>CM068371.1:7863808-8463808 GCA_034769895.1 Magicicada septendecula
TACGGCGCGTGGATCTGCGATGATCTCATCTTCCGCTCCTTAGATCTGCGTTGTGCTTGATGATCCGCTTCTCACTCCTTTGCATGAATTCTCACCTTGCTGTATCATATCGTGGTTTACTCTCGTAGTGACTAATGGCTTAACACTTTTTATCACTCCACTTTAATTAATACTATTCGGCATTTTCTGACATTACATTTGTACAAGTACCGTTCACTAGTTTATGACGTTTATTCTCGTTACGTGAGTTATAGTTTGCACACGACTGATTCCGAACACATACTCCGATCCTAATTGTTTTTACAAGTTATAAATTAATAACACCTTAGTTCTCACTCTTTTAATATTAACTGTATTACACACATTGTTTGTTAATTTTTATTCCACGAAAATATAGCATAAGTTTATAAATCTTCACAACTATTTACACATGTTAACCCTACGTAAGTCTTAAGTCAACTCGCTGAACTTTCACCACCGACTACTTCCGAAATTAAGTAAAAACTCTTAAATGTATAAGTCAACACTCCGCGAAAATTATACCGGACTCCATCGATACGTTTACTACCGACTCCCCGAAAATTTAGTAATAGACTTCCCTGATCGCGCTTTCAGCTTATTTTATATATTCAATCCACAGGATTCCCCACTAAATCTCTTTTCGTCCCACTGTTGCGTTTCCATTGGTTCTTCTCTGTTTCTTCTACGAAATTTCCCTCCTAGTTCTCTTACATGTTACTCTGCTACGTTTCCATTGGTTTTACGTTTCTGTTTTCTAAGAACTTCACTCCAGGAAACCCGCCTATGTTGAAAACTGATTTCTGATAGGTCATCTTCTTACCCTACTCTATTTCTTGGCTTCTGGTTCAACTTCTCTAGTGTGAAATCTTCCTGTCAATTTTTCGATGTCCCATTTAGATAGAATCACCCATAACTGCCTTCCTAACGCACAGCTGCACTGGTTAATGAGTTCACTCAACTTTACTTTAGTTTTCTCAGTATTTACTGGTAACCCTTCCGTTGACTTTTTCTATACCCCTTTAGCGAGAAATATTCCTTAATTGTCTCTTAGTGTCCAGCTGTACGGTTTATTAACCTTTGCTGTGTTTTCTCGGTACTTCATTCAGTCACCCTTACTGTTGTTTTTCTACTCCTCTGCCAGAACAACCCTTAGTTTCTAAGCTTGCATCTGTCTTGTTAATTGGTTCGATCGTATTCGTTGTATTCTTCTGGGTATGTCCCCCTTTCATACTTAGATCTGGTAGTTTTCCATTCCTTTCAGTAAGAACACTTCCAGCTGCATCGTTGATGAGTTTATTCAACTTTGCTGTTGCATTCCTGGTATCTCGTTCAGCCACCCTTACTGTATCTTTCTCAGTATTACACTCGTGATTCATCTTCTGGCGTTTTTCTCTGCTATCGCTAGAACAAACCCTAATTTCTTCAAGTAACCATCTGCTCTTTTGGATTCATGATATGTCCATAAACATGCCTGTCGTCGTAAAACGATTTCACACTTCTTTGTGTTAACTTCCTCTCGTAATTTCCCTTCATATATCACTGTCAATTCAACATCTGCCACCTGCTTCTATTTTTTTTTTCTTTTTGTTTTTCGTTTTGGCGTTACAAGCATGTGAATACACTTTCTTTTTTTCGTAAATAAAATGATTTTTAATATTAACGTTATTCTGTAATAGTACTTAAACATTTAGATTATGGCTGCCATTCTTTAAAAGTTACGCTTTGCTTAAAGCACAAATACGTATTTATGGCAGTGGGGAAATTTTGGGTAGCTATGGGGGGGGGGAAGAGGTTTGATTGATCTCGCAACATTGTTTTTTTGTTACATCTATTTCGTAACACGTTTCTTTGTTCAATCACGTTATTTTATCGTGGACGATTAAGCGCTGCGCAAAAGTTGCTGTAGCGGGGAGACTCGGTGCAATGTCTGGTTGTAGTGACGACAAACGTGGCACTAGGCACGCTGCTGTCACCAAAGTTGCCGCCCACCATAAACTAACACGGTTATTGTATGTTTCCTTACACGTGGATTTAGTTTACTGGCCCTAGGAGCGCGAGGTGTACAGGAGTGAGCCGGGCACCACAGTGCCGAATTTGAACTTGTCACTTCAATTACAGTAGAGCATCGATTATCCGAAGATCCATTAACCGGACGATCTATTATCCGAACTCAATAAAAAGTACAATTATGTACTGTACTGTACAGTAATGTATTGGACACGTGTAGGCGAATTGGATATTTATTGAACAAAAATGATTGTATACTATAAATTATTACAGTACTGTATAGTAATAAATAAACGCTGTAGCTATACAACCTTACAAAAAAAGAATTTGCTAAAGGTGAATGAAGAAGACAAGATAGATTGTATTCAGCTTATGAATCTTAAATGACTTCAGTCTTTAGCAGCGAGAAAACATGGTATCGGTTTGAAGCAGACAGTGATACAACAATTCTTCAAAAAAGTGTATGTTTTGGAGAAACATATGTTACTGTATGTTTTGTTTTGTTTTTCAATTTTTATTTAATTTTATAGTACAGTGTTTGTAATTAAACTCTAATATTGTTTAAATTAACTTTTGATTTTTATTAATTACACTCAGTTTTAATTCAGCGACTTTTAGCCTTAGTAATACATTACAGTACAGTATACAGGTTGCTGTAATTATATAACAGTACGTTAGAAATGATTTTGTACTGAAAATCTTTGTTTTTGTAAAAAGAAATGTTTTCAGTTTACGATCTATTAACCGAAACACCGATTATCCGAACGGGCCCTCGTCCCGAGAGGTTCGGATAATCGATGCTCTACTGTATGTAGAACAACAGCAGTGCTGTACTTGAGAATGTACTGAGAGCTAAAACAATCAAACCGTTTAAAAACACGGCCCAGATATCTCGCGGAATAGGTAGCGGGCGGCTGGTTATGGGAACTCGCATCTAGTGAAACCAGCGTCACAAAAAATGACGAGATTTTTTGCCAACAATAGTCGTTTCCCGTTTGGCAACAAAACGATTGGAAACACTTGTTGAAAGCAGAGCGGCGTAACGGGCCGTTTGTTGAGAGCAACACTCGGAACGAATGGAAGCCGTTTACTAATTGAAAACAACCAACCAATACTCGCCACATAAATGTTCTTTCTTGTAAAGTATAAAAACAACGAATAACTGGTGTCAGTAAACATGTTGTAAAGAGGTCTATAAATTCAAGACGAAGCGACTCATTCTAATGGAAAAATCTATCTTTCTGTGTCTGTCTATTCGTCTGTCTATCTAACTGTCTGTCCCCCTCTCCCCCCAATTATGTTATCCATTAGCCTACCTCCCTCTCATCGACTTGGGAAACCTGATGAGCAGTGGCGGCTCGTCCATATGGTTCACTGAACCCCCTAAATATTTAAATATTTTTAAGGATTTCTTTCAGTTTTTAAATAACAAAATTTGAGAGATTAATCGTGTTGACTGACCAATAATCGATTCGCGTAATAAGCGAATTGCTCGCTACTACTCCGCGAGGTGCAAAGCAGCTCTCAGCACCTCCTAGTCTATGTATGTGAGCTTTGGAAGGGGAACTCACTATACGCAAAATTACATTGAACTGTCGCTAACATTCCAGCTTAGCGACAGAGACGATTAGTTCCGTCGCGGGCTGAACCGCCCCGACCGTGAATGTCAACATTTTCATACCACCATCATTATGTTTTTTACCATATGATTCTCTGTTTCATACATTCTGCAATGAAAATGTGTGCAGTGAAGTCTTAAAATCAAATAAAATAGTGCTACGCTGTCATTGGAGGAAGAATTTGTTCGCCAATTTGTAGATTTCAATGAAAGTGTTATTGATAAATTTGGTGCTAAAAAGGAAAGAAGGGTTGATTTTTTACACAAACATTTAGCAACTTCAACAACAAACAGTGCAACACAAAGTCTAAAAGATGCTGAGAGCAGCATAGCAACTGGGTCTGGAACAATTTATCTACAAAATACGTGATTCCAAAATAAGGTAGGCATATAACTACCCTACTATTTTAACTCTATATTGTTACGACATCACATAACAATCTACGTGTTTGTCGAACGTTCCAGAGGGATCCGGAATGTAATGCGTGTGGCGTACGTGACTCTCAACGCATTTGCTAGACTGTTTCAAGGCCGCAATCAATTACGTCTTAATGTAGAGCATCTTACGTAATATGTGGAATAATTAGTATTTCGGGGGGGTATAAATACCAGTACTCAACGACGTTCAGTTTCCGTTATAGTCGCGATATATTACAGTGCGGTTCGAGTTTATTGTCGGGCGATACTGTGTGCGTTCAAGTGGTTATTAGTGAAGTGCTGTGTTTTATAATCGGGCGGTATATTGTAATACAATTGTGTTTTAATATTAGTTGACAGTTTATTACGTGTGAATAATTTTTATTTGATTAGTTGTAGGAGACTGTGTTGTTAATTACGAACTGTTTAACTGTGAAAATTAAAGCTGTCTAATTAATCGTCCTAACTACATTTTTAGAACAATTTACAAATAGCACAAACGCAAGCAAATATTACTAGTACAACAGTCATTTCTCCATATTGCGACCTACCCCATGTGTTATTTGGCATGTCGTAAATTGCTCTTATTTTATTAGGAACATTCAGACATCGACCCCCCCCCCCCCAACTGTCAGAACCATGAACCGCCACTGCTGACGATTATTCTCAACTTCCCATGACTTGGTCTAAGCAGCATATCCTGTTCAGTTTCATATTTGTCGGTGCAGACGGACAAAAAGTGGTGAGGAATGAATAAGTGTCGTTTGCACTCTGTGTGAATCGATTTATGGTGAACAGCTGCTCCAGTAATGCTTGGTTATTAATAACAGCAGCTGGTTGTGATTTGGCCTTGCTTTTTTATTCTGTGGAAATGGATATGGATAATTTATTCGCTCCTAGGACGCTTCGTCCACAGTGTCGTAAACTAATTTTACGATATCACAAAATTCAAATAGGATTTGGGGGTATCATATAAATATAGGATGAGTGTTATATAGTCTGAGATCACATGTGAAACTTGGGAGATAAATGTGACATGGCTAACTAGTGGACATGGACTTCTAGAGAAGGCCATGTGGAGTACTCAGGTTCCAATGGGTTCCCACCAACAGCGGGTCTATTTCCCTTATACGATCAATCGACCTCCGTGTAGGCCTGCCTGCCCCTCTACCTCCATCTCTAGCACCTCTATAACTACCTACGATTCTTCTCTTATCCTCTCATGACCATACCACGGAAGTCTTCTTTCTTGCATCTTCTTCGATATCACTACAGCCTTCGTTGTTCCTCTTATTATGTTGTTCCCGACCTTGTCCATTTTAGGTCTTCCACAAATTCATTTTTATTTCTGTTACATCAAGCTTTCTCTCTTGTACTTTCCTCACTGGCCATGTTAAACAACCATATATCATTCCTGGTCTCCTCCTCTTACTTATCCTCCTCCTCCATCTGCTTCTTCTACTTTTGTTGTTGTTGTTGTTGTTGTTGTTGTTGTTCTTCACAGAATAGACGAATCGTCAATTCCGGTCCCAAAGGAAATGTATCCATTTAATCAACCCTTTATTCAATAGGGTTCTGTTGCCAAACATTCCTAGAAAACCTGCCACATGATATCCTATTCAGATGAGCAAGCCACCTCTCTTTGTTTTCTTCAATGCGATCTTGGATATTAAAAATATTGAACTCTTCACGAATGTCTTCATTGTAGAGTATATCTCTTCGAGTGCAGCCTTTAACAGATCGCAAGAATCTCGTCTCGGATGCCTGTATTATCCTACTCAGATGTTTCTTCACCGGAACCCAAGTTTCAGAACCATACAGTAACACTGGTACAACCATTCATTACTTTTTCCATTTTTTTTTTTTTAGTCACTGCTAGTCTTATGTACTTTTTCGTTAACTTAACTTAATGGTCACAAAGCACTTCGGACATTTTTCTTCAGTTAATACACCCTGCTCGAATTCCGTGCGGTCTCTCTCTCTCTCTCTCTCTCTCTCTCTCTCTCTCTCTCCAGATTTCCGTCTGCAGATACTATTCCACAATATCCAATATATTGTTACGACGGTCTAACTGATCGTCGTATGCTACAGTGGAAAACAAAATACAAGACACCAATGAAGTCACTAAAAAAAACCAGCTTCTTTAAAATTATCACAATTAACAGTTTGTCATCAACAAGGTATTCAACAAGATTATACTCGTAGAATAATTCAAATTAAGTTTGCCCACACGCAATAAATAATGTAAACTAATAGAGCCCTGCACAATAATCGCTTTTCACTACTAGCCACTTGAAACGCACTGAGTAATCGCCCGAAATAAACTGAAACTAAGCGGCAGTTGTGGGCTATTTATAGTCTGCAAGGTTACATAATTTACGTCCTTAACAAGCACTCGAAAATTCTTGAGGATACGTCAGCGCGGCCTTGGGAGGAACACACACCGGCAGGGCTAGTCGACAAGCTTGTAGAACACCGTCGAACGTTCCGCATTACGTAACAATATATGTTTTGAAACAGAGCAAACACAGTCATCAAATAAAAAGACTGCTGTTATAAGTAATATGGGCCACGCGTGTATGAGGGTCAGTTGAAAAGTTCGCGGAGCGACATCTATAGCTCAGTAGTAGAACTAAAACCTTTCGTGTGCTGCAAGACGTATATTTCGCGTCAACACCTGATCATTTCCAGATATATCTGATATATCAGATATATTCACTCTTTGAAACTGTCCTGTCACGCGTGTCACGGAAAATTGTATTCTTAACAATTTTACGGGGACAAAGTCATATGGTACCCAGGGAGAAATGTAAATTTATAGAAAGCGGTGGTTTTCTTTAGAAGTAAGAAAACATTAAAATATGTAGTAAAGAGCGATAGCTATTCAAAAGACGACCTTGCGTTGACGCCAGTAAGTCGGCTAAGAATTTATATTTTGTCACGGACGGGTCGGACCGTCATAAAACTGTATTGTTTGCTAGGATGTAAGCAACATTTACTAAGGTTGTAAAAGTTAAGTGCACCTAACAAAAGAGAACGTATGTGTGAAATGGAAGGTGACGCGAAGTTTCATACCACGTGTTCACGCGCATTTTGTGGACGAATAGCGGATAGCGTCATTTTTTGCGCGGGCTGTTCCGTTAAACAGATTGGGTAGTTTTGAATTTAGCGGTAAGTCAGACCAATAGGCGTGTAGTTTGTCGATAGTGAGTGAGGGTAGTTTTAGCGAAATATAAAAATACGGAGTGTAAGAAGTTAGGGCAGTCAACGGAGAGATTACAGATATTAGACTCGTATTAAGTGCAATAATAATTTCTCAGTAATTTGATTAAGTATATTTCAATCGCCACGTAAGTCAGTCACGGTAACGCGATATTAAGTATTGTGAAAGCTACATATTATAAACATTTAATAATCGTTTACAAGAATAACGTGCAGAGAAATTAGAGAAGATAAGTTAAAATCGGGTAACATATCCAAGTTTTACTTAACACAGCATCAATCGTTAAATCGAAATACATTGCGATTTAAATGTGTCAACGTCATGGTGCGGGACGGTCGATCAATAAGCAGTTATTAATCTGGTGTTAGACGCACTTAGCTTTGTAAAAGAATATACTGTGTATTCAACAAGTGTATTAGCATACGGCACATGTGTAGTTATCACTAAGTTGTCAAAGTGAATGGTGTTTAATACCTGTGAAACAAGTGTATCAATTAGTGCAAAACTAACAAGGATAAGGGCTCAACGATTAACGTCGGCTACCCGCCTGGAACGTGTAGAATTGATTACATCGCGGCGCAGAGTGGATTCAACATGCAAGTAAATAATAAAATGAACACTTATTGTACTATTGTCTATTAAATTTAAATGTATGTAACTCATATTTGGTGACTCAATTAGTCAAAGAATTCATAGCCAAGAAATAAGCACAAACAAATTTTATAGCAAACTTATTAAAGGTAATGATCTACAAATTTTGTAATATGTAAATACAAATTAGTTATTAAAAACTTAATTAATAACAGTCAAATTGTGTTTATTTATTACTGGCGCCCTGGGATAATTTTTAAGAGTCGGTACACTAAAGTAATTGTTACATTCTGTTGCTGATAATTAGTATGTTATAAATATTAATATTGTCATTGGGTAAATTAGCTTGATAAACTCTTACTTTTCACATGCTCGTAGGCCGAGTGTAGTATGTATAATAGTAACGTGAACTTTTATTAAGGCCTATTTAAAAGTGTATTACATTCTGTCGCCCGGAACGTGGGACTATTGAGTCACTAATAGAATAGTAAAATAAGAATAAAATAAAATTAAGAATAACGATAATATAAGATATAGTTGTATGATTACGCGGAGTAAGAGTAGGAAAAACATTAACACACAGAACAACACGCACGGAGAAAACAATAACATGAATACAGAAACAACATCCCACGGTAACGAAATGGACTTTGATATAAACAATCAGCTAGGAGATTCGCAGACGATCGCACACATTTCAATGGGGAATGAAGAATCAAGGACGCGGGGACTGAACGAAGAAAATGCAGAAACACAACATATTACACAAGAAACACTAGTAGAGGTTAGAGAGAGACCAGTATATCAGACATTACCAGAGAAAAACAAAGACACCGATATATGTACAATACTCCAACAACTAGTACAACAAACACAACGAATTGAACAACAATCGAAAGAAACAAAAGAACAACTATTACAACAAACACAACGACTTGAACAACAATCGAAAGAAACAAAAGAACAAATAAAAGAACTGGCGGAAAAAACAACACAACAGCTAACACAACAAGCGACACAACACAAACAACAAATGCAACAATTATCAGAGCAGATGCACAAACAAAATATGGAACTAAGAAACGAAGTATTCACGCAACTCAATCAAGAGAGAGCAAATAACCAAAAAATTCTCCAGGAGTTTAGAGTAGATATTGATAATAAGATCGAAGAAAATTGTGATAAGATTAGTACCGAAATTAGTGCCAATACAAAACAACAAATTAAAGAACTTGACGAAAAATACAATAATAATTTTGAAATAATTATTGAAACAGTAAGTGTAAACAATCAAAGATGTGCAGATAACACGGCAGCTATAAATGAATTAAAGGTCGAAAAACTGAAAGAGTTGGAAACTAAAATCAACAGCAAGTCTGACGAGACACACCTTAAATTACAACAAATACAACAGGAAGTACGAACTAAACTAGCGTCAATAAGCAATACACCATGTAATCGGAGCATGACAAACGAACAGGTGAAGGACATAAAATATAATGGCACGGGTGATTTCCCGATGGAATTTATTAAAGAATTGAATGAAATATTCATAGAACATTATCAAGATGCTGGAAACATCAAGTGGATAGCAAGACATCTTGAAGGAGAGGCAGCAGTGTGGTGGAGGTTAGTAAAAGATAACACTAACAATTTTGTGGACTTCACTGACGCATTTATAAGTAAATATTGGAATGGCGTCATCCAAGAGAGAGTACGCAATGAACTGGAATTCGGAAGGTATCACGCCGAGAATGGGATGAACATGATCCAATACTTAGAGCGTAAACTGTTAGAAAACCGTCAATTAATTCCGCCAATACCTGATAAGTATTTAATTAGAAAAATTACTAAACATTATCCGCATGAAATAAGAGTTGCGATAATTACTCGTGGTGTAGTGACAATCAATGAATTCGAGCAGGTCTTGTTAGAATTTATGAGTCTGAGAAGTGACACCAGAGAGACGAGCCGAGGGTACTATGACGGACGGCGAGATCGTAAATCATGGACGAGGGGTGAAGAGGAGAGAGAGCGACCAGCTGAGCACGGGCGCGCAAATGAAAGTGAAAGTAGGCCAGTCACTTCACACTACCCCAAACGAACAAACAAGTTTAAAAATGAGAACGAACCTATTCCATCGACCAGCGGTGCGAACGGTAACAAAGTTAATACCGTTATGCCAAAAAACTAGCTAAGTTCTGTAAATATGAAGTAGACTTAAGTAATATTAGTAAATATATTAACACTACTTTTCTAGATTTAAGAGATGATTTAATGGATGATGATGATGTCAACATAATATGTAAAGTTAATAAATGTCCGGAAGTAAGTGTCTCGTTGAACGGTGTGTCTACATGCGCCTTATTGGACACCGGGAGCCAATTAAACGCTGTCTCAGAACAGTGGTTTAAAGACAATAAAAAGGAATTGGGTGATCTAGAAATGTTAAAATTGTCGAATACCGTAATTAAGGGTGCAACCGGCAATAAGTCAAAAAGGGTTACACAACAAATCCTATTAACTGTCCAAATCGAAAGTTTAAGAGTCGATAGTGTCTTCGTAGTTGTCCCAGAATTAATAAAAGATTGTATCTTAGGCATAGGGTTATTGGAAGAAAATGGGTGTGTGATCGACCTGAACAACAAACGATTAATCATTCAGGGAGACCAAAACCAGGAAGGAACTACAGCGGAGATACTACGAGTAGAACTCGCATCTGCCGATGAAGAGATCGAAGAATTGATTGGACAGAAGGTACAAACTATCACAGACATAACCGAAGCTGAACGGAGCGAGCTAAAGCATATTTTGATGGATAATAAAATGGTATTCCGGGATACGCCAGGTAGGATTAACTCGTATCAACATAAATTCGAAGTCACCGATCGGACACCCTACTGTCAGAAAGGTTGGCCGATTCCGATGAGATACAAGGAAGCAGTGAAGGCAGAAATCCAGAAAATGGAGGTGCATGGTGTTATTGAAAGGGCCCAGAGTCCATACGTCAACCCTATGGTTACTGTCGTAAAGAAAGACCAGACGGTTAGATTATGTTTGGACGCCCGTAAGCTGAATTCAGTAACAGTTCCAGACCATGAGGGAGCCATTCCAATTAACGAGATACTGGCAACATGTGGTAACATTAAAGTCATGTCCACAATTGACCTCCGTAGCTCATTTTGGCAAATCCCATTGCATCAGGAATGTAGAGATTTTACTGGGTTTTTGTACGAAGGCAAGTGCTATCGGTACACAGTGACGCCGTTCGGATTGAAGACTAGCCTAGCAAGTTTAACACGTGGTTTGGACCGAGTATTGTCGGAAGAAGTGAAGGCATTTACGATCTTATATGTAGATGACTGCTTATGTATCTCGGATAGCGTGGAAGAGCACCTACGGCACTTAAAATTATTATTACGTGACATCAAACAAGCTAATTTAACTGTCAACTTTAAAAAATCGCAGCTGTTTCGTAAAGAGATTGATTACCTGGGATATCGCTTAACAACAGAGGGTATTACCGCCGCACCGGATAAGATTAGAGCCATTCAGGAATTTCGGAAGCCAAAGAATCAAAAACAACTTAAAGGATTTCTGGGCTTAACCAATTTTTACAACCGATTCACCAATAAATACGCCGAAGCGACGCAACCGTTGTTAAACTTATTAAAAAAGAATACCACGTTTAAATGGACAAAGGAAATGGATCAGCATTTTGAGAGAGTCAAGGAATTATTCATCGAATCAGTGGTTCTTAAGCATCCTGACCCCAACAAGCGTTTCTACCTACAGACGGATGCGAGTCGTTATGCGTTGGGAGGCCAGCTTTACCAGCTAGACGAGAATAACGACATTGGAGTAGTCGCATACACAAGCCGCGTGGTACGGGGAGCTGAGCGTAATTACTTCACCACAGAATTAGAGCTACTGAGTGTTGTATACTGTTTGCAAAAATTTAGGACCTACGTACTGGGTAAGCCTTTTACAATCATTACTGACAATAAGGCGTTAATATTCATAAAAAAGTGCCACCTAAATAACTCCCGCATAACGCGATGGATTCTCGCTATACAGGAGTATGATTTCGACATCATTCACTGCAAAGGGCGAGATAACATCGTGGCGGACATCCTGAGCAGGCATCCTGAAGACATGGACGAGGAACAACCAATCGATCGAACCGAGGAGTTAGAGATCAATCTTATCAACATCCGCATCAGTAAGGAGGCTAAGGAGCAGCTCAAGAATATAAGAAGTTATCAACTAGCCGACATGAAATTGAAGCGAATTATCGACGTAATACGAGCCAATAAACAACATAAACTTGTCCAAAAATACAGTTGGCACAATGACAAATTATACCGAAGCGAAAAAGGGATATGGAAACTTATGTTGACCAATGAACTTTGCCACAATATGATTGCTGAACTACATCAGGCATACAGTCATGTGGGAAATCGTCGTACATATCAACTGTTCAAAGAAAATTTCACGGGGAACTCAGTTAATAAGATTACCAAATTAATTACGAAAACTTGTCAAATATGCCAGAAAAGCAAGGACCATTTTAAACGAATGGTAGGCGAAACGCAGCCTGCCATACCCCAAAACAAGAGTGAACTAGTTAGTATTGACTACTATGGACCATTACCGGTATCCACGGGCAAGGTCAGGTACATACTCACTGTGATTGACAACTTCACCAAATATGTAAAATTATATAAATTAAGGCAAGCCACCACGACCGCCACTATAAATAAAATTAAATTGTATTGTGAAGAAATGGGAAGGCCATCAGCAGTACTGACTGACAACGGTACCCAGTTCACCAGTCAACGATGGTTCAGAGCATTGACGGAGATGGGTATTAAACCAAAATATACCGCTATTCGCAATCCGTGCACTAATTTGGCCGAAAGGATCAATCGACAATTAGGCAACATGTTTAGGGCATTGACCTCCGAAAGACACACAAAGTGGGCACAATTTCTTAATCTAGTTGAAGCATGTATAAATCAAACATACCATGAGACAATTGAAACCACCCCGTACGAGGCACAGTGGGGAAGAAAACCGGAGCGGGACTGGACCAAATATCTTGACAAGGAAATGATGCCGACAAGCCAACCAATTAATTATCATAATATTTACTTACGCATAAAAGAAAAGGGAGAAAAAAGGACAAATCGAATCAACGCTGCTCATCAGATTTCAAAATTCCAAATAGGAGATAAGGTGTTGCTACGCGCGTATCCAATCTCAGATATTAACAAGAAGATAATAGGGAAATTTTGCAATTTATTTGAAGGACCATATAAAATAACAAAGGAACTCGGAACAGCAACCTACCAGCTAGAAGACGCACGACGACCAGGATGTATCAGAGGAAATTTTAATATACGACAATTAAAACCGTATTATGAGCAAGGACCCATTACTACACACATGAACACTGATACTACATAGATACTAAACAGATTGTAATAGCACACAACGTCTACATATGTAATAATTGTAAGATTCGAATACTGTTGTAATAAATAAGATAATCATTGTTAATTATTAAATTGTATAAGGATTCCAAAAGATATTAGCGTAGTTATTATGAATGTACTACATTGTAAGAGTAAGTTAAGGGAAATAGAACGTAAACAGATGTTAGGGCAAAATGTCATTGTAACATGTGTTGAGATGAAAGGGAGAGTAAAGCAAAATATTTTAAAAGTAGTTGTTTGACCAGTTTGTCAAGGGTGGGACGGAGAGTCTGTATGTAAACAAACCTTGACACTTGGGGTATAACAACAGATCGTATACTAACTAATATTACCATGTTATGTTAAATAAATTAAGAGTAATTAATATAATGTGATGTACAAACAAATCTAGATTATAGCAAGGGTTAAACAAATTATTGTTAGTAATATAAAATTTTAGCAGGGGATTAGGGACGCATCAATAGAATCAATCCCAAATTCTATTAAAATTTTGATATGATTCTATCGGGGGACGATATCACGGAAAATTGTATTCTTCACAATTTTACGGGGACAAAGTCATATGGTACCCAGGGAGAAATGTAAATTTATAGAAAGCGGTGGTTTTCTTTAGAAGTAAGAAAACATTAAAATATGTAGTAAAGAGCGATAGCTATTCAAAAGACGACCTTGCGTTGACGCCAGTAAGTCGGCTAAGAATTTATATTTTGTCACGGACGGGTCGGACCGTCATAAAACTGTATTGTTTGCTAGGATGTAAGAAACATTTACTAAGGTTGTAAAAGTTAAGTGCACCTAACAAAAGAGAGCGTAGTGTGAAATGGAAGGTGACGCGAAGTTTCATACCACGTGTTCACGCGCATTTTGTGGACGAATAGCGGATAGCGTCATTTTTTGCGCGGGCTGTTCCGTTAAACAGATTGGGTAGTTTTGAATTTAGCGGTAAGTCAGACCAATAGGCGTGTAGTTTGTCGATAGTGAGTGAGGGTAGTTTTAGCGAAATATAAAAATACGGAGTGTAAGAAGTTAGGGCAGTCAACGGAGAGATTACAGATATTAGACTCGTATTAAGTGCAATAATAATGTCTCAGTAATTTGATTAAGTATATTTCAATCGCCACGTAAGTCAGTCACGGTAACGCGATATTAAGTATTGTGAAAGCTACATATTATAAACATTTAATAATCGTTTACAAGAATAACGTGCAGAGAAATTAGAGAAGATAAGTTAAAATCGGGTAACATATCCAAGTTTTACTTAACACAGCATCAATCGTTAAATCGAAATACATTGCGATTTAAATGTGTCAACGTCATGGTGCGGGACGGTCGATCAATAAGCAGTTATTAATCTGGTGTTAGACGCACTTAGCTTTGTAAAAGAATATACTGTGTATTCAACAAGTGTATTAGCATACGGCACATGTGTAGTTATCACTAAGTTGTCAAAGTGAATGGTGTTTAATACCTGTGAAACAAGTGTATCAATTAGTGCAAAACTAACAAGGATAAGGGCTCAACGATTAACGTCGGCTACCCGCCTGGAACGTGTAGAATTGATTACATCGCGGCGCAGAGTGGATTCAACATGCAAGTAAATAATAAAATGAACACTTATTGTACTATTGTCTATTAAATTTAAATGTATGTAACTCATATTTGGTGACTCAATTAGTCAAAGAATTCATAGCCAAGAAATAAGCACAAACAAATTTTATAGCAAACTTATTAAAGGTAATGATCTACAAATTTTGTAATATGTAAATACAAATTAGTTATTAAAAACTTAATTAATAACAGTCAAATTGTGTTTATTTATTACTGGCGCCCTGGGATAATTTTTAAGAGTCGGTACACTAAAGTAATTGTTACATTCTGTTGCTGATAATTAGTATGTTATAAATATTAATATTGTCATTGGGTAAATTAGCTTGATAAACTCTTACTTTTCACATGCTCGTAGGCCGAGTGTAGTATGTATAATAGTAACGTGAACTTTTATTAAGGCCTATTTAAAAGTGTATTACACGCGTGTTTTTAAAATACACAGAATCAAAAACCGTTTTTTATGAATTCTCTGTTAAAAACGTTTTAGCGCCAGAGGAAAAGCAAAACGAAATTGTAAATGTGTTAGGAGGTGCTGCACCTTCACAAAGAACGGTAAGTGGGGCACACTCGAGTTTAAACGTGGTCGTACAAGCACTGAAGACGATCCCAGCAGTGGACGTCCAAGAAGTGCAACAAAAATTACATTATTGCAAAAATTTCGTAGGGTGGGTATTGGGAGAGCGCAGTTAGAGGAGTGGATGACGTTGCTGAAATCATAGGCATCTCATATGAGCGAGTATATTATACTTTAACTCAAGAACTTGGTGTGAAAAAGCGGTGTGCAAGATGGCTGCTTCATCTGTAGTTGTTCCATTTTTTGGGCGTCCAATGTGACCACGTTTTCAATGCACGTACGACCACGTTCAAACTCGAGTGTGCCCCACTTACCGTTCTTTGTGAAGGTGCAGCATCTCCTAACACAATTACAATTTCGTTCTGAATTTCCGTTGGTGCTAAACAATTTTGTTAAGGTATGGGTAAAAATAATGAATAATTTAAGTACAGGAGCAAACACACGCTTTATTGAAGGAACAGTTTAGTAGCAAGTATACATAAAACGGACACACGAAATACACATTACAAGAGCACATTTAAAACTGAACTGAACTTGTCGAGGGCATCTCTGTTTATATAGAAAAACAGCTTCCAGATCTTTCCTTTTATTTAAAACTTCGAGAACATTACTTTTCTAGACTCTCACAGTAAACGCGCATGTGTGCGGGTTGAGGCCCCGCCCAGACAGCTCGACCCCCCCACCGCACAACACAAACTTTCACTTCTACAATGACAGGTACACTTACTTAAAAATGAATGTAGAGTTTTCCAGTATATTCTCAACAAATTTTTATCAAAGAATCACACCACGATGTTTGATTTTGTTCGTTTTTCAAAACACGCATGACACGTTAATTTTAAACAGTTTCTAAACAACGAATAAATTGATAGATAGATCAGGAAATTAACAGGAGTTCACATAAAATACTAATCTTCCAGCACATGAAAAATTTTAGTTTTACCGTTAAGCTACAGATGTCGCTCCGCGAACTTTTCAACAGACCCTCGAAACAGAGAAACACAGTCATCAAATAAATAGACTGCTGTTATAAGTAATACGGGCCGCTCTGACAAGTTGTAACAAGGATCGTGTCACGTCGTACGATTACGATTTAATCCACAAATATATTTCATGTTTACTTTTCTTTTTCCTTTAAATCATTAAGTATTAAAGCAGTTTTTTAAATGTAAATAACGACTAAATCTGAATAATATTATTAATGACGCTCTTTCATTTTTCTGCCACACTAAAACCGTCTTTATGTTATTAACGATGTTGTAATTCGTCGGCTGATCCGATTAAAACCGAACTATTAACGACATGTGTGTCCAAACATGTGTGTATTTGTGTGGCTGGATCAACAACGATGTCTTTATTTACAGATGTGTAGTGTGTGCGTGCGCGCGTGTGTGTCAGGGTGTTATGACATCTTCTCGTGGTTTATTTGAATCTCGCCGTAACTTGGACTTAGTCTGTGTGTGTGTGTGTGTGTAATATCGTATTGAGAGACCATTGTTGTAGTATTGTATCGTTGTGGTGTGCGATTTAGTTCAGATCTCATCCGGTAGGCGGCGATTAGAGAGTTCACATATATGTTACGCGCGATGTGACAATAATAGACGGGTGACCTTATGAGGCAAAAGGTCAGAGGGTTAACACCGGACGCGTTATACACACACACACACACACACACACACACACACACACACACACACACACACATATAGTCTGTTAAATAACCGTAATCTTTATGCGGTGTAATCCGATTGTTGTACGCCTGAAAATGGCAGCTTTACCAATTGTCTGCAATAATAAAAGGCATTTTATTAGATTGCTGCTGCAAGAGCGCGGAAAATTACTGGATTTACGAGGGACACTGAATCTGTGTCTCTTTTATTATCCTCTTTTAGATTTTTATTGTGTTTTTATTCCGAGTAAAGTATAGACTTTACTTTTTACCTGGCGTTTGTCGTTGAATGGATTCAGTTAATATTTTCCATCAATGCATCTGTAGCATATTATATTCAAATATATATATATATATATATATACTGTATCTCAAATATATATATATATATATATATCATTTATTTAATATTTATAATTTCTTTATCTCAAGATGTTTTTTCCCTTATTTGGAACACGTTTCGGAACACTTATTGTTCTCATCCTCAGCCATAATAGTTTTGGATCTAGTTGCATATTTGTGTTCTGGTTGGTTGGTGCTATATGGTTTAGCAATACCATACAAGGAAACCATAGCAACAACCAACCAGGACACAAATATGCAACTAGATCCAAAACTATGATATGATGGCCGAGGATGGGTCGGTTTTTCTGTTAACGGAATTGTGCTTACTTCTTTCGATAGTTATAATTTCAAGTAACTGCCTTTTGAAATGATTAGTTTCTGTTTGTATTATTTTTACTTTGTCAGATTGGAAGGTGTGGCCATGTACGCGAGCGTGTTATCTTAAGGCCGTTGGAAAGGCCGTTAACAACGTACAGAGCCTCAGTAAGTGTTATTCAAACCTTATACATTCCCAGCAGAAAACAACATAAAATAAAAATTTGACAAGTCAACAATCCCCTCCTCCACTGGTAGTTATACCTTACAATTCTTTACTTTGTGCGTCTGTTGTTTCTCCAGTCACATAATAGATTCACACGCTGCCACTATGCAGTACACAATGTGAGAAAAAATATAATTAATATGTATCATAATGTTTTTGTATCGCAGTGTAGTTTTAGTTTTATGTACTGTGTGTATCTGTGACTCAAAAATATATGTAAATATTATTAGTTATTCTATACAACACAACGCCACTGTTAATATCATACAACTTATATATATATATATATATATATATATATATATTACTATAATCCTTATAACTAATTTACCTCAAGATATACTATATATATATTTCAATCACTTTCTGCTAAAATCCGTTTCTTGATGTATATAATACTATAATACTTATGACTAAATTTACCTCAAGATATACTTTTTTCCTTTAGGAACATGTTTCGGGAGATCTTGTTCTCCCATCTTCGTTCGAGTATCCCAGATCGAAGATGGGAGAACAAGATCTCCCGAAACATGTTCCTAAAGGAAAAAAGTATATCTTGAGGTAAATTTAGTCATAAATATTATAGTAATATATATATATATATATATATATATATTATTATCATAACTCTCATTAGAATTATATTACTTTATATTTTATGTTTTGGACATGAATATGAGTAAAATAAATGTGGGAACTTCGCATAAAAATTGAATTTTTATTAGACCAAAACTCGATATCAATTTGAAACCATAATTAACACAGTGGATAAATAATATTCTTAATTTTTATGTTGTGGACATGAATATGAGTAAAATAAATGTCGGAACTTCGCATAAAAATTGCATTTTTATTAGACCAAAACTCGATATCAATTTGAAACCATAATTAACACAGTGGATAAATAATATTCTTAATTATTTGATCTGTATGAGTGGAGGTTGAAACGCCTAACATTGTTACACCTAACCTAACCTAACCTAATAACTGCGTTGTTAGCTCTTTCAGCCTCCACTCACACAGCTTCTGAGGACAATCCCTGATTCTAGGGATAGAACCGTCAAGTGAGAAGAAAAGCATCACGATGGGGGGGGGCAATACGAGTAGAGGGTTTACTTGAACGTTCAATATTATTGAACGAGCTTCTGTCAATCTACGTTAAGATTACAATTTTTAGTGTCTATATGAAAAAATTATTTTAACTATTTTAAAGAATTCTTTTAACTATTTTAATTTGATTTGCTTTAAGGGCACTCGTAACCGGTAAATCGACCAAAAAATCGTTTTTTGTTTTTTTTCCTTAAAAAAATCTTCAATATTCACTTAGTAATTTGATACCAAATTTATATGAATACGCCTAGTAATAAATTTTTTATGATTAAAAAATTGAGATCGTAGGAAAAGTTCTCTCAAAAGTGCTGATGACCATTTTTTACAAATCTGTAACTCCCTTATAAAAAATCGTAGAGACATGCAGTTTTTAGCAATGGAAAGGGAATTCCAATAAACATTCACTACTAATGTCCGTAATAAAGCCAATAGTTGCTGATCTGAGTCATCCTAATTTGTTAAAAATAATGTGGTAGTACACAGAACACAAACGATTCGCTGAACCATTTAATTTGATTTGGAATAGTTTGACAAAAAATGTATTTGATGGACTGGATACTTCGGTTTTTTGGTGTACATAACGCTGTGTTGACCTTCAGTGAAGGTAATATAAGTAAGTGTAAGTCTTACAAAAATTAGAGATCCAAATAGGATCAAATAAGTTTAAGGTTAAGGTTAAGATAAAATTGACTTGCAAAGAATCATTTGAGGCAGAGACAGCAGTAGATGAATTAATGGAAGAAGTTGGACAGTGAATTAGAAATGTGAAGAGAAAACTAGAGGACCACGTGGAGATAAATAAAGAGCCCGAGAGTGGAGCTGGACTATTTTAAATCAGGGAAAACAATAAAAATCTGTTTTAAAACGTTACATGCGTTTTTATGAAAATCTGTTCTTTTTTTTTAGATAAAGGCCCCATTATTTCAAGAACCAAATGACCTATCAAGCTGAATTTTTTTGTAGGTATTGGGTTAATGGAGATGTAACTACACTACTACAACTATATAGTTTTACCGAAAAATAAAAACGTAAAAAATTCTAAGTATGCTTTTTGTAGGCAAATTTTTAGAGCAAAACAAAAAATTATAGGCTGCTTATTTGTAGTATATAGACTGCTTGCTTACATGCGTGCTTAAATTTCAGACATATCTTTTACAGGTTTTGAGATTTATTATTTGGTGTTCTGCCCAAAGGCAGTTCTTCAGATGGTCAAGCTGTCCTATCGCATGCCAGTCTTTTCGTTTCTTCGTAACACCCTCTGATTTTAATGCTATCTATTAAACATTATTGTTCTACGCCCTCTTCTTTTTTCTCCTTCTATGACACCCTCCATGGCAATTGTAAACAAGCAGTCTCTTCTGCTTGCTTAACATGGTAAGCACAGCCGGTTACTAGTGCCCTTAAATAAATAGTATTATATGATTTTTCAGAAACAAATGCCTCAAACGAAATTTTTTTTAACTTTTGTCAACATTAACATAAATAAATACGGCGCTTGAATCATTGTCAGAACACGCTGTTAAATATTTCGACACATTCTCAGAAACTATCATACCCCGTCTCTCTCTTATGAACAAAAAAACTAGTGTTGGGAGTCGTTAAAGTAATAGTGATATTTAAAAAAAATAAAAGAAAAAATAACCTCTAAAATAGAATTTACGACGGAATGTTATTTTTACTACCGTTTTGGCCTGATTTGAGAAATTTCGTTTTGTGGCGAAATCTTTGTTTTATGATCTCCACAGCTACTGCTACTACTACGCAGGAAGGCAAGCAAACAAAAAACAGAGCGCGCTGAAAAGAAACACATCATTGTGTTGTGTGGAACAACTTTTTGTTTCGCGATTGCGTGCATGTGCGCGCTTGCGTTTGCGATTCGGAGAACGTAAAAGTCATCGCTGCTTTTTGTCCCTTTGTTTGGAAAAGTCCAACCTCTTACGTGTTTTCTAACGAGAGAGCAAAACTCTGACCAACTTTAAATAGACATTCCGGGTAGATAGACGGACCGACGCATTTATCGAGAGCTTTATTTATACGTTGTTCAAGGGCGAGCGGAGAGTTGGCACAGTTGACACAGATCCATCTTGTATTGTTTATTGTTGTTACTTGTTATCGGGATAAACAGCTTTAAGTGCTTCCTGAAACAACCAGATTATGAATGAGATTCCTCAGTCGACATGGAACTCTCTAGGATATTTGTTCATCGATTCTCGTTATTTTTTAACACTTAGCTCCGTATAACTTTGCAATAGCTTCATACAGGTAAAGTCAAGAAGATCAAGATAATGTTATACCATCGACACTAAAAGAAATGTTGTAGATAATTTTTGGACTTAAAAATTTATCATCATCTTCGTTGCGAGATAACCATAACTAATACGATTTGTATGAATTATTGCTGAAATGATCAACTACTCTGACCTTGGTTTTAATTAATTTATTTTTAAATGTTATGTCTGCATAACATTTATATGCATACATATATTTAACAAATATATATGAGGCATAATCCAAGTTCCCAAGTTTATGAGACATAACATATAACAAATGTTATGTCTCATAAATGTTACGAGAAAATAGAGTTGAATAAAATAAATTGGAAGGACCATCTGCAGCGTATGGATGATCGAAGACTACTAAAAGTGGCAAGTAGATACAAACCAACTGGAAGAAGAGGCCTAGAAGAAGGCCTCTTCCTTCTAGGAAGGGCTAATCCGTGTTGGGGAAGAAGAAAAACAAGAAAATGTCTGCTGAGGTCGCATTTCCAAAACACTAGGAAAACAAAACAATCTGTTAACAAAGCAGCATTAGTTGTTGAGTGGCAGAATGAACTTGAACGGGTGCGCACCCAAATCCGCGTACGGTTCATATGCAAATCTTGACATTTTAACTTTTTAACGATCTCGCAAGAGTGACTGTTTTAACCTTTTAATATCTGATGATGGAGCATACGCTCCGAAACGCGTCATAGACGAAGCTTAAGAAATCACACGGCGGATAATTAAGGTAATTAATTTATTAAAGCAGCATTAATAAGATCAGGAATTAATAACTATTTTTGTCGCAGATGTTCGAGATAACAAGGCGGCATTTTTATATTTTATATCTACTTTCCTTATTAATCATCGTTTTCGACATTCCTTTATTTACATTTATGTTTTCTTTGAACCACAAATACTCGTATTTCTAGTCTTAACTAGTTTAGTCCGTTAGGAAATTAGTGACATTCATATCCTACCATATGAATTATTACACCTGGTTCACAGAAAACAAATAAAATATTTTTATATTATGATTTGTTTATTCCTAAGCAACAGAGGAGAAGCTACTAATTTAAATTAATACACTGTTTATCCACGTAATAATTTGACAGGAAGCAGCGGGTAGTTCCATGACTCACACGGTACCGTACTCATTAACTGGATAGTCAAAATTTTCTATGAATTCTCTGGTCGACGTTGTTTTGCGTATGCGCCCAAGTCGCGGGCGTGTTCCGTCGTTGCCAATTAGAGCAAAAAATGCCGCCTTGATTTCGGAGCGCAACTAACGAGCTCGTTAACGTTCCCAAGTTATTAGTCCGAATTATGTTGTTAACTAACAACAGCAGAGACTAGATTTTGTGAAACGCTCGTCGCATAGTAGGAAGGTAAACAGCGCTACCATACTCTACGATCGAGTCGGCCGTGGCACAATGCGACCGCGTAATGGGTTCGTTACCAGCCGCATGTAATCAGCGTTGTTGACTTTGCGTCTTCATTAAGCCACGTGACGAACTGTTTGGTGTTTATGTTTCTGTTCGTATTCAAACACCACACGCCTATGTCCCAAATATCAGGCTATATTTAGCGTATCTGTATATTAGGACTTTATATAGGTTAGAGTTTTGTATATTTTGGAACAGATTCGAGTTTAAAACCGAAGTTACAAGTTCCATGTTTCCGATTCAACCTCGTAAGTTGTAATTAATTCATTTCGTAAAGCGACAAAGGCAACCCATCGATGTTATTCTTGTCTATAATACCCCCCCCCCCCCAAAGGAGCAGCTCCTAGTTGCGCCATTGTTCTGATATACTAACTTTAATTTTTAGTTCATTAAATTTGTGATTTGAGATTTATAATGGAGTGACCTGGCTATGGATTTATACTGTCTGAATAAGGCTATGGAACAGAATATGCAGTCTTACCCCTATGCAGTTAATGATGATGAGTTCTATGATGATTTTTGTAATAAAGATTTTTATCCTTTATTATTAACTTGATTTAATACGCAATCATTAATTACGTATAGTTTGGCCAATTTAGAGTAGAAGTGTGCTAAATTAGTATTTGAAAATAACAGGTACAAACGAAACCGTTCCAAAAAAATAACACGTACAACCTGTTATTATATAGCCTACTTATTATACATATACATGTATTATATAATTTGTTATAAGAAATAAATTGAAACTAAAAGTATTATTAACAGTGTCACTTTACACTATGACTTTATTAAGCTGTTACTGTTTAAAGAAAATAAGAAACAAGAGAATGTATAGGACTATTTCCCTTTGGCAATACTAATTTAAGTTTGTACTAGGAGTAAACAAACTGACGTAGATTTAATATTAAATTATTTATTACATTTTGGTTAGACAAATCAGTTGCGAAACTCAGGTAATGAAATTTATAGTGGACGTAATAGCATAACAAATTTACGTAAGGTGTGCAGTGAAGTTAAAATCATCTCCGAAATCACATTAACAAAAAGTACTATATGGACTATCAGCCACTCTGTAGGTTATAACACAATATAATTCGCTTTTTCAAAATTTTAGCAAGTTGGTGACTAGTATAATATAGCCCTATAACTTGTTATTATAATCTGTATTATATATATGCATAACACACGAGAATAAATGTAACATCAGTATGAATTTTTTTTTATTTATTAGAAACAGATTCGTCTCTTTGGTATAGAGATATTCTGACCTCGCTGTTTTGCTTCGTTTCGTACTTGTACGGCAATCGGCACATGCGCAGAATTAAGTATTAGCACCAAAAAGTGGCTTTGTACTCGTAGTAGGCTACTCGTTTACTTGTTTATTCATTAGTTGTGTAGTGGGGTCCCGCGAGTAATCGGAACGGGTATTTCAACTTTTCAGTTATCGTTGAATCGGAACAGGTATTTCAACTTTTCAGTCACTGTTATATCCGTTCCACAAAAATTGTCGTTCCAAAATACCTGTTATAGGTATACCGGCCCACCTCTAATTCAGAGTTTTCGTCAATTCAACAGACCTTCACTCCCCCAAACGTCGATTGAAGCAGATCTATTGTATTCATTATTATCCTTAATGATTTTCCAACAATGTTTTAAGCAACTTACATTTTTGTTATATCCGTCCTGGTTTCCGAGGCTATTGTTGGAATTGTGAGTCATTGGTTGACACCACCGTATAGGGCAACCAACCCTATGCCGGTTAGATTTTGTATCGACCTTCTCTGGTCTAGATCCGTCGTGTTCTGTCTACTTATGTTCAAGATAGAGATATAGAAAATAAAGTGACGAATTTCACAAGAATGTGTGGAACGATTTGGAGAACGTTGGGAAATAAATGTAGAAAAGAAACTAAAATAAAATTGTATAAAACAATTGCAATACCTACACTACTGTATGTTTCTGAAACTTGGGACATAAAGAAAAAAGACGAACAGAAGATACAAATAGCAGAAATGAAAGTTCTGAGATCAGTTAACAGGTGTAATAGACGAGATCATATAAGAATTGAAGAGATAAGAAGTGGTTTAGATATTTTTGCACTTCATGAAATGATTAAAGAATACAGAAGAAAATGGATTCAACACATAGATAGAATGGAATAAAGTAGAATACCGAAGATAGGGAATTATTACAATCCTAGAGGCAGAAGAGAAAAGTTGCTAGGCCTAAGAAAAGGTGGACTGTGGAATGGGAACACCGTTAAGAAGAAGATGATGATGATGATGATGACATTTGTGTTAAAGTACGTAATATTTATTGTAAAATCCAGCAATGAAATCTTCTCACTTGGCCGAATTAAAGTCAAGTAACTGCTAGTTTACCTGTGCCATGACGATGGTTCGAACCATAGAGATATTAGACTAGAGGAGTCGTGACATAGACAACCATGCACAGTGACTAACTAGAATTTGGCTTGGAGGTCGGCTTCATACAAAAGAATAACCAAGTGAAGACTATCAGCATTACTGTCTTTAAAGTGGCTGAGAAACGCGTGATAATATCCTGAAATCAGTCCCATTAAAATAGACGGTAATAACACAATAAAAATACGCGTTATGGAAATATTGAGCGGCTCAGTAGACCAGTGGGTATGGCACCTGGCTACTAATCAAGAGGTCGCGGGTTCAAATGCCCGGGCCCGCACCATAAAATCAAGGTGCGTTTTTCAGCCCCCAGGTCGACTCAGCCTGTTGAAAATGAGTACCTGGGATAACATCCTGAGGATAATAATGGGCGGCTGAAGCGTAGTGCCGGCCACACTGCCTTCCTTGTATGCCGTACGGCTCGCATAAGGCACCCTACCCTGCCTGACTCCTAAGCTACTTCGGTGGTATACATAGGAGCCATTATTATATTATATATTGAAATATTGTTAAAAGATACGTATTGACTGAATCGATTTTCCTATGTTTCATGTTTCACACGTTTATTATCTGTGCTGTGTGTCATTTCAAACCCTAATGCTGTGTAATAAGCCTGATTCTGTATTTAAAAAAGAGCTACTAATATATTAGCGTCCACAGCTGAAAAAAATAAAATAAAACAACGAAAAAATTAAGAAATTAACAAAATTCGTTTCTTACTTTTGTAACAATACTTTTGGAGACTTTGTGCAAGAGTTCCAGACGTGAGAAAATTAGAAAGGAAGTAATTTAAGGACAGAATGAATGTGAAAAATTCAATTGTTGATTTTATCCAAACAAAAAGATACCAATGGTATGGGCACACAAAAAGAATGACACAGGAAAGATTGTCAACGAGAGTTATGGAACGGACCCCGCCAGGAGAAGGAAAAGACGAAGACCACCTATCACCTGGATAGAAGAAATTCAGACTATGTTGAGGGAACGAGAAATTGAAGATGAGAATTCAATCACTTCTGTAATCTTTGGTACCAGAAAATGTGTAAACATTGTACAGCCGAAATAATAATAATAAACAAAATTCGTCAACTATTTTTACCGTCTGGAGGCAGGGGCGGATTTACGCACAGGCAGACTAGGCACTTGCCTGGGGCGGCAAATTTTGGGGAGCGGCAAAATTTGAGTTAAGAAATATTTTTAGATTCAAACAAATTTACAAGTATAAAAGCCAGTTGAATTAAGCACACACGAATATAAAAATTATCTTCACTTAATTTGTAACTATAACGCAGTTATCGTTTTTCACCCAAAAGTAATACGGGCGAATGTTTATGTTTTCAACCGTTGAAATATTTGGCGTTCATCATCCGAGAGATTTTAGATGTTGGCAATCCATATCAAAGTGAGAAATGTAGATCTGTCAATGTAATACCGAATTGTAGGTTGGTTCCAGAAACCGAGGCAAGCTAATATTTAAGGAATCGAGACATTCTAGTGATACCGACAATAACTGTGATAGCAGTGAAGGTGAAGATACTGTTCACACAGTTCAGCCAGAGAGGTCCGTTGTGGAGGAACCTTCATTTTTGAAGAACGAAGAGCCAGTTCACGTCAAAAATCATGATAAAATGTCATCAAATCAGGTAGGGAAGGTCTTAGATTCTGATCCTATTAATTGGCAAATGAACGAGAGCACACGCGATTATGTAGCAAAGTTTGGATTTAAACAGAACACTAGTGCGGACTGTAAAACCAAAGAGGGAATATAATGATGCCCCCCCCCCCCAACAGAGATTTGTGGGAGGGGACAAATTTATACTGCCTACGGGCGGCAAAATGTTAAATCCGCCCCTGTCTGGAGGGGTCCAGTCCCGTTCGTCCCCCCCCCCCGTAAACACGCACCTGACTCTGTAAAGGGAAGTGTGTCTAGATGAAAAAGGTAAAGGTAGATTTGTGACTGTTTTTCCTTGTCCAATATTCAGTTAAGTTTTAACGTTAAAGGTCGCTACTCGTTTAAAAGTAGTATTAAACCTAGATGCATCGGATTCCTGAACAAACATTTTTTAACGAAATAATATATTGTGTATAAAAGTGGCGATAGTTTAGCGCTAATTTATCGTCGCTATACAAGCTACCTAACACGCTGCATAGCTTAACCCCTACTACCCAAGTAGGTAACAATATTTAATACTCTATACAATATGTTCTATAAAACTCTCAGACAGTGTGAATTATAATGGGTCGGCATTATCGCGCGCGAAAATTATGCGTTCTCAGTGGCGTCGGCTATATTTTCATTAGTCAAGGAAAGGAAGACGAGCAGAGAATAATTATCCGCCATTGTTAGGAAGCGGGCGGCAGCTGTGAACGGAGTAATTTATTTTACAGAGATAACGTAGGTAGGTATCAGAGCCGAGTCGCGAGCGCGATGCTGATCATATCGAAACAATGTGTTGTATGGGGAACACGCTACGATATTTATAGTGTAAACCTTTTGTTGTTGTTGGTGTGTGTGTGTGTGTGTGTGTGTGCGCGTGTGCGTGTGCGTGTGTGTTGGAGGAAGAGAGAGAGAGAGAGAGAGAGAGAGAATGTGAGAACGTGTGTGTGAGGAAGCGACGATGCGAGAGAAGGGATTGTTTCTGCGGAATCACGATCCGGCAACAGACAATCGTGCCTGTTAAAATTATTTGTTTTATTTTTTATTATTGCTTAAATGCTTTAACTAGGAACTGAAAACGGAAAAACTCACAACACAAATCAAATGGAAGAAAATAAAAATGTAAACTTGACATACAAAAAAACTTGAAAGACATGTTTGAATTTGTATCCAAGTCACTTATTGACAAAATCTGTATAATATTTACCGTATTTCTTCCGTCGTGTGACTTCGTGTTGCGTTCGATTGATTTACGCGTTTCGAAACATATGTTTCGTCTTCAGAAATAAAAATTCACTCTTAGCGAGGTTGTTAAATATTAAAATTGCAAATATTGGAAAACAATTCCACTCGAGTGTCCGATCGGTGCGACTCGAGTGCGCACTCATGTAACGCGGATATGTGTGGAATTGTTTCCAATATTTGCAATGATAATATATAACGACCTCGCTAAGAATGAATTTTTATTTCTGAAGAGGAAACATATGTTTCGAAACGCGTAAATCAATCGAACGCAACATGAAGTCACACGACGGAAGAAATACGGTAAATATTATACAGATTTTGGCAAAAAAAAAAAACAATAGATAAAGGTTTTAGTGAAAGTTTTCGTGTTTGACACTGAAAACAAATTGAATCGATTGTCAACAGGCGATATCGATAGTGAGAGTTACAAACAGATAATTTTAACAGTATTCATTTCTTCCTCTTCTTCGCGTGTGGTTTGCGGTTGGGTAGGCGACTGGATAGCATTGCATTATGTGTGCGGGGCGTCTTTGCATCCGTGGCTTGATTGCAGCATCTGGGACGTGCTCAATAACTTACAGAAGATATACATAGTCTGGTTCAAGTCAACAGGTGACCTAAGACTGCTAAGGTATACCGCCAACGCGTTAACGCCGAAGCGGGGGGGGGGAGAAGACGGGGGGAGAAAGAAAACTCGATTTTTGTGGCACTGCCGCTGAAAACGATACAGGCAACAGGTGTTGTCTGTCTCAAGCTCAGCGAGCAGACGGCTTGACGCGTCGGTCCGCTCTCTCCGCGAGGCAGAGAGCCTCCATGCTGGTGACCAAGGTAACAGCAACAAGCAGCTGGCTCAGCGTGCTAGGAGGCGGGCAAGGATGGAATGAAAGATTGTTTTCAGAGGTGAACTCAAGGGCTGGGGGCAGATGTTATTGCGAGGATGCCTTTATGGTGGGTCATCAAGAAGCGCCCGAGGGCGCTTGACCCGAATCGGCGGTAGTGGTTCTGATAGTTCGCAGGTATGGGAAGGAGGTCGCAGCTGCAGCAAAGAGAGATACAGCCAACGATCGGACAAACGCAGACAAGGTAGGAACTCGAAGACCCCTTCGAATTACGTCATCCCTGATAAACCGAGGCGACTGCGACAAGGGACGGAGGGTTTTGACTTGGAAACGTTCCAGTTGGTGGTCGACAGGCGACTGGATAAGAGGGTCACTGAAATCATCATATCCTCGAGATAAAGTAGTTATACTCCTCTCCCAACCATTCGTGTTATAGTCAGAAGCTTAATACAGTATTGATAGGAAGGCTTCCCATAAAAATTATAAAACAAGGAAAAGCGATTATGTACGACATAAACAATCTAAACGGCATAAAACACTCGATTAATACCGCTTATAATTGTTTAAATCATAAGCGATATCATTGCGTATGGATACCGTCTATCGCATAATCGAGATATCGAAAATTAGTTCTGGTCCGATTACTGGGAAGTACCTAATTATCCATACGCTATGCCTTAGGTACATTTACATAGTTAGCTTTTGTTATACAGGTTATATGTTACACTAGAAACTTGAAGTTTATTTCAGCATTTTAACGTTTAAGACGGACGGATAATCCGACACAGTGAGTACATGGCTGTTTTAACATTCAGCATTGTCTACTGGCGGACCTTGATTCGCAGAAACAGTATTTCTATCCTTTCTTCGCCTTTTTGTCTCTCTGCCTCACACACACACAATAAATATCGTTCCGTGATGGATACAACACATTGTTTCGATATGACCGTAAATATTCCCCGCCAGTTTCAGGGAGTGGCACGTAGTACACTTTATCTGAGTGCATTTTATTGGGAAATAAATTTTCTGTATACTTCAAGGATTTTGGTTGTAGGCGTATCGTTAACAACTGACTGTGACAACACGGAGCGTTTAAAAGAGATTCTTTTACGCTGATAGATTATGTACAGTATACTGACAGTCGTGGTGTGACGCATATAACAGAGCACAAGAACTAGTAAATGATGCCGGGAGTGTTGGTGGTCGCGGTATTGGAGCCGTGATGATGCATGATACAATAATACGATGCAAAGAGATGTATGAACATGAACATGAACATTCCTATATCAGCCTGTACACATGTTGAGAGAATTTTGATAACGTCTCGAGGTTCTTTCGCGCGGGCACCAGTGATTTTGCTCACCGCCAAGAGCAGCCACAAATTGGCTGGCGGAAGGCAAGCACTTTTGTAGTTATGTTTAACTTTGTAGGTGATGGTTTTAGTAGCGTGTCTAGAATATAGTCTTAGGGGGCAGGTCCGGTCGAGTCGGCTTCATTCAAAAGACGAAACAAATTAAGACAAACGCAAATGCTGTGTAATTAACTTGTTTGTTGACCTATATTTAAAAATAGTTACTACTGTATTAGAGTAAATATAAGAAAATAATAAAGTTTCTCGTCAACTTTCGACCCTCTAAAGGGGGTCCGGCCCTGGATGGTTTATTCGTTTGACGGTTCACGCTTTTAGTAAATGAATCTCGTGTAGGCTTAAGTTTGTATTTAATTCCTTAAATTCTTAGTGACCGTCAAGCAATGAATTTTTCCGGTGAAAGGTTTCGAGGATCGGTCAAGAAATATAACAAAAATTTTAAATTATTTGTTTCGACGTTTCGTCACTACTTATTGTCATCATCATGACAATTGCTGCTGAGCTGTTACGACACCAAACACACAACAGCGAATCCTTTGTAAACGACTTCAGATGTTTTTAGTGATCGTAACATTGTGTGGGAGGTGAGATTAGCTTACGTGGGGGGGGGGAGGTAATGAGCTTGAGAGTTGGAACTCCCCATTTTCCTCAGGGAAAATGAGAAATTCAGGGTTCTTTTCATATCATCATGTGTTTTCTGACCAAGGGTAAGTCTTACAAGGCATGCTTCCTCCACGCTTCCTACCCTGAGGTAGTTGCGTCCTTGATATGGCATGCTTCCTCCACGCTTTCCTACCCTGAGGTAGTTGCTTCCTTGATATGGCATGCTTCCTCCACGCTTTCCTACCCTGAGGTAGTTGCTTCCTTGATATGGCATGCTTCCTCCACGCTTTCCTACCCTGAGGTAGTTGCTTCCTTGATATGGCATGCTTCCTCCACGCTTTCCTACCCTGAGGTAGTTGCTTCCTTGATATGGCATTTGTAGATCGTCCATCATATGGTCTCTCCTCCGTTCTTCATTCCGCTTTCCATTTACACCGTCCTTTATTTCCATTCCATTCCGCTTTCCATTTACACCGTCCTTTATTTCCATTCCATTCCGCTTTCCTTTATTCCGCCCTCTAGTGTTTCCACTGTTACATCACCTCTTTTTGCCGCATACAGTGTCCCAACCAATTTCTCTTCCTGCCACTGATGATGGTCCAACACTCTCATTTTCTTTACCGGTCTTCCAAGCACCGTCCCATATAATTTTATAAATATATTTTATAAATTTTCTTTAAGTCTCAAAGGTTTTGAGTAATCCAATGTGAATTATTAGCGTTGAAAAAAGAAATATCAAAAATGCCCATTTGAAAATATTTTCTCTTTATTAACTCTTATTCAAATTGAAGATAGTACATTTCGTGTCATAGGATCACACTACAGTGGAACCTCACTAATTCGTCACCCGCTAATTCGTCACTCTCTGTAATTCGTCACCCACTGAAGCTTATTTTACTTTTTCTTTATTAAGAAGCGAGTAACATATATACGCTCTAATTAGCCTATATCCGGGGCGGTACAGAAAGTGCTTTTTACAAAATTTGACACGAGAACGATGTGAACATTGAACAGTTTTGGAAGGCATACACTATAAGAGATGCAGTATATAATGCAGTTGATGCCTGGCAAAGTATTCTGAAAAACGCTCTAAAATCTACCTGGAATAAGTTACGGGTATCTGAATTACAGGCAGCGTCTACAGAACCAGATGGTCTTGACCCCCACATTTGGATTGTTAGATGTGTGCCAATCCCTATCAGTATTTAATAGTTTGAGTGAAGACGGCGTAAAAAAACGGTGTAAAATAGACTTAACGGATGTAGGCTACGAAATGTTTAATGAGGATGAAATTGTTACTTACGTATCCACATAACCACACAAACTCATACACATATCCACAGAAACTAATGATAAAGGAGATGACCAGCCAATAAAACGTGCAATCTCTCATAAGGAGACCATTCAATTACTGACTACAACAATCATTTAAGTAACAGATGATGAAATCATTGAAGGCCAAGATGAAACAGAGCTGCTTAAAATAATTTCACTGAGCCATATACATTATATTGCTCTTGAAAAGTACAGTCGACAGAAAAAAAACAGGGAAAACTTACAGATTTTTTCACAATCATTAAACAATTTTTTTTTTGCAATTACAGTGCTTAACTATTTTGAGTTTGAAAAATTCCAGCAATAAATATGTTCGACCATAGCCTACTGTACGTTGCTAGTGTTGTAATAAAATATTTTTTATTGCCTTTATTGGGTTTGTTTCTTACTTCCTCACTAATTCGTCACCCCTTCGGTCCCGTAGGTGACGAATTAGTGAGGTCCTACTGTATTTCTAAATTTTTATCTGAATAGATCTGGTGAAAATGGGTCTTCTTGAAAAATATTTTCAAAAATGTAGTTTTATTACTCCTTAGCAAATCAATTTAAGTATATTGCTCCCTTAATGTTTTAAGCAACTTATAGGTTACTTCGTGTTAAAGTACGTTTTGTTTTTTGTAAATGTAAAATCCAACAACAATATCTTCTCATTTTATTTTTTTTAATTAAAGTCAAGAAACTACTAGTTGGCTGTACAAAGACAACGCTTTAAACCACAGAGATAGGCTTAGACAACAGCCATCATGACATTGACAACCTTGTAAGGGGAATGTGTCTGAAACATAAAGGGAGGTTAACAGGCTCTGCCTTCGTTTTCTGGCGCGTGCGTACCCTAATTGTTTTTTCCAATGCTACAAATAGGTACGTAATTTGACAAATATTGAGTGATTTTCATTATTAAAGAAACTTTAACTTTATTGTATTCATTTACAAATACTTTACAAATACCGGTAATTATAATTATACTTTTATTTCTCCAATTTTCTATAAGCCTTATTGTAACACGTGCAACTGCCTCAGGCCTACGTTAAGTGAATATGGAATTTCTTGAAAATTTTTAAAAAAGGCTGTGGGGGGAGATCGATCCACCTGTTCCCCTCCGCACCCGTTAGTTACGCGACAAGTTGGGCGTACAAAGCCTGGGATGCATACCATAAAACCCTCCCCCACATTTCAGAAACACAATGATTCGTGGATCACAATAATTCGTTAGAAAGGAAAGAAATATGGGGTATGTCATATTTAAAAGTCTCAAGAGGACAAACTCAAAGTCTGGCAGGTTTCCTGACTAATTACACCAGCCAGTATAAATATTTGTGTAATAAAAGTATAGAGCGGGTGTCACATTTCCGTTATCTTGGTTGTGACATCACCTATGATGTGGATTATGATATGGATCACAAGTTGGCTAAGTTTCAGTTCAATATATATGGTATAATTCGTCAACCGTTATCGAGGAAACAAGGAAAGAGACTCGACTAAAATTGTATATGGTAATGGCTGTGCCTTTGTTATTGTATGGTAATGGCTGTGCCTATGTTACTGCATGGTAATGGCTGTGCCTATGTTACTGTATGGTAATGGCTGTGCCTATGTTACTGTATGGTAATGGCTGTGCCTATGTTACTGTATGGTAACGGCTGTGCCTGTGTTACTGTATGGTAATGGCTGTGCCTATGTTACTGTATGGTAACGGCTCTGCCTATGTTACTGTATGGTAACGGCTGTGCCTATGTTACTGTAGGGTAACGGCTCTGCCTATGTTACTGTACGGTAACGGCTCTGCCTATGTTACTGTACGGTAACGGCTCTGGCTATGTTACTGTACGGTAACGGCTCTGGCTATGTTACTGTACGGTAATGGCTCTGCCTATGTTACTGTACGGTAATGGCTCTGGCTATGTTACTGTATGGTAATGACCCTGCCTATGTTACTGTATGGTAATGGCCCTGCCTATGTTACTGTATGGTAATGGTTGTGCCTATGTTACTGTATGGTAATGGCCCTGCCTATGTTACTGTATGGTAATGGCTGTGCCTATGTTACTGTATGGTAATGGCTGTGCATATGTTACTGTATGGTAATGGCTGTGCCTATGTTACTGTATGGTAATGGCTGTGCCTATGTTACTGTATGGTAATGGCTGTGCATATGTTACTGTATGGTAATGGCTGTGCCTATGTTACTGTATGGTAATGGCTGTGCCTATGTTACTGTATGGTAATGGCTGTGCATATGTTACTGTATGGTAATGGTTGTGCCTATGTTACTGTATGGTAATGGCTGTGCCTATGTTACTGTATGGTAATGGCTGTGCCTATGTTACTGTATGGTAACGGCCTTGCCTATGTTACTGTATGGTAATGGCTGTGCATATGTTACTGTATGGTAATGGCTGTGCCTATGTTACTGTATGGTAACGGCCTTGCCTATGTTACTGTATGGTAATGGCTGTGCATATGTTACTGTATGGTAATGGCTGTGCCTATGTTACTGTATGGTAATGGCTGTGCATATGTTACTGTATGGTAATGGCTGTGCCTATGTTACTGTATGGTAACGGCCTTGCCTATGTTACTGTATGGTAATGGCTGTGCATATGTTACTGTATGGTAATGGCTGTGCCTATGTTACTGTATGGTAATGGCTGTGCATATGTTACTGTATGGTAATGGCTGTGCCTATGTTACTGTATGGTAATGGCTGTGCCTATGTTACTGTATGGTAATGGCTGTGCATATGTTACTGTATGGTAATGGCTGTGCATATGTTACTGTATGGTAATGGCTGTGCCTATGTTACTGTATGGTAATGGCTGTGCCTATGTTACTCTATGGTAACGGCTGTGCCTATGGTTCTGAAACTTGGGGTTCCGGCGGGAAAACATCTAAGGAGAATACAGGCATCGCAGATGAGATTCTTGCGATCTGTTATACACAAGAAGAGATAGACTCTGCAATGAATACATTCGTAAAGAGTTGAAAATTTTTAATATCCAAGATCGTATATTAACAACAAAGAGAGCTGGATTGCTTATCTGAATAGAGTGTCAGACGGCAGGTTGCCTAACGAAGTTTGGCAATAGAAACCTGTTGTACAACGAAGTATAGGAAGACTTAGGAAGCGTTGGTAAAGTGTACATATTTCTTTGGGACCGGAACACGTGATTCCCCTAGGCCCCTGATAGTAGAAGAAAAGTAGGCGTATAAATAATCACGTCGAAACCGGGTTTGTTGTGGGACCCTGAATACCCCCGTGGTCTAAGTTTATTTAAGCCATTTACCGCAGACACGTGCGATAGGAGTGGCCGGCCGCGCCGCGCCTTTCGTTGGGGCCGGAATTTCGAATATCCGGGGAAGAGAATACAAACGATTTTGACTAAACACTTGTGTTTGCCACCAACACTCCAAACGCGTAAATCTTGCGTTTGTGCCAGTATAAACAGCAACAAATGTGTGTGGAAAGAGAAGGACAGAGAACTCGTTGTTAACAGGAGGAAGATACAACACACACACACACACACACACACACACACACGGGAGTCGAACGGGAGAGTAAGCAGACGGTCAGTGTCTTTCATCATTCACGGGGGCAAGCGCGCGCGTGCGCAGCAGGTAGCACACCAGCACGGCAGGATACGGCCGGGTAAATATTTACAGCGCGGCGTAGTTTGGATTTCGTAAGCAGCGCGCAATTGCGCAAGCCCCAGTAGTGAGTGACGCTGTTTAAGCAGCTGTGGTTCAGTTTCGTACTTCAAAGTTTTTAGGAAAAATACAGACATGACTCGTGCCGCTCGCGTCGTACATTGGACCAGTACGAAATGTCCTATACACGCATACCTTGTGTATAGTGTACAGAAGTGGTATGACTGACAGAAGATACGGATGATAGTGATATGGGAGGGGGAGAGAAAGAGAGACAGACAGACAGATAGAAAGAGAGCTAGAGAGAGAGAGAGAGAGAGAGAGAGAGAGAGAGAGAGAGAGAGAGAGAGAGAGAGAGAGAGAGAGTCGATAGAAAGAAGCGCGAATAACAGTCAGTAATACAATTTATTAATGTATGTGTGTAAAAACGTGACGACAGACGACACTGAATGAGAATGATAATCAAACCTCAGCTGTTTTTGTGACTAAATTTTTTTAAGGTTTTGTTGTTAAATTAATTACTTCATTATTGTGGGTGAATCTTCCAAATAAACTGACAGGCCTATACTCTTTCCGTTGAAGTTTATATTGACTGACTTTGCCATTAACTCACTTGCAAAGACAAAGTGAATTCAAACATTTTATTTGCCTCCAGAAACGATTAAGACTATAAAACAGGTTAATTAATATTATAGTTAATTTTATTATTTATTTTTATTAAAGTTAAACTTAAATCTAAAAAATTAATTTTATTATTCATTTCCGTCTCTAATGTGAATTGCAAATTATTTGTAATAGTATTCATATATTTTTTAAGCATCTCCAATTGCCTGCAATTGCCATTATAAATAATTATTGTGTCATCCACATATCGTCGGTAAAATAAAATTTTTTTAAAATACAGAACAGAAAAAAAATTATTGAAAAAACAGAACGACACACAAGAGAACAATATAATAAGTCATCAGTTTTACCCTCGTGTTGTTAATCTTACTGGAATTAAATTCAACAATGAAGAAACCAACCTTTTGAACTAAGGCTTAAAATACAATTTTAAAAACAATAGTTTCAAACAATCACTCTTTAATGAAATATTGAACGCTGAAACTGCAATAAATTCCATATCCGACGAAGAAACAAAAACAGTAATAAGACACGCAATTGATAATAAAATAAAAAAGTTATGAAGGCCGCAAATATAAATAATACAAAAACTATTTACAGTAACGAAACAAGGGTGTTTAATGAGATAAAGGCGAAATTAATAGACTATAACGCAATCGTCACCAAATCGGACAAGGGTCAAACTCTCGTAATTTTAACTTATGAAAATTATAAAAACAAGATACAGGACTTTATTAAAAACAATAACGTTATTGAGATTCATAGCGACCCCACTGTTATATTTATTAATAACGTGAAATCAATATTAAATAAAACCAAATACATCATAACGAACGATGAGAAACAATACTTAAAAATGATAGATCCCAAGGCACCTAGACTTAGGGGCCTTCCAAAAATACATAAAAATAATATGCCTGTCCGTCCCTTAGTTAATTTCATGTCTGCACCTTCATATAAAATTGCCAAAAAACTCGAAACAATTTTTAGACAACATATAACGTTCAATAAAAATTATAGATTGAAAAACAGTTTAGAACTGGTCGAACTTACAAAAACAATTACAATCGAACCGAGACACACCCTCGCCTCATTCGACATAGTAAATTTATACACGAACGTACCTATTAATGAAACGTTAGACATAGCAAAAAGTTTATTACTCTCTAAATCCACATTAAATCATGAAACGGTCGATGAGTTAATCAATTTGACAAAAGTAATATTAGAACAAAATTATTTCACTTTCGATAACAAATATTATTTACAACGGGATGGATTGGCGATGGGATCCCCATTATCAGGCATCCTGGCGAAAATTTACTTAAATCACATTGAAACAAACGAAATATTATCAACTAAAAACAAACATTATAAAAAAATTTTATTTTACCGACGATATGTGGATGACACAATCATGATTTATAATGGTAATTGCAGGCAATTGGAGATGCTTAAAAAATATATGAATACTATTACAAATAATTTACAATTCACATTAGAGACGGAAATGTATAATAAAATTAATTTTTTAGATTTAACTTTAACAAAAATAAATAATAAAATTAACTATAATATTTACAGAAAACTAACAATCACAGATCATGCTATTCACGCCTCATCTTATCACCCTATTTCACAAAAAATGGCATTTTTTAATTGTATGATTCATAGATTGCTGGCATTGCCTCTATCTACGGAAGATTATAAAAATGAACTAAACATTATCAAACACATAGCGATAGCCAATGGATACAAAAGTCATATAGTACATAGAATAATTAATAAAAAACAAAATAAACCAATAAATATTGATGTGTCCAAAGAAAAAGTAAACAAATATATTGCAATAGAATATGGTGAAATTCTACATCACATTTTAAAAAACCAATTAAAAAACCAAAATATTACTTTGGCTTCAAAGGCGAATAATCAGCTTGGGAAAAAACTTACATTTACAAAAAAAAAATATACCCTCCGATATATTTGACGGTACTGGTGTATATAGACTTAATTGTTCGGATTGCACACAGTTCTACATAGGACAAACGGGTCATTCCTTCAAATTACGTTATAAAGAACATATCCCAAGCTCCAAGTCAAATGTAAGAAGATCTACATTTGCAGAACATTTAAGCTTACATGACCATAACATAAAGAGTACTGGTGATAATTTAGATATCCTACATAAATGTAAAAGTCACTAAGGCTAGACACCCTCGAACAGTTCGAGATATATAAAGCTATAAAGGAGGATCACAATCGTGTCCTAAACGAAAAAGCAATACATACAAATAATATTTTGTTTAATAGAATCGATCATATAGAACGAGAAATCGGCTATATCAGATCGATAAAATTGAACGAAGGTCAAGCCGGTATTGATTAGTTTTACCGTGGGAGCGTTCCTGTGCAGGTTCGTTACGGCCGCATGTTGGTTTTATTTCGTTGTTATTTTGTTTTAATATGTGTTATTTATTATTTTTGTACAATGTGTGTGTTGTTTTTTAATAATTGACGAGATGAATATACATCAATTAATGTTTTAATCTTAATAATATTGGATCTGATGATGACACCATTGGTGTCGAAACTCGAGTAATCCCGTATAGGATTCTGAGAAACGTTGACAGAAGGTAATTAACCTATTGTAAAGTGAATTTATTTTTAATTCATCTCGCAAAGATTAATTCTTACCTGCTGATCACCCGTATTCCACTACCGTATATGAGAGCTGATATCGTTTACCGAAACCATATTCTAGTGAATATGAACGTCTATTTAACAAAAAAAAAATGTGGGTGTGTCGTGGAACACACACCAGAAGTGAGAACTACATTGTCGAATGCCGAGTGAACTGATTGAACGTGTAAAAGAAGATTGCTCGTATGTATTTGGAGTAAGAGAGATTTTACTACAAACAACTAAGATTCAAATGAGAGTGCTTTCAAATAAGACGAGGGCGTAGTAGTGTTTATATGTACTTTTTTTTTAATTATCGGCATCTAAGGCCCACATGCCAATTTCAATATTTTACTTTTTGTTCTTTTCTTTTTCTCCAATTTTCTTTCATTTTTCACTGTGTCTCTTCTTCCTGTCTTCAGTCCACTTTGAACCTGCGATTTTCTCTCTCCTACCCTGGACTCCTTCCATTTTTAATATTTTTGCCCGAAAAACGTCACTTTCAATTCCTTCTTCTGCGCGTATATTATTTTTTTCTAAATCCTTTTGGACTTCTTTAATCCAACTTGATGTTGACTTCTTCCCCCACAGATATTTGAAGATTTCCTTTGTCAACCTACTGACGTCCATTCTATATAAACATCCAAAAAATATTAGTCTTCTTTTCTCATTGTTTCTGTTATATTTTCTATACTTTGATATATTTCATCATTACTTATTAATTTCCAACCTTCTGAAGTTTTTCGTGGGTCTAATATTTTTCTAATAATTGTCTTTCCAATATTTCTAGTTTGTCTAAAGTATAATTCAATGCATGACATTCACTTGCATATAGGCATTCTGGCTTCACTACTGTACTGTAATGCCTTATTTTCGCATTTTTAGATATGCACTTTTTATTTTAAATATCTTTAGTTATGCAATATGCCCTTTCCATCTTATGAATCCTTTCTTCTATAGCAGATTTTTCTACGCCATTCTGTTGAATGATTTCTCCTAGATACTTAAATTTTCGAACCCTCTCTATTCGACCAATACGTTTGTTCCTTCTTCCCAACATGATTGGTGATATTTTGCATTCCTTTAATTTTTCATTCCAAATTCTCACTACTTTCTCCAGGACACAGGTGAAAAGAACTGGGGATAAACCACCACCCTGTCTTACACCTGTATTTATTTTGAACGGTTGAGATATTTCTCCCGTGAATTTTATTTTTGAGACTGTGTCCGTAAGGGTTTCACGGATTAGATTTGCCAATTTAGGTTTAACACCAAATTCTCGGATTATTTTATCTATAATTTCTCTATCAACAGAATCAAAGACTTTTTGAAATCAACAAATGTTACTTCAACCTCCTTTAAATTTAGTAGCCTGTGACGGATTATTGACTTCAGAGTGAATATTTGTTCTGGACAGGATTATATGTACTTTATTATAAGAAATCGATATTTACAGTGAACATAAATAGAATCGTACCATTAACTATAAAACGTACAATGTAAACAAAGATATAAAATTATACTCTTTTGACATTTCAAACATGTACACAAACTTTCTCGTTGATGATACTATAAATGTTTTAATAAAAAGTAGGTGTCATTGATTTTAAATTGTTTTTATGAATGAATCGGCGAGTTGTGTAAATTTATTACGTTAATAATGAATTAATTACATTAAAAGTATTTCATTAGTATTCAGTTAGATCTTTTAACCAGTGAATACATTTTCTTTTATCATAAGTAACATTATATTTAATATTTAAATTATTCTTGCAATAGTATTTAACCATTTAGAATATGCTCGCATTCTTTAAAATATTACACTTTGCTTAAAGTATACATATTTGTGGCAGTGGGGAAATTTTGGGTTGCTATGTGGGGAAAAGAGGTTTGATTGACCTGGCAACACTGCTTTTCGTTACACATTGAATCAGTTTACTGCTGTAGGAGCGCGACGTGTACGGGAGTGAGCCGGACACCATAATGCCTTATACGAAGTTCTCGCTTCAAAAACTCTAGGTTGTTTATACAGTAGGCCTATATCTGTTCTATAAGTGAATGTAAAACTTATAAAGAAAGATTTCTTGTCCATTAATAAAGAAATTTTTAATTTTTTTCTGGCTACGAATTATTACTAAACTTTATAATTTTGGACATAATACATTTTATTATACAGACGGCTCACTACACACTTTAATATTTCAAGCTGGACTCTAACCCCCTCCCAAGCTAGGCCCCAAGTTACGCCTTACGCCGATTACTGGGAACGATTCAGATCCATTTCAATTGATTGCAATAGTATTTCAACATGTACAATATGCTCGCATTATTTAAAATATTACACTTTATAGTCTTAAAGCACACACATCTGTAGCAGGGGAAATTTTGGGTTGCTATGTGGGGAAAAGAGATTTGATTGATATGACAACACTGCTTTTTTTGTTTCATCTATTCTGGTACACGTTGAATCCCCTCGGATCGCGAGGTGTATAGGAATGAACAGGGCACCATACATACTGCTTTCAAAAATCGAAAAGACGGAGAAAATCGCACAACAACAACAACAGTACGTACTCAACAATGTAACCGCTTACTCTGACACACGCAACCAAGAATTGTTGTTCACCTCGTGACCTCCTGATTGTTTTCTTAAAAAGTGGCCCAAATGAAACACCGCTGTAATAAGATACAGTCACAGGGATATGAAGAAGAATTCTGACAGGAAACGTCTGACAACCGGATCCCGCAGTCGGTATTGTTTCTTATTTGTTGCACCGCCTGGGGGGGGGGGGCAGTGGCATTTTCGTAACAATTAAACTCACTGACCGGCCAGAGACGGCGGCAGCAGCAGCAGCAGCTGCTACGAATTCAGCTTTCTAAATCTGTTGAATTGTACACCACGGCAGGGCCGGCTCCGGTTGCTGCCGCTTGAACAATTTACGGACAAACATATCTTTAATTCTTTATAAGGCCTAAAGTATTCAGCACAGAGCCGCTTACCTTTTGACCCCACCGACTTACAGTGAAAACTGCGACTGGGCTGCGATCACTTAATCACCCAAACCGGAGCGTGCGAAACATTGGTCGTTTCTGCAGTCCCACTCCCCCTCTCTCTCTCTCTGCGTGAGAGAAGAATGTGTAAATATTAGTACCTCGTGAAGTGTGAATATAAGTCTGAAAAGGATATGCACTTCACATCTCGTTAGAACTCATTCAGCAAACAAACTGCCTCATTCAGACTACAGTACTTTGTAACTTGTTATGCTTGTCGTGCAGTAGCGTGACCGTCTACTGCCTTGTACACCGACAGAATTAAAATGATTACGTATTTTTCTCGCCATTCGCTTAGAATATTTCGGTGCCACAAACTTTTTTTTTTCATTACTTTCGACCAAAAGAAAGAATATGCAAATCAAAAGTAGTCCCCGAATTTCAGCTACAGCAAGGGGTGTTTTTTTTTTTTAATTCGCTTCTTCTTACCGCGTTCTCGTCCAGGTAAATGAGGATACAATCCGCCCCAAAATTGAAAACAATTGCCTTAATAGGTTAATTAAGGCAGGTTAATTCCTTACTTCGTAGGAAATGAAATCGTAATAAGAAATAGTTCGCTTGCACAAGTCAGCAATTTTAATTAAGAACCAACTCTTATTCTGCTATACTACGTCTTCAGCAAGGGTTTAACCAAAAAGGGTTCGTTCCGGTTCCCAACAGGTACACTAGAGCTGGTCACTCCAACGCTCCAATAGGAGTGTTATATTCGATTAAAGCTTATCACTTTCATCCCAACCATAAATTGATCGTAAATAATATAAACTTTTCGTAGATGCTAATATTTTTTGACATATTTAAATATCAAAAAATTGTGACAATAGGTCTGGCGAGTGGTTACAGGGTTTGAGCACTCTGTTGTACATATGATGGGTGATTGTCCCTAAAGGTGGATATTACAAGAGATGATGACGCTATTTCTTTTGTCATTTGTTCCGGAATTACGGCTTGCCAGGTTGAATCTACGGGCGCGGGGCCTTCTTCTTCTTCTTCTTCTTCTTCTTCTTCTTCTTCTTCTTCTTCTTCTTCTTCTTCTTCTTCTTCTTCTTCTTCTTCTTCTTCTTCTGTACTTCGTGTTTTACCCATATCGCTTATTACTCAGCGTTTTTTTTTTGTCTAGATTCCGAGACCCACCGATTAACATATTCGAAATTTCCAAGTAGTCTGCTTAACGTGTTCGCAAAAGAAGTGTCATAGGAAAAGCGAAGTGAGTTATAAAGAGGAAACAAGAAAACTAAACTGGTCTATCCTGCGTGCGCGGATAGGCTGCTAACAACAGTGAGAGGACAGAAGGTCATCTCGCTCTTGAACGAAACACAGTGCATACGAAGAGAAGTACGAGGTAAATCACTGAAATGATGAGATTTGTAAAACGAATAATATAATTGAGACCTAAGATGAACGTGTATAGCGTGTTGAAACTTGATCGACTACTCTGTTGGAGGCCATCTTCAACGTAAAACGACTCGAATAACTGGTATAATATGGGATACGTTTCTTTTGCCACAGTACTGTGGTCAAGCGTACCAGTTATTCGAGTCGTTTTACGTTGAAGATGAGCCCCAACGGTGGGGTCGAAACGTCTGTCATATGCGGCAGTAGTGGACCCGGAGAGTAGTCGATCAAATTTTGACAGAGTTGACGTCGGCCGGTCGTGAAAGCCTAAGGTATCTATTACGTGTGTAGTATGGTTTAATCGTAAGGAAATCAGTCGTTAAAGATGTTATATAACATCTTCCCGTAAAAAGAACTGTCCATATTATAAGCAGAACTATAATAATCTGGATGTCGATGGTACAATACTAATAGAATAACGAAGGCTGACAATGTTGGAAGTTTATCTTAGATTATCTTATTATGATAAAGTGATGCTGATAATCACATCGACGACGACGACGACAACTAAGGTGCAAGTGGTTGGTGATAATCCGTGGCGGCTGGTGGTTCCAAATTTTGGTGGTTGCAGTAGTTGGTTAAGACATTAAACTATCATAATCACAGTTATACAAAATTATTACTATAATTTTATAACCTCAAACGACGGATAACGTTTACCTTGAGCCAACGTAAACACTAAACCTAACATAACTTATAAATCAAGAAGGCTGTGCTCACTTCATGACAAAATTAAAGATGGACTACAGCGCTGTTAGTGGAGTGTTGCAGATAGTCTGCAACCGCCTAGCTAACATAGGGAGCATAGGGCATCTGGGAAGAGGACCGCACATCGTGCTATATGTTTGTGTAGTAAGCTCTCCCATTTAGGTTTAACCTAACCTAACTTACTCTTCAAGTTCACAACGGCCTACAACCACCAGCCTGCGCGCCACATTTGAATTGTACGCGAACATTACCGCATAGGATCTAATACGCTCTCCGTTGAAATTTATGATACTTTTAGCTGCTTAATGTTTTCGTACATTATTTTGTAGTTTAGTTATTCTATATTGGCGGTTGTGCAACGCTGCAACCATACCACCAGCCGCCATTAGTGATAATGTTGATGATAACGACGACGAGGAGCATGATGAAGACGATGAAGATATGTGGCTAAACAAACAAACGTACTTGTGTGAGTGTTTAAACGACATTGACCCATTAAATATTTTTTAAAAATAAAACGTTTCTAACACTGTGACCGTGTGATCGTCTTCGGTGTTACAAAAATCAATCTTTTTCAAACTGAAAATACATAAATTGTTCGCAAAAACAGAAGAAAATTGTCAATTCAAAAATTTAACTTTTCAGAAAAGATACAGGCACAGACAAATTTAACTGATAAGACCACAAATACAAAACTATCGAAAAACTTGCGTGTGATTTAACTGTCTAACTATCTAAACTATCAAAAAATTTAATAGTGATTAATATGTGGTTAAATACTCTACATAATAATAATATGAATTCAAAATTTAGGTTTAAAGACGGCATAAGTTAAATAAGTGTTCTGTGGCTAACAGAAATTCCATAGTTTTTTTTTTAAAAACTGTAACAAAAATATAAATGTGACCAAAAAATTGTCAACATAATTATTTTAGAAAGAAATAAAGGTATTAACATAAAATTAAATTTTGTTGGCTTAATTTAATTTTATGTGAATACCTTTATTTTTCCTACAATAAGCTAACAAAATTTAGGCGCAACTGAGGAACGATTCATAGGTACTTGAATAATAAAACACGAAAGATACCCGAATGAACTTTTATAAAAATGTGGCTGTCCCCACATTCCTGTATGCTAGTGAGTAATGGACTCTTGGTAAAAGGGACGTGCAGAGGATTCAGGCAGCCGAAATGAAATTTCTAAGAGGGACGTAAGGTTGTTCTGTCTTGGATCGGAGAAGGGACGAGGATATTAGACGCGATTTAAACATTGTATCAAGATTGAAGACCACAGAAGGAGATGGTGTGGTGAACACTTGAATCGCATGCCTGATATCCGTCTACCTGTGGGTTATCACCCTACTGGGAAGAGAGATGTCGGTAGAGAGAGGAGGAGATGGGTTCCGGTCTAAGGCCTAGTCCTTGGAGTGGTGATGATGCTGATGATGATGACGATGAACATAAAATTAAAATAAACCAATGTACGTAAATTAATGGCCTTCATAAATGTCGGTGATGTCCAACACATTTGCTTCAAACACCACTGCATGGGCTTTAGCCTCTCTCTTTTAAATTACGTATATAAAATCTTTGTCATAAATAAGCGGTACACTGTAAGGCAGACACATGGCTTACAGAGAACCACAAAAAAACTATGATAAATGTAACTTATCCAAAATGCTCTGTACACAATTTCGATTCCTGCATATTAAACATCACACGTACTGGCGTAGTTCCAGCGACTTCTGCCTTTTATTGTTATCTTTTTTTCTTCGAATTCTTTTTTCTTCTTCGTGTCCTTATCGCGCGCGCATATTTTACCCATAATTCATTTCGTTCGTTCATTCATTCGCTGCAGTGTCACGATACTCCGGTTCATTGTCCAAGCGAGACGCGACTCTCTCTCCCCTTCATTATACGCTGCTCCTGACCCCGTTATTCACACGTTATAATCTCTATTATGGATCTTCCTACGTGTTACACATTCTTCTGTTTTGATTCCTCACGTGTGTACCTTAAGGAACGAAGTATTCAAATTAAAGAACATGTATTATTTATAGATTAAAAACTGATGACAACAATGCCTCCAGGAATCGAACCAACGACACAAAGAGTAATGACAAAGAGAATGTGTTGTGTAACTTTACATTAGAATTTTCTCAGTTATTTCAAAAGCTCTTGTATAATTAAATTGACCTTTGCCCCATTTTATGGGACGGACTTAACGGCTGTTAAATCCACGTTAAAGATTTAAAGGGAAATCACTCGTTTAACCAATTTTCGATCAAATTAACGAAAGTTAAAACCGTTGATTACGTTAAAGGTTAGCCGTTATGTTATTTTAACCGTTGATTTTAACTCGTTAGGTTACTAACAGCATTGGTAAGTTTAAAATGTTCGATGTTTGTCAACTAGATGTTTTTTCTTTTTTTAATATATCCTGTGACCAGTGGCGTAATTACTAAGAACTGATCCTGGGGTGGTAGACTAGTTTCTGCAGGGGGGGATGAGACTAGCATGAAAGTTGAACTCCTCATTTTTCACACGCAACTGGCTTAGAAATAGGTTAACATTTCAACAGTCAGTGCACGGTTACATGTATGTAGCACCATAGTTGTACAATAGAACAGATTGCCAACTTTACAGCCACCTCTTCATTACTCAACTTCAGTTGCACGTGAATGCACTTCCATGTAAATATTTGGAATTGACTCTTGTAACGGAATAGTTGTCAAATTAAAAGCTGCAAATCCGTACCTAATCACAAAGTGCCTTACAAATCTATCTATATTCTTCTTCTTCTTCTTCTTCTTCTTCTTCTTCTTCTTCTTCTTCTTCTTCTTCTTCTTCTTCTTCTTCTTCTTCTTCTTTTCTTCCTTTTCTTTACCGCTGCAGCCCAATGAGAATCCTGTCTTTAACACCAGTCTTCTCCATTGTTTCCTATCTATTGCCATCCATTCACATCCATCCTCCTGATATCTTCCAGTACATCACCCAACCATCTTATCCTACCTTGACCCCTCTTTCTGCTTTTGTACACCTCTGCGCTCAGGATTTTCCCTGGCATACTCTGATCATCCGTCCCCTCTATGTGACCTAGCCATCGTATTCGTTGGGCCTTTACGAATCTTACAATATCCTCATGCTTCAATAGCTTGTCTGTCTCTTGGTTATTTCTTATTGTCCATTTGTCATCTTCCTTAACCGGACCTTAAATACGTCGTACAATCTTTCTTTCAAATCTTATCAGTGTTTCTTGTTCCTTTTTTGCTATGTCCATGGCTCGCCTCCATAAGTAACAACCGGTCTGATAAGTGTCTTATTTTTATGTTGTGTTACGACTAATGAGTTTGTTTTTCAACAGTCTGCTGTTAGCATAATATGCCCCATTTCCTACTTGTATCCTGTCACGTATTGTCGTGTTTATGCCTCCAGTATTATCTATCATGTTAACTTATCGTCCACACAACTTATTAACCGCATCAAATGAATTCCCTTCTACCATCAATTATACAGATTTCTTCTCCTTTCTGATACCTTACAAATCTATCACAAAGCCATATTACATGTAACAATTTTTAAATCATTACTTAGTTACTTTCACCAATCAGAAGCTATGCGACAATTGTTATCTCAGCACAGCCTTGTATGTTTTGTGTTTAACAAACGTTTACTAACGAAATGACCAACAGGTTGGCGAAATGGTTAAATACTTTAACGCTGATTAACAAACACTCCCCGAAGTTAAGAAAATTTCGTGAAACTGGGCCGTAGATTTCTAAACCAATGCTTCCAGCGAGGTGAGCCTGCGTGTTTGTTTGCTTCTGTTTGTTTACGTATTTAAAAATAACTAATGTTTCAGTCTCCGCTGGTGTAACTGGTCTGTGTGTTATTAAATTATCCATTACACTATTTGAGTGTAATGGTTTTTTATTCTTCGTATTGTTTAAATTAGCAGCCATCCTTACTATTTCTTTTATGAATTTGCTAACTGCTATAATTTTTTATTGTTCGACTAAGCTTTTCGTCATTACTGACATCTTCGGGTCTTAAACAACGACCTGACGACAGGTTGTTTAAGACCTGAAGATGTCAGTAATGACGAAAAGCTTAGTCGAACAATAAAAAATTATAGCAGTTAGCAAATTCATAAAAGAAATAGGAAGGTTTTTTAGTCAAAAGTTCTTTATAACTTCTGTGTTTGAATAATATATCATATAATTTTGTGTGACATACTACACGATGGGAAGTGGTGCATCAGTGATGTATAAAATAGAACTGCAGGAGAAAGAGAAGCATTTTTCACGAAAACATCACTTCTAGTGACATTTGGTCTAATGGAACACGGCCTAATAGCCCGGGCAGAGAACAAGTTTAATTCTAAAAATGTTTTGTTACATAAAAAATTACCCATTTTATTCATAATCCAAGGTATACTTTTGGATTGGAATTCCAGAATGTTTTATGGAATTCGGATAAAAAGTACATTACATTTCTTTTATAACAAAACAGGAAAACAGGCTAAATGTATGGCACCGTCTTTTGTTAACACTATGTACTATACCAACTTAGCATTAATATTTCCAGATAGGATGTTCAGAATCGCCTGATCAATTATCTTAAATTTAACAGGAGGTAGTAAGTACCTCCTACTACACAAATGATTATACCAGGCGGTACTAAAACGTTCCACTTGATGATAGGTTACGTCGTTGTGTTATTGCACCAGCTGCTTCATCCAAGGGGTTGTGGACCGAGTTGGTATATTTCCTCAACCCGCTGCCGTACCTTACGTAATATTACCACCACTACTACTACAACGTTCTCGTCTAATATACTCGTTCCTTATATGTTCGAGTCCCGTATATCCCTTTACCAATCTGAAATAGCTCATTTCTCTAGCCTGTAATTGGCATCAGTCCTTCTTCCTTATAGTTCCTCGCATCTTTACAGCAGTACTGGTACCGCCATTGTCTTATAAAATTTGATACGCGTCTCTTGTCTACCTTTTTTTTCTATGTCTTTCTCCTTTTCTTGTCCTTTTCATATCTTTCCTAAAAAATAAATTACGTTTCTTTTTTGTAACAAAACAGTCCAAACGATAACTATAAGGAAAATAGGCCAAATACATGACACCTATTAGTTAACACTCTGTAGTGTACCAGTTTAGTATTAACACCTGGGATAGGAGGTTCAGAATCGCCTGATCAATTATCTTAAATTTAATAGGAGGTAGTAAGTACGTTGTTACCTCCTACTACACAAATGATTATACCAGGCGGTACTAAAGCGTTTCACGTGATGACAGGTTACGTCGTTGTGTTATTGCACCAGCTGCTCTACCGCTGCTTCATCCTCCTCGTGTTAAAAATTCTGTTTGAACAGAAATATTAAACATACCTCGAAGGGGTTGAACGGTTGTGGAATGAGTTGATATATTTCCTTAACCTGCTGCCGTACCTTATGTAAATATTACCACCACTACAACAACTACAACTACTGCTCCTCTCACACGGTCCTGTTGGCATTTATTGGGCGCACACACGCGCAAGCGACCGACTGCGTCTATGCGGTAGAAGAGAGAGAGAGAGAGTGTGAGAGAGAGATGTTCCCCGTTAATAAATAATTCATACGTTAGACACTGGTGGCAGCAGTCTACTGTAGGATACTCAACTTGGATTTTAATGCTCTTGCTCGCCTTGTTATTTGTGTGTTGTTTCTGTTCAGATTCTAACACGTTGTTATATCCTCAGTATTACTGGTTATTATGCTAATGTTACACACACACACACACACAGATACTTGACTATGATTTTCAATCGCTTCCGTAAAATTCCACTCGTCCGTCGTCGTCTCAACAAAACGGGCGGCAGCAGGCAATAACTTATGTGTTGCCAACCCATTGACAGTCAGGCAATCCTCCTTCCTACGGACGTAACATCGCTGTTGTTGCCTATCTGCATATATGTAAAGTGACTAGATAAGATCTACTACACTCTATTGGCGTTCGATCTATAATTTAGTTTTATCAATAAATCAGAGGAACACAGCTGACCAGTGATCAGTAATTTTCTCTCGTTGTATTTTTAATTCAACGCGATTCCTTCATGTCGGACGATGAAAAGAACATCATCATATCATCGTCATCATCATCATCATCACCACTCCAAGGATTAGGCCATAGACCTGTTCAGAAACCCACCTCCTCCTCGGCCTACCGACATCTCTCTTACCGGTAGAGCGGTAAGGCAGCCACGGATATCAGACATGCGGTATAAGTGTCCACACCATCTCCGTCTGTGGTCTTCAATCTTCTAGTGCAACAATACAGTGTTGAATTCACGTCTAATATCCATGTCTCTCCAGGAGAGAACAACCTTACGTCCCTTTTACCAAGAGTCCATGTCTCACTAGGATACAGGAGTGTGGGGACAGTCACAGTTTTATAAAAGAACGTTAGGGAACACGTTTGAGCCACGATGAAAACAACGTTAAGGAAAAAACTAGATCTGATAAAAAAATGAAATTTTGTGAAATGAACCTTGGATTATTCACATATGCCAATGAAACCTAAGCAATAACAGATGATGAAAAACAGATCATACAAGAAGCGCATGTGAAGATTTTAGATAAGTAAAAGATTATAGACTAAGAGATCGGAAGCGCAGTGGACATAATAAAAACCCAATTTCAGATATTTACTATGTGTAATAGGACAGAAGAAAGTAACTAACATCAGATGGGAGATGCACCAGTGATGTAAAAAGTAGAACTGCACAAGCAAGAGGAGCATATTTCACTATAAGATCATATTTTATAGTGTCCAGAAACGTTTTCCTGGAAACCAGGAATAAATTCGTAAAAGGTTTCATTTCGACCAAATGTAATTTTAATTTTAGGTTCAGTTAATTAGTCTTTATTAAATGTTATGAGAAACGGCGTGCTCACAAATGGCGAGAGTTGTTAAGTTCCAATATTGTATTCCCCCCCCTCTCTCTCTCTCTCTCTCTCTCTCTCTCCCCCCTCCCAGTCACCCGCATTCTCCGTCTACTCTCTTTACTGCTTTCTCTCACCCCCCATTATCACCATCTCTCTTTCTCTGCCCCTCGGTTTCTCACCCCGTCTGAATGTTACTATCGCTTTCTATAGGCCTACTGTATTGACAATCACGTCATAAAAGAGTCATTCGCGTGCGCGCACAGCAACAACAACACAAGGACTCTGTGTAAATACGATGCTCTGCTATACAATTTTAGAGATCAAACGGTCCGGCCAGAGGCTACCGGTATATGTCGCATCGCAACGATATACCCGTTTTGTTATTGAATTCTCTAAGCGCTCTCTCACTCTCTCTCTCTCTCTCTCTCTCTCTCTCTCTCTCTCTCTCTCTCACACACACACACACACACACACACACACACACTCTCTCTCTCTCTCTCGCTCTTTCTTTCTTTTGTATCATTACATTGTAGTTAGGGGGAGAGACAGACAGACAGAGGGGAAGATAGCAATAGTGTAGAAAGATATCTTATTGAAAATACATGCATAGTGAAATGGACATGAAAAATTATAACTTATTAATAACTTAATTATAACTTATGACTTATGATTTATGAAAAATAATTATGAACACATTTAATGACCACAAAAATTATTATTCAGTCTTAGCTGGAATGCTAAAATTTTAGCATATACAAATATTACTATATCCTAATAATAATAACGAATTTTGTCCAAAGGTGAAACAAAAACGAATACACTTGACCTATATGCATGTCAGCTGCGAGTAGAATCCACATGGTTTACTGCGAGTAATCTTTAGTCTCAAAGATAAGACTTTTACGCTGCTACGTATTCTCGGTCCTCTTTTACGGCGTAGAACCTTGGACTTTGATTGTAACCACAACTAAAAAATTTGAATCTGTCGAAATGTGGCTTTACCGTAGAATACTGAGCATTTCATGGACAGGACTTATAACTGATGTTGAAGTTTATAGAAAGATGAAGAAACACAGGGAAGACATTAACACAGTGAAGATAAGAAAGCTTCAGTATCTGGGACATCTCATGAGAAATGAACAGAGATTTTACTTATTGCAGTCTATACTGCAGGGAAAAGTACTTGGAAAGAGAGGAGTTGGGCAACCGAGAATATCATGGCTGAGAAATTTAGGGACCTGGTTTGGCATGAATACAACTGACTTATTCTGTGCAGCAGTACAGAAATTTAAAATAGTCTGTATGATATCCAACATCCGAAACGGTAAGAAAACACGCACGCATGCGCGCGCGCGCACACACATATTATGCTAGTTTATACCTGACTGTCTGTGTTTTTCAGCCTCCAGAAATATTAAGAGGATATAAATATTGTTACGACGGTATACTGATCGTGGTATGGTACAGTGGAAAACAAAATACAAGACACAAATTACGTCACTAATCAGCAGCTTTAATTATCACAATTAAACAGTTTGTAATCAACAAGATAGTCTCTTACAACAAATCAAATAAAAATTGTTCACACGCAAAAAACTGTCTACTAATATAAAACACAATGTATTTATTCCCACTGAGGAGGAGGCACATCACCTTGAAACGTATGGGGAAGTGATAACCAAAGTAAGTTCATATGTGAAAGTTTATATATATAATAATATTTAAAAAAAGTGAACGAAGAGGATGAACCAACAAGATAATTAAAACACAATTGTATTACAATTGTCCCGCACAGTTATAAAACACATAATGCGTACTTCGCCACAATATTACGAACGAACCGCACTCCAACAAATCGCTACTCAAACTGACTGTGCGTCGCTGAGTACTTATGTCCAGATCGTTCCATACACTATACATCAGCTCTACACTAGGACGCAATTGATTACAGCCTTGACACAGCGCGACTTCTAGAAAAGTCTCGCGCGCGCATGTTGAAATCACGTACGCATACAACATTACAGGCGGATTCCTATGCAGCATTCGAGACACGCGTAGTTTGTCCTGTAATGTCGTAACGATATTATAATATTTTAAACCACTCGCGACCGAGTTTCATCAGGTACCGTAACTAATTATTTTGTAATCTCGAAGGGGGAATATTTTGTTACAAATTTTGTTTATAAATAGAGTTTCGTAAAATAACCGGCCTAAACTTAATGTATAAATAGAGGTTGCTCATCACTTGATGGTTCTTGATTATCCGCTGTAAAGGCAGTCTCGATAAGCCATTTCTGCATAGCCCCGTGCAATTTAACATTCCTCTCTGAAAACCTCTCTCTCTCTCTCTCTCTCCTCAGTGAACTTCTTCCCTGACTCTGAACTTCTTGGTGCTTCTTGATGATCCGTCTCGTTAAGCTATTTCTGAATATCCCCCGTGCAATTTAGCATTCCTCTCCTCTCTGAATACCCTGGTCTCCTCAGGGAACTTGTTCCCTGACTCTGGCGCGCTGCTTGGTACTGTCTACCATTGCCCCCGTCATGGTGGCTCTCTGCATTGCGGAGAGGTACGGACGCCTCCTCACGCCGATTGCCCATTGTGTCAGACACGGGAGGCGGCATCTGCTCTGTCGGAATCGGCACCAGAGCCAGTGCTACAAATGTAATAAAATTAACGTCATACTAAATTCCGGCGCCGTGTAACGAATAATCGCGTTAGGATGTCCACTGTCAGCACTAGGTAGCTGTGTGAGAGACAAGCACTGGTATTATCTGGCAGTCCAGGGCACGACCCTGCAGTCCAGTGCCGTCTATACCAATAATCGCGTTAGGGTGTCCACTCTCAGCACTAGGTAGCTGTGTGAGAGACAAGCGCTGGTATTATCTGGCAGTCCAGGGCACGACCCTGCAGTCCAGCGCCGTCTAACCAATAATCGCGTTAGGATGTCCACTCTCAGCACTAGGTAGCTGTGTGAGAGACAAGCACTGGTTTCATCTGGCAGTCCAGGGCACGACCCTGCAGTCCAGCGCCGGCTGTATATGCATTCTTTACGTTCTTCAGATTCCATCGATCAGGCAAAAAATTTTAAACCACTGATGGCCGAATTTCATAAACGATCATCATCATCTTCACTTTATGGATAGGATTTCTCCTGTTCCGGCCTCATGATTCCCGCCATCTTGGGACTGGCGGCCTGCCTGTAGATCTTCTTCCAACCGGGTCATACTCATAAGCCAACTTCGAAAAGCGGGTATTGTCAAGTCTTTCCAGATAATAAAGGATTTGTTGTGCGAGGAATACTTTGTTAAAAATTTTAAACTTTTTTATAATATGTTAGGAGGGGCTTACTGAATAAATAGAGTTTAATCAACATTTGGTACTCTGTTTGAGTGGAGCCAATTGTTGGCTCACGATTCCTCATTGTTGGCTATATAGCCCTAGTATGGGCCCGAAACGTTTAGTTTAATAAAAAATAAAACAACACGTGTTACGCTGGAAAATACGCGTTCATTATCACAACACGGAATAGGCAAGGTGCTGCCTGCTCCATCTGCAAAGATCCTCCAACCATCTCTTCCGGGTCTTCCCGCATACACCTGTGCCCTATAGGTTTATATTTGCAAACTTCTTTGGCCAGTCTAGAATCTGACATTCTATCTAAGTGTTCTTTCCACAGCTATTTGTAATCTTTTAATTTTTGATTGAAGTTAAAAACTTGTAACTCTTCTCTTATGGCACCATTCCTTATACGGTCAAGTACTCCTCTTAAGAACGCCATTTCCGAGGCTTATATTTTACTGTTTTGTTTCTTGGTCGTTGTCGATAATTCACACCCATAGGACAGTACCAGAACTTACCTAACTTAACATCAGTATCATAATTCTTAGCATTGCCAATATCATTTCGCAAATAATTAATGTGGTTACAACTTTTTTTTTGTAAATGTTTCTTCTTAATTTAACTGTATCGTTTTATTTTCAGTTTTTGTGTAAAAATTTTCACGTCTTGTTATGCAGTTAAATTTATGGGCGTTTTCGGAATAAATAAATATACAAGTGCACGCATATCTGTTTGGATCCATTGCCAACGGGCAGAAGAGCAGAATGTTAAAGTGACACTCGTAAAGTGATAATATTTACGAGTAAACATATTTTGGTTTCAACAGTTTTCATAAACTGAAACAATATATAAGATTATAATAATACACATGAATACGTATGCAAAGGAGGTCCTCCACAACACAACAGCAACGTAACTTATTTCGTTATTCACACAGCATTATTCAGCGCACGTTTCCTATATTTTCATTGTTCTTGTTGTTGTTTTTGAAATTAAATATTTCGCACATAACCTCGTCGTCGCCATTGCCGACATTGTGGCCCGTCCGACGCGCCGCGCGCTGGTCCGCTTTAACGTTTCCAGTCATGTGTTGTAACACGATGATAAAAATTCAGCACCACACATTTGACTACATTTTTGGTAGCGCAAACTTCTTCAGCAGCCGCTTCTGCTGCTTCTGTACGTCTGCTGAGCGGAATGCAAATTCACGATAACATTGCACGTTCTGTGACTGTACAAAATCCCTTATGAAAAAGTCTCGGTCGCGAGTGGCTTAAAAATTATGTCCGACCCCTTAACATTTCTAGAGCCTGAAGAACGTAAAAAAATGCACAGACAGTCAGCAATAAACTAGCTGAATGTGTGTGTGTGTGTGTGCGTGCGCGTGTGCCTGTTTTGGCAAATCGTAACTCTAAATTACAAACTTTTGAAGTTGAATGATAATTAATACAAAAATAATATTTATTAACGCGTGTTTTACAAAAGGTGTTCTAAACTTGACCGCATGAGGAATGAAGCGACAAGAGGAGAGGTGCAAGTTTTTAACTTTAATGAAAAATTAAAAGATTACAAACAACGGTGAAAATAACACTTGGAAAGAATGTCAGATTCTAGACTGGCCAAACAAGTCTAGAAATATAAACCTTTAGGACACAGGTGTGTGGGTAGACCCAGGATGATGAGATGCCTGGAGGATCTTTGAAGGCGGAACAGGCAACACTTTGCCTATGCTGTGTTGTGAAGACGATGATGAAGAAGGCGTGGTTTTCAGTGTAACAGCGTTGTTTTAATTTTCATTAAACCAAACGTTTCGGGCCCCATATACGATGAGGAATCTTCATTGGCTCCACTCAAACAGAACACCAAACGTTGACCAACCTCTATGTATACAGTAAGCGCCTCCCACTCACTGTTACAAACAACAAGTTCAAAATTTTTATCAAAGTATTCCCCGCACAACGACCCCCCACCGAGGTTAAAGAAATAATTTGCTAACAAATCCTGTATGAAATTCGGTCGTCAGTGGTTTAAAAATGTATGTCTCACCTCTTAACATTTCTGCAGTCTGAAGAACTAGCAGACAGTCAGGAATAAACTTGCAGAATGTGTGTAGGCTATGTGTGTGTGTGGGAGGGGACGCGCGCGTTGTGTGCCTGTTTTGGGAAATGGTAACTCTAAATTACAGACTTTTGAAGTCACATCATAATTAACGCAAAATTGTCATTTATTAATGTGTGTTTTTCCGCGGAATACGGGTTGTTTTATTTTTAATAATTTGCTAACAAATCCTGTATGAAATTCGGTCGTCAGTGGTTTAAAAATTTGTCTCACCTCTTAATATTTCTGCAATCTGAAGAACTAGCAGACAGTCAGGAATAAACTTGCAGAATGTGTGTGTGTGTGGAGGGGGGAGGGGGCGCGCCCTTTGTGTGCCTGTTTTGGGAAATGGTAACTCTAAATTACATAGTTTTGAAGTCACATCATAATTAACGCAAAATTGTCATTTATTAATGTTTGTTTTTCCGCGGAATACGGGTTGTTTTATTTTTAATTAAACCGAACGTTTCGCCCCTAAACTACGATGAGGAATCGTCAGTAGCTCAAACGTTGACCAACTTTTCTTTATTTATACAATAAACCCCTCTCACACACTGTTACAAACAAGTTCGAAATTTGTAACATAGTAATCCCTGCACAACAACCCTCCGACTCCGAGGTTAACACATAATTAGGTAACAATTCGGTCGTCAGTGGTTTAAACACCTGTCCGCTTAATATGTCTGGAGTCTTAAGAAGCTAAAAAATGCACATAAAGCGGCCGCTGGACTGCAGGGTCGTGCCCTGGACTGCCAGATAATACCAGCGCTTGTCTCTCACACAGCTACCTAGTGCTGAGAGTGGACATCCTAACGCGATTAATGCATATACAGCGGCCGCTGGACTGCAGGGTCGTGTCCTGGACTGCCAGATAATACCAGCTCTTGTCTCTCACACAGCTACCTAGTGCTGACAGTGGACACCCTAACGCGATTATTCGTATAGACGGTGCTGGAATTTAGTATGACGTTAATTTTTATTACATTTGTAGCACTGACTCTGGTGCCGATTCCGACAGAGCAGGTGACACCTCCCGTGTCTGACACAATGGGCAATCGGCGTGAGGAGGCGTCCGTACCTCTCCGCAAGGCAGAGAGCCTCCATGACGGGGGCAATGGTAGACAATGCCAAGCAGCGCGCCAGAGTCAGGGAACAAGTTCCCTGAGGAGACCAGGGTGTTCAGAGAGGAGAGGAATGTTAAATTGCACGGGGGATATTCAGAAATAGCTTAACGAGACGGATCATCAAGAAGCACCAAGTGTTGGTAAGCAAAAAGTATTTATACTGTAAGGCCTTCTCACACAACGTTATAAACAAGCTCAAAATTTGTAACAAAGTACGCCCCGCATAACAACGCCCCTGCAAAATTACAAAAATAATTAGTTTAAAAACCTCTAAGAAGCCACAGTGGCTGGACTCAAAATAAACAGTTCAAAAACAAAAATAATGAAAATTAACGTAAAAGGTTACAAGGTACTGAAGGTGCAAGAAGAAAACGTAGAAGATATAGCAGAGTTTAGTTACCTACCTTGGCAGTGTGATTACAAAAGAAGGAGGAGCAGTTGTAGATGCTAAAACAAGAATTCGCAAAGCCAATACGGCCTTTATACAACTCTACCCAGTTTGGCATCTTCAATACCACTGTCAAAGCTCTTTTGTTGTATGGTAGCGAGACTAGGAAACCCACAATGGAAATTACCAAGTGTCTGAAGGTCTTCATCAATAGGTGCCTGAGGAAAATAATTCAAATTTCGGACCAAACATTGTTTCAAATGAAGATCTCTGGATGAGGACAAGCGAGGAACCCATTGCCACCAGATCAAAAGGAGAAAATTGAGGTGGATTGGGCACACTTTGCGGAAGAACAAAAATGCAATTCAGCGCTAAGCCCTCTTTTGGAACCCCCAGAGAAGAATAAGACAATTAAGACCAAAATTCTCGTGGAGAACTGTCGAGATGGAAGTAGAAAAGGAGGGGAAGTCCTTTGGAGAGCTCAGAGTCCTCGCCCAAAATACAGAGGTCGTAGCTTCGACGAGGCTCTCTGCTCTGCAGAGAGCGACAGGAATTAGTAGTAGTAGTAAAAAAACTCCTGATGAAACTCGGTCGCTAGTGGATTTCAATTTATATCTGAACCCCTCAACATTTTTTGTGGAACCTGAGGAACGGAAAAATTCACAGTCAGGAATAAACTAGCAGAATGTGTGTGTGTGTGTGTGTGTGTGTGTGTGTGTGTGTGTGTGTGTGTGTGTGTGTGTGTGTGTGTGTGTGTGTGTGTGTGTGTTGAGGAGTTATAAATATAAGTTCAACCAATTGTAGTATATATCATAATTAACAAAAAATAATTAATACAACGACACTTCTTTCTCGGTTTAACAAACACTGTTTTGTTTTTATATAAACCAATCACGTCTTGTCTCGTGCTCGTGAGACTTACATCGTCAGTGGCTGCGCACAAAGTGGTGGCCAGCTCTATTTCCCTCCCACGCACCGTTACAAATAATCTCAAAATTTATAACATAATATTGCCCGTTTAAGAACCCCCTACCGCTCCAACGAGAGTACAAAAATAATTAGTACTCCCCCGACGGAGGAATCGAAACGTTGCCCACGTGATGACGTTAATAGCAACCGACCACGGCCTAACAGCCCGGTTTTTAGTCGTTTTAAAACACTCTGTTCATATATAATATATATATATATATATTCAATCACTTTCTGCTACAGTCCGTTTCTTGATGTATATAATACATTTAATATTTATAACTAAATTTACCTCAAGATGTTATTTTTCCTTATTTGGAACATGTTTCGAGAGCTCCCGTGCTGCCCGAAGGCTGAAGATGAGAGCATGGGAGCTCTCGAAACATGTTCCAAATAAGGAAAAATAACATCTTATAACGTACTTATTACTTCGAGATTTTTTTTTTTTTTTAATTTTGGGTATTCCGAGGGAGTTACACCAGCAATTAGAGCCCGTCAAGAGTGACACGTGTTAGCTTTGTTCAAGGGGGAGCGACGAAAGGAACAAACCTTTCCTTTCCACTTAAACGACATTAAAGCCGTTAAGGGACAATACGCGCTACAACACAGGTTGCGACGAACTGGACCATGCGTGGGAACGCTTGACTCTACAAATATAACAAAGGAACGTTACCCTTGCATCCGTTCAGTAGCGAGAAAAATAGATAGCCATCGCTAAGACCATTGTTCCAAGCATGTGTGCGACTTACAGAAAAACAATAGCTGAAGCACAGACAAAGCATGGGACGAAGAGGCGCCTGCGATGAACACAGATGTTTGCCACCCGTAAGTTCGTTAGAGGAAGTCGATAGTGTCTGAACAATACAATAATTCGACACGGTACACCAAAAGGGGCAGAAGTGACTTCAGAAGCTAGGCCTTGGTGCAGATTCCAAGAAAGTGGCAACGTCCTGATGACAGCAACTCGTCGTGTCCACGTGGACTACGTAAGATTCAAGTAGAGAAGCCAACCAGCCAATTAGAATCGAGAATTCCGAAGGGAGTAACTGAAAGGGATGGTGTTGACAGAAGCCGACGACCAGAGAACAAATCCCGAGGAAGAACATCCCTCTCCAAACGGCGCTGGGTGGAGAATTCACCAGAATCACTGACTTGAGACAAGAGGACATAGGGAGGTCCGAATTACTGTCCTATCAGAGCTATTTTGGTGGGAAAATGAAGCGATCGTAGGAGTAACAAGTGGTGGGAAAGGAAATAAAAACTGAATGCACGAGGAGACGCTCTCTCAGTATTATAAAAATTTTGTCTTAGTCTCATTCTCTCAGTATTATTAAATTTTGTCTCATTCTCATTCTCTCAGTATTACTATCTGAGTAACATTTAATTTTCTATCTCAGTATTATAAAGACTTTGTTCGGAGATATATTAGGAGTGGTGTTCGGACTTAATGGAAGTTCGGGAATAAGACTTAGACCGTCAAGCCGAAACGGTAGTGTTCGCGACGATGCGCGAATAAAGAACTTTATAAACTCTAAACATTACGCTAATACAATTAATGCTGTAAGAAGTGATAATATACAGTAGTAACATACTTGAACTTTTCCATCAACGAAATGAATCGGTTTATCACATATTAAATTAGTCAGACTACATTATTTCGTAAAATAAAATCAAGTGCTGATAATGTTTATATACGTCTAATGAACTTGAAAGCAATCTAGGCGTTGCCGAAGAGTCGAACGCGTAAGTTGAAAGACGACTAAGTGCGTGACAGTATCAAACTAACCATCGCATAAATAGATGACGCGATACGAATAGTCGATGAATCCTTAGTGCAAGTACCGCGACTTAAACTGAAATGATTTTATAAAACTCATAACGGATGTCGCGAAGTGCGGACTAGTGTTCCGGAACGATGTACGTATAATATTGAAAGTGCGAATTACTAGTGTTTCATGGATTAACATCAACCGTCAGCAAATGGACCCAGATGGACATGCAACAGGAGCGAGACACTACGACGACATGAGTAACGTACAAAATTAATCACTTATTATAATTCCTAGTTTATCGTAATACCGCTGGCCTGTCACTTAGAACCAACTGCCTGAGATATTCTATAAAGAGTCAATAAAATACGAATCCATAGTTAGGAATAAATAGAATATTACACATGTATTATTTTATTAGTGTAAGTATATGATTATTTATATTCTGTATGTGTTTTAATATGTCTATTGCAGGTAGATGATTATTCAAATATGTATATGTCTAATATGTTTTATTGCAAGTATATGAGTATTTCATGTGTGTAAATGTTTAAATGTGTTTTGCAGTAAAATCACTAAGTGCAAATCACAAGCACGCTATATTGATAGTTATTAACGTCACTACGCACGAATAAGTGCATACATTTGATTGTTTCTTTCAATTACTTTAAATGTGTCATAGAATTTAATTGTCTATTGGAAATTTTTGTAGATACTCTTATTATATGATTTCTTTTATGATATGAATGCATATAAAATGCTATATTATAATAAATGTACTTTAGAATGGATTCGATAGTGTTGGATTGATTTATTTAAGACCTGACTCACAAGATAACTTCTTAAATGATAGGATCCACAATTAATGATTTTGATTTAACATGATTTAACAAGTACCATGTTCATAAATATTCTAAGTCTTGAAGTTTTATTTGGTAGTAAAAGCCAAAATTAATTACTTTTGGGTGATAACATTACCAATTACATATTTAATAAATTTGATTGTGATTCATAAATTAAACAACAATTAATTTATGCAGTTAACTAAATATACACCAACATTAATATATGTATATTGCATCCAACTGCGGGCTAGTTAAACCCGGAGAGATACGATAAAATTCACACAGACAACACATTCATAACATTAATATAATTATAATCAGACAACAATTAATTAAAATATAATTTATGCAAATGAGATTTGCATAATCATAACATTGTATATCACGCTACCAACGTGTGACATAAGTTAGTAACATCGTATATGGCTTCCCAACGAGGGGCAGTGGAAAATAAATCCTAGTAGATAAAAGTGATAAAATTAATCAATCATTGTCTCCAAGATTAATAATTGATTGAATAATAAATCGATGTAACTAATTGACATAAGTTATTGCATTGTAATCTTGAGGTAAATTTAGTTATAAATATTAAATGTAATATATATATATACTCATAGTTATTATTATTATTATTATTATTATTATTATTATTATTATTATTATTATTATTAATGTAACATAACACGCTCAGTCACACAAAAAACAATATTTGCGCACTGGTCATACATTATCATAATATCAATATATGCTCACATTTTTCTTGTTATTTTACACTATTATTAATAATTTAAAAAAACTTTTAACAAGAACATATTTTTTATTTTGTAAATTACAAATATTTCTATAGTAATCTGACTATTATAATCAGATAAACTAATAATTTTAATTTTTGTCGATCAATTATTCAAAACAGCTGTTTTATAAGTAGACTAAATATAATGTTTTTATGTGTGTAGTTGGATTATTAGTTGGATTACTATTGAAACATTTGTAATTTACAAATTATAAAATATATTCTTATTAAATGTTGTTTTTATTATTAATAATAATACAAAATGGCAAGAAAAATTTTAGCATATATGAATATTAATATATCCTAATAATAATAACGAATTTTGTCCAAAGGTCAAATAAAAACGAATACACTTGACCTATATGCATGTCAGCTGCGTGTAGGATCTACATGGTTTACTGCGAGTAATCTTTAGTCTCAAAGATAAGACTTTTACGCTGCTACGTATTCTCGGTCCTCTTCTACGGTATAGAATCTTGGAATTTGATTGAAACCACAACTAAAAAATTGGAATCATTCGAAATGTGGCTTTACCGTAGAATACTGAGCATTTCATGAACAGCACATATATACTAACTAATGTTGAAGTTTATAGAAAGATGAAGAAAGAAAGGAAAGTTATTAACACAGTGAAGATTAGAAAGCTTCAGTATCTGGGACATCTCATGAGAAATGAACAGAGACTTTGCTTATTGCAGTCCACACTACAGGGAAAAGTACTTGGAAAGAGAGGAGTTGGGCGACCGAGAATCTCATGGCTGAGAAATTTAAGGACCTGGTTTGGCAAGAATACAACTGACTTATTCCGTGCAGCAGTACAGAAGGTTAAATTAGTCTGTATGATATCCAACATCCGAAATGGATAGGAAATATCAGAAGAAGAATCTTCAGTACTTTATGCTAGTGTAGAACGATATTCAGTCTGGTTTCCTATGTGTGCGTTCGTTTGCGTGTAATATTTATATTCTGACGGCTAGGCTAGTATTCATGTGTTTATGTCGTGTCAAAAAGCGAGCTCGTATATGTATGATTTACGTGGATTACGTGTAAAATTGCAAACCCATTGCGCCACTGCGCCTACGCAAACACGCTTGGCTACTAAAACGATATAAATTCAGTATTGAGGAGCCGTTCCGTGTTGTATTTTTATGGCTTTGCTTTTTTACGTTCTGTTTGTCTATTTAATACGGCCGGTGGTGCTGCTCGAGAATATCGAAAAGGCGGTGGAAACGGTTTAAATCCAAGGCCGCGGATCCGAGGCTATAAATAAAACGCTGCTCGGCGTGCGTGCGAATTTTAAACGACTACTACGCTATAGGCTTTACGTGTGTAGCGTTGTAGCATAAATTGCGTAGTTTAACCTGCAACAAACTGCGCCGTTGGCCTGAATAGGCCTACATCTTATACCGCCTTACATCATATCTAAGATAATTTTTTTTTTTGGCAGTTATGAAAGTCTAGAAAAAAAACTGTGATATTAAAATAAATTAAAACTATTTATAGGATAAATACAAGATAAAACTGTAACCTAATTTTAAGAAAATCTGAGCATCTTCTTTTCGTCCCTTCACGGATCAGGTGCATTGCCTGTTCCGTCTTCACAACATATCTTGTCATCTTATTCCTTAGTCTTCCTACAGTCCTTCTTCCAAAGGGTCTATATCTGCATGCTACTTTAGGTAGACGTCTATCTTCCATGTTGCGACCATTCCAGGCGATATTTCTATCCCTATTGTATCGTTTACAGACAACACCTGTGCTTCATTCCCAATGTCCTCATTGCGCAAACACTCTCACCTTCTACAGTCCTTTGTTCGTCTCAGAGAACTCGTTTCTGAACTTTGAATTTAGTTTATAATCTTCCTAATACGGGATTTAGAAAGGGAAGAAGCACAATAGATGCTGTGTTTACATTGCAACAACTAATCGAGAAACGCCGAGAATACAACCTAAGTACGTACATAGCTTTCGTTGATTTTGATAAAGCTTTTGACCGTGCCAGCAGAGAAAAATTATGGGAGATCATGTTCTTAAGAGGATATCCACCACATCTCATCAGAACAATTCAAAGTCTATATCACAAAACAAAAATGTTTATAAGCCTAGACGGAAAGATAAGTAATTCAGTATAGTAATGACTAATATAGGAGTAAGACAACGATGCAGTTTATCACCCACGTTATATAATATTTGTATAGATGATACAATCCGAAACTGGAAAGAATTACATAAAGAGGGAATGTATTTAGACAAAGACACAATATAAATGTAATTTTATACGCTGACGACCTCACACTAATTTGGAAAAAAGAGGAAGAATTGCAAAAGGGATTATACAAACTGCAGCAAATTAGTGAGGGATACAATTTAAAAATTTCAGTTCCTAAAACAAAAATAATGGCATTCGCAGGAAAAGAGCCAAAATCATCTTAAACGATAAAACACTGGATCAAATAAAACATTGTAAATACCTAGGTTGTGACATTTCCTTCGATTACAGTAAAGATATTGACCAAAAAATTAGTATTTTTTAACTGTATTTGCGGAACTATCAGTTGATGCCTGAAAAATAAAGCCAGGAAAGAGACAATGTTGAAATTTTATACAACAATGGCTGTCTCCCCACTTATATCGAAAAATGGGTAACGACAAAGGCACAAGAATATCATATTAAGGCACAGGAAATGAAATTCTTAAGACGAGTTAAGGGCTGTAGTCGAATAGACAGAATAAGAAATGAAACGATTAGACAAGAACTTCAGGTATTCAACTTAAATGAAAAGAAAAAATTTAATGGAAACAAGAACATTAGAAAGAATGCAACAATACAGGATTCCAGTAAAAGCTAGAAAATACAAAGCCAGAGGAAGAAGAAATTTAGGTAGACCAAGGAAAAGGTGGGAACCGTAACAGGCAGAATGCCTAAAACAAAAAAAAAGAAGAAGAAGAAGAATCTTCCTATTAGGCATCCATGATTCTCACACTTACATTAACACAGGCACTGTCATTGTTTTATAGAATCTAGAATCCTTGTTTCTTTCCTTGTTTTACACTTCAGTATTCTAAGATAAGTTAATAAAAATAACACTAAAATAGTAATATCTGTAATAAATACTTAGACAATAACATTCTGAAGTTTTTAAATTAAAATAATTGTATTTTAATATTAAAAAATCCTACAAATAAATTCCAAACCGACATAACAAATCAGTCTCGTCTGACATCCCCCTTTAATTAACTCAAATTATAAAATAGATAAATTAATAACATGTAATAAAATGTTTATTTTGAAAAGTCACTTTCTCATTCGTGGAACTTTATTCCCAAGGTTTTCATTTGAAACACATGTTTTCTTTTCAAAAGCCAAGGCCCCCTGTCGCTAAAATTTAAAATGAAATGTCTTCGGGTTTCACAGACTTAATGGTAAATCTTGAACTAATTCCAGTAATAAACCATGAAATTTAACTAGAAACATACGATCTATCATACTTCTAAATGAATCAGGTGATCAGCTTATCACGTGTTGAGCCCACAAAAACTGCGTGCGTCAATGATTCGTGCCCTTTCTAAACTCACACAGTCACAAATAACTACAACACTGCCAAGCTTACGTGCATGAAACTCATGCCTTTTCTAACCTAATCGATGTATCGGAACTTAATACGGGAAAAAATACTGTTAACTCCAATATTTCGTAAAAATTGTGACTCATGTCATTTGGGAAATCACCGATTCAATTAGACCCCCTTAAATGGGGCGAATCCTAAATGAATTTAATGGAGAATGATCTAAATATCAGTGGAATTAACCTAATGCTGTCCACAAAATATATGACCGAATAGTGAATAATCGACTAAAGAGGATGGCTGACACCCTATAACTAGAAGAACAGAATGGATTCAGGAAAGGAAGATCCTATATGGACAATGTCACAATAATACGACAGATATTAGAAAAGAGGAGGGAATATAATCTGGAAATTCACATTGGTTTCATTGATTACGAGAAAGCCTTCGATCGGGCCAACAGAACAAAACTGTGGGCAGACGAGGGTATTCCAAACACTTAATAGGAGTTATTCAAGGGCTATACCAACATACTAGAATTGTAATAAACATATGCGTAACTTGGGAGGTGCCCCCCCCCCCCCAATGTTCCGAGGATTATAAAATTTTGTTTACAGTTGTTATAAATAAAAACTAACAAATAGTCAAACAGGAGACAGTTTCTGTGCTTGCGAGCACAGTAAGCACTATTTATCAACGTATGTACTGTTATCAGACGACTAGTTGCCATAAATTTATTATTCTTACTTCATAATTTGTGATTATGGTCTCCAAGTCGCGTTATTGAAATAAAACTTATAGTTTTACCTTATTTCCTTTCCTAAGGAATATGTTTATACAACATGTTTATCAGATTATAGACGAATGAGAAATCAACAGTTGCGATTATGAACCCGAACAGTGCGCACTGATTCTTCGCGCGGTACGTTATTAATGTAGTGTGTTTTTAATTATGTTAGTAAAAGTTTTTATTTACGTTGACAAGTTCTTCATGTGAGAACGAAAAGTTTTTAAACCTGAAGATGGGAACATGTTTCCCGAAACATGTCGTGTATGACATATAATGAAGTCGCAAGATGGAAAGGAAATAAGGTAAAACTATAAGTTTTATTCTTACTTCTTTCGAAGAAACTTGTAAGGGGAATGTTTTACAGATTTGAATGATATACTTCAAAATAATATTTCTGTTCGAAATAAACAAACGCTAGAGACCTAATTAACTGGAATACAGTGCGTGGTTTTTACACAAACAAAGACTTGTTTTGGAACACCGTAATGAAATAATAAGCGCAGCTGTACTTCTAAGAATTTGCTCTCTTTACTTTCCTCTCTTTGTCACACGTATTCTTCTGAGCCATCATCTCTGTGCTCGGATTGTTTACTGTTTGATTCGAGATTATCGCTGTTTTCAGTTCAGCAAAATTTCGCAAACACTACAGGCCAGTGTAAAAGAGAGCGGTATGGGGACGTCCATTAATTACGTGAGGTTTTTTTTTTTTTTGGACCCCCTCCCCCCCTTGGTGAGATTTGGTGGGACCCCCCTCCCCCTCATGTGAGGTTTACCCTATAATTTTTAAATAATTAAATTTATTTGATATGTTCATGTTTTTGCTTCATACTACTAAAAATACCTAAAGCATATCTTCTATGTACTACATTTTTTCTGTGAAATTACAGGTGAAAATGATAACTATGTTTAAGGTGGGTTATAATAATGTATATTCTCTAAATTAAAAAGTTTACGTGAGATTTTCATTGGCCCCCCTCCCTATAAATGAGATTTGGTGAGATTTTACCGGACCCCTCCCCCCCATTTTGAGCTCACGTAATTAATGGACGTCCCCTATGGTAGGGTTAACAGACTCTGCAGTATGAACAAAGCTGGCTTACTGTGCAAGACGTCGATGGCTTTGTTCACGAATCGTAAACGACGGTCGTTTGAAACTGTTATTTGTTAATGATTACCTGATACAAGTGGGGTCGGTTACTCGGTCGTGTACGTAGTCCGTTAAAGTACACATCGCTTGTCTCTTTCTTAATTCGTTATTGTTGTGATTGTTTTGGTTTTTTGTGTTCCTAAGTTCTGAGAAATAGGAGATAAGAAACGCGGAAGAAGTAACACTGCTTAATTTCTTTGAAAATTGCCTGACTGGCAATTTGAAAATTTCTTTGTGTTGTGACTGATTCGGCTTACTGCTACTCCTGTAACAATTAATAGAGGGGTTCGACAATGGTGTAGCGTATCTCCACCTTTGTTTAATATAATAGACGACGTTGTGCTACAATAGAAGGAAAACCCCCTGGATTCAAATTGACACCATCCAGTCAGTGTATCAATACATTGTTATTTGCGGATGATCAGGTTATTATGCAAATAACAGAAAAAGATTTCCAATTAGCAGTTTTCCGCTTGAGCCAAATATGCAAAGAATATAATCTTACAGTATCAACCCAGAAAACAAAAGTTATGGCCTTTAGAGGAAGGAATCCGATAAATTCCAAGATAATTATAAACATCAGTCTACAGAACATATCTCATTTCAATTTGCTAAGATGCGATGTAACATATGAGTATGACAATGACACCGATATAAAAATGAATAGATTGCAAATGATACGCGGTACTATGCACAGAACACTTGCAAGTACTAGACAAGGAAAGGCACCAAGATAAAATTCTATAAAGTAATGGCAATACTTGTTTCAACTTACGGAAAGTGAAAGTTGGACGATGATGAGAAATGATGAACGAAAAATACAAACAAGTGAAACAACAACCACTGGTTCTTGAGAAAACCAAAGTCTGCACACTTAGAGATGAAATACGAAATGAAGATATAAGAACCGAGTTTAATGTATATTCTTAATGGTCATCAGAATAAGGTCAAATGAAATGGAGGCAGCATATCGAAAGGATGGAAGATATGAGACTACCTAAACAAGTAATAAGATACAGACCTCAAGAAAGTCGAGATATAGATAGACCAGGAAGAGATGGCTTCAGTGAAGGCGGAACAGGGTGTAAGCCTATACCTTGACGTGGAGAAGAAGAAGAAGAAGATTAACCTAATGCACAAAGTGATTAGACTGTGTATGTATATGTGTGTGTGTGTATATCTTTGTTTTCCACGTGAAACAAATTTGATTGGACGAGATTTATCGACTTTAATTGTACCGGCTAATGTTGACTCTGAGTATCAAATAAAATGTGGTTATTACAAGTAGTGAATATGGTTTACCGGTGAAGGAAGTCCTGGCGGGACGAGACCGGCTCGGTACAGGGCGAGCCCAATTCCACGTGCCGCCTCTTAAGAGATCTCACTCCGCTCAAGGCTATGTACGTATTTCCTACTCTCTTTTATTTTTGTTTTCTCTCTCTCCCTCTCCCTTCATATGACTTTTATCAGCTTCTTCCATCTTCTAAATACAACAACGCGCCCAGTGTGTAATATTAATCTACATCTCGAACGCATACAGAAACCTATTTATTACACACACCGTTTATAATAGGAAATTGTTGTTGCCGGCTCGGATTGTATCCGATAATAATGGTTTGGTTTCGCACAGCCGTTACTGTTATCCTTATCAGAGAGAGCGAGAGAGAGAGAGAGAGAGAGAGAGAGAGAGAGAGAGAGAGTGAGAAGGCGTCATTGTTATTAATGTGCCGTATTGTCAGCGCAGTTGTAAGTCTTCTCCTCGTGTTCTGTATCTTATCAATGTAACAATACCAGTACATTCAACAATTGAAGAAGGCATGGTGTTATGTTACCCCCAATCAAACAACGATATATTCACACCTTAAAGCGATCAGTCCTCTGTCAGCTACGTTATTGAATTATTCATATAAATCATTTACATTTTTAAATTTTTTTCTGCCACACTTACCACAAGAGTTAAAGAAGGAAAGAGACTTGACTAAAATTTTATTGGGTAATGGCTATGCCAGTGTTATTGTACGGTTCAGAAACTTGCCGGGTCATGGCTATGCCGGGCGCTTACCGGACAGTACGAAATGAAAACAAGAAAACAATAATTAAATAGGAAGCTAAAGTACGGAAGCACAAAGATACACAAAGATGGGATTGGAAATGAACATAAAAAAGATTGAATATTTGGCAATTAGAGATGAAGAAACAACAGATTTAGAAGTAGACGAAAATGTTAAAATTAGAGGAACAGACAAATTCAAGTACCTAGGATTCACACTGAGTAAACAAGGCACAACGGAAGAGGAAATAAAAGTAGATTAGGGCAGACTAGAACAGGGATTAGACAATTACACAATGTTTTATGGGACAAAAATATTAGAAAAATCACCAAGAAAATGACATATCAGACCATAGTCCAAAGCATTATGATGTATGCAGCGGAAGTATGGGTTATTAACAAAAAGAATGAAAGAAAGATTCTTGCAACAGAGATGGAATATTGGAGGAGGTGTTGTGGAATAACGAGAGCAGACCGAATAACAAACGAGGAGATCAGAAGAAGAATGGAAGCGGAAAGAAGTGTAATTGATTACATAGAAGAAAAAAGATTGGTGTGGTACGGTCATGTCCGGAGAGCCCAAAATAAGTGGATCAGCAAAGTGACGGAATGGAGTCCATTAGGAAGGAGAAAAAGGGGAAGACCGAGAAGATCTTGGAGGGACGAAGTGGATGAATCTGTGCAACGTATAGGACTTGAGGAAGGACAATGGGAACATCGGGAGAATTGGAAAGCCAGGTTGAAGGAAGGGAGAAGGCACTAGCTGTAGCAACCCTATTATATATAAGTACAGAAGCAGTGAAAGACTGCCTAGCCCTCGAAAACCTAATAGCGTCGGTGTCGAAAAGAGTTGGTCAAGAGAGACCGAACAGGAGAGATTAAAGAAATGGGTTCGAAGCAAGGTGGGACACATCGTGTGTGCTAAACACCAGGTGTGGACCTCCGATGTAAACAAGGACAGAGACTCGAAGCAAGGTGGGACACATCGTGTGTACTAAACACCGGGTGTGGACCTCCGATGTAAAGAAGGACAGAGACTCGAAGAAAGGTGGGACACATCGTGTGTGCTAAACACCGGGTGTGGACCTCCGATGTAAAGAAGGACAGAGACTCGAAGCAAGGTGGGACACATCGTGCGTGCTAAACACCGGGTGTGGACCTCCGATGTAAACAAGGACAAAGACTCGAAGCAAGGTGGGACACATCGTGTGTGCTAAACACCGGGTGTGGACCTCCGATGTAAACAAGGACAGAGACTCGAAGCAAGGTGGGACACATCGTGTGTGCTAAACACCGGGTGTGGACCTCCGATGTAAACAAGGACAGAGACTCGAAGCGAGGAGGGACACATCGTGTGTGCTAAACACCGGGTGTGGACCTCCGATGTAAACAAGGACAGAGACTCGAAGCAAGGTGGAACACATCGTGCGTGCTAAACACCAGGTGTGGACCTCCGATGTAAACAAGGTCAGAGACTCGAAGCAAGGTGGAACACATCGTGTGTACTAAAACACCGGGTGTGGACCTCCGATGTAAAGAAGGACAGAGACTCGAAGCAAGGTGGGACACATCGTGCGTGCTAAACACCGGGTGTGGACCTCCGATGTAAACAAGGACAAAGACTCGAAGCAAGGTGGGACACATCGTGTGTGCTAAACACCGGGTGTGGACCTCCGATGTAAACAAGGACAGAGACTCGAAGCAAGGTGGGACACATCGTGTGTGCTAAACACCGGGTGTGGACCTCCGATGTAAACAAGGACAGAGACTCGAAGCAAGGCGGGACACATCGTGTGTGAAAAACACCAGGTGTGGACCTCCGATGTAAACAAGGACAGAGACTCGAAGCGAGGAGGGACACATCGTGTGTGCTAAACACCGGGTGTGGACCTCCGATGTAAACAAGGACAGAGACTCGAAGCAAGGTGGAACACATCGTGCGTGCTAAACACCAGGTGTGGACCTCCGATGTAAACAAGGTCAGAGACTCGAAGCAAGGTGGAACACATCGTGTGTACTAAAACACCGGGTGTGGACCTCCAATGTAAAGAAGGACAGAGACTCGAAGCAAGGTGGGACACATCGTGCGTGCTAAACACCGGGTGTGGACCTCCGATGTAAACAAGGACAAAGACTCGAAGCAAGGTGGGACACATCGTGTGTGCTAAACACCGGGTGTGGACCTCCGATGTAAACAAGGACAGAGACTCGAAGCAAGGTGGGACACATCGTGTGTGCTAAACACCAGGTGTGGACCTCCGATGTAAACAAGGACAGAGACTCGAAGCAAGGCGGGACACATCGTGTGTGAAAAACACCAGGTGTGGACCTCCGATGTAAACAAGGACAGAGACTCGAAGCGAGGAGGGACACATCGTGTGTGCTAAACACCGGGTGTGGACCTCCGATGTAAACAAGGACAGAGACTCGAAGCAAGGTGGAACACATCGTGCGTGCTAAACACCAGGTGTGGACCTCCGATGTAAACAAGGTCAGAGACTCGAAGCAAGGTGGAACACATCATGTGTACTAAAACACCAGGTGCGGACCTCCGATGTAAACAAGGACAGAGACTCGAAGCAAGGTGGGACACATCGTGCGTGCTAAACACCGGGTGTGGACCTCCGATGTAAACAAGGACAAAGACTCGAAGCAAGGTGGGACACATCGTGTGTGCTAAACACCGGGTGCGGACCTCCGTTGTAAACAAGGACAGAGCCTCGACTAAAATTTTATAAGATAATGGTTACGCCAGTGTTGTATATGGTTCTGACGAGAAAAAACATCGTGAGTAGGTTACAGGCATCGGAGATGAGATTCTTGCGTTGTGTTAAAGGCTGCACATTAAGTGCCAGGCTCTACAATGTAACGTTCGTAAAGAGTTGAACATTTTTAATATCCAACGTCGTATTGGAGAAAACAAAGTGGGATGGCTTGTTCGCCTGAACAGGATCCCAGATAGCAGGTTGCTTAAGCAAGTTTGGCAATACAAGCCTACTGGACAGCGAAGTACTGACGATCTAGTAAAGTGGATGTATTCCTTTTTTGGACCGGAACAGATGATTCGCCTAGTTGCCAATACAACAAGAAGAAGAAGAAGAAGAAGAAGAAGAAGAAGAAGAAGAAGAAGAAGAAGAAGAAGAAGAAGAAGAAGAAGAAGAAGAAGAAGACGACGACGAAACAAGAAAAAGATAGAAGAAGAAACGAAATTTTTCTTATTTCAAAATATGTTTGGTACAATTATAAACACTCTAAATAAAAATTAAAACTCGCAGACATACGGCGCTCAAGTTTTATAGAGTGATGGCAGTACGTGTTTTTCTCTATGTGCTCCTTTTGGTCCGGAACAGGTGAATCCCCTATCCCTGGTAGAAGAAGAAGAAACAGAAGAAGAAGAAGAGGTGCAGGAGGATGTGGGGGAGTAGAAGGAGGAAAGGTTTAAACATACTGTTTACTCGTTTAATTTTATAAGAATTATATCTTTTTTTTAATCTACCACCCTTTCACACGGTAGGTCCCGACATAGCTCTCACTGCTAGTATAGTATTAGTTGACACAACATATTCACACACACACACACACACACACACACACACACACACACACACACACACACACACACACTGGAGGAAGTAAAGGGGCTTAAAAGATTTTGTCGAGATAGCGGGTAAACAGTGCACGTCGAGTGTTATTGAAGTGTGAAATATCGGGACAAACACTGAATGAACCCAACGCAGCGGAGCAGTTCTCCACCAAAAATTCCCACCCCAAGGACGCCAACAACCAACAACGACGTATTTTCTTTCAATCGGTACAAACACGTCTCACCTATGGAACCAATAAACACAACAATAATAATCAATCCTTTTGTGTCACAGCCGGGGGTCTCGGAGGCGAGACCCGCCTACGCTCTGTGTGTCACGGCCGGCATTTGAAACCGACTGACTATAAACAACTGTGAGAAGTTGAAGAATAAGAAGAAGAAAAATAAAACATCTCGATTCGATCGCGTTCCTTCGAAATTTGTTTTGTAAAGAATCCGTTGAATAATGTTTGGTTTATTGTTGCTGTAAACGTCAGTGTAATTCCATGTAGAGGTGGCCGATATACCTATAACAGGTATTTTGGAACGATATTTTTGAGGAACGGATATAACAGTGACTGAAAAGTTGAAATACCTGTTCCGATTCAACACCCCTTACGCAACTAACGAGTAAACAAGTACACAAGTAACAACAAGTAAACGAGTACTACGAGTATTATGAGTTACTGGTAGACAAGTAATAAGTGAACGAGTACTACAAGTATTAGGAGTATTACGAGTACACGAGTACAAAGTCACAGTTATTGGTGCTGATTACTTGATTCTGCGCATGTGCCGATTGCCATACAAGTACAAAACAAAGCAAAACAGCGAGGTTCAGAATATGTCTATGCCAAAGAAACGAAGTTGTTTTTAATAAATGAAAAACTTCATATTGATGTCACATTTATTCTCGTGTGTTATGTAGATATATAATACAGATTTAAATAACTAATTATATATTATACTAGTCACCAACTTGGTAAATTTTGAAAAAACGAAAACTAATTATATTTTGTTATAACCTACAGACTGGCTGGATGATTTTAACTTCACTGCACATCTCACGTAAATATTTTTTACATTCTTTGTTCTGCTATTACGTGCACTCTAAATTTCATTACGTGAATTTGCACAACTGATTTGTCTAACCAAAATGGAATCAATAATTTAATATTAAATCTATGTAAGTTTGTTTACTCCTAGTGAAAACTTAAATTAGTATTCCCGAAGGGAGTCAGGCCTATAAATTCTCTTGTATCTTTTTTTCTTTTAAACAGAAACAGCTTAATAAAGTCACAGTTACTGTTAATACTTTTAGTTTCAATTTATTTCTTATAACAAATTATATAATACAGGTATATGTATAATAAGTATATAATAACAGGTATTTGTCCGTGGTTTTTTTTTTGGAACGGTATCGTTCGTACCTGTTATTTTCAAATACTAGTTTAGCAGTTAACACACCTCTAGTAATGTCGTTGACCATTAACGGGAACAAATGTGGAAGTCCTGTATTCTTATGTTTTGATTGAAAACACTTGTGCCAGGAAAGAAATCATAGACGATGCATGTGAAATGTACTATGATGGACAATAGGGTTCATGGGTTCTTGTAGGTGAAAAAAATCACACGTCAAAGTCATCATAGTCATCATTACTCCAAGAATTCTGTTCCGGCCCCCACACGCCACACTTGTCCTGTTCGATCTACCTTCCTCTTGGCAAACTACGCAGTCCTCTTACAATGTAATTCAACACCAGCCTGGCTGTATTAGTTGATGGTTCTCGCTGAAGGTGGACTATCCATTTCTGTCTATATTCTTTTCTTACTTCCATGTTCCGTCAGGAAATGGAAGTATGGTGATGGCGAAAAAAAATCGCGTTCCAGATAAGGGCTGATTCGGACTGTACTACCCTCAAAACATGAAGAAAAGCTATTTTATGAAAAGTGTCTGTGTGTCTTTCTGTGTGTCTGTGTGTAGAATTATTTCTATGGCGAACGATAACTGCCGAAAATTGAAACAGAATCAAATAATTTGTTTGCATATGTGCCCGAGTTGTAGAGGAATCAAGGCCTATTGATTTTGGTGAAGATCGGTTAAGGAGAAGGGGTAGTTTACCTGCAACGTTTTATGTTTTAACAAGAGTAAAGTACTTAAATTTGATAAACAAGGTATCCTGAAAAGAAGGTCATAATAATGCACTGTATAAAGGTAGATGAAATATCTATAAATAAAAAGGGAAGTTGAAGGGGGAAGGGGTAATTTTCTATAAATGAAAATGATAGTTGAAGGGGAGGGAATAATTTTTTATATATGTTCTACGTTATCGGCAACAAAGAAGAAGTTTGTTGTGAAAATTCCTTCCCGGGCTGTTTGGCCGTGGTCCAATGTTTTCTGCAAAACGAGACGTTTCGGAAACCTTCCACTTCCGTCCCTAGGACTCTTGACCTTTAACCCTGGCCGGGCTATTACCGGCTAGTACGAAAGGAAAACAAGAATTACATAGTAAAGCTGAAGTATGAAAACGATGAAAGACTCCCTAGCCCTCGAAAGTGTCGGGGTCGAAAAGACCAAGAGTTGGTCAAAAGAGACCAGACGGTAAGGATTAAAGGAAGGGATTCCAAGGTCGAAGCAAGGTGAGACTCCAGCTAGGGTAGGCCTGCGTCATCTGATGTGCTAAACCCGTATCCACCAGCTGTGGACACGTGATGTAAACGAGGAAGAGGCACGATTAAAATTTTATAATATAACATCTGTCCCATTGTTATTGTATTGTTACTACATCACAGAACAATCTACTTGTTTATCGAATGTTCCAGAGGGGTCCGGAATGTAATGCGTTTGGCGTACGTGCTTCTCGACGTACGCTAGACTGTGTCAGAATTCGCGCGGTCGCTCGCACTGTGTCAAGGCCGCAATTCATTACGTCGTACACACTGGCGCTCACACGTAGTTTGGAATCTTCTGGTTGTGAGCGTTGGATAAATACTAGGCGGCATCGGCCATAGTTTTCAGTTATAGTTGTGATAAATTACAGTGCGGTTCGAGAGTTATTATCGGGAGATATTACTGTGTGCATTCAAGTGGTTATTAGTGAAGTGCTGTGTTTTATAATCGGGCGGTACATTGTAATACAATTGTGTTTTAATATTAGTTGACATTTTATTGCGTGTGAACAATTTTTATTTGATTTGTTGTAAGAGACTGTGTTGTTAATTACTAACTGTTTAACTGTGAAAATTAAAGCTGGTGATTAGTGACTTAATTGGTGTCTTGTATTTTGTTTTCCACTGTACCAACTAGACCGTCGTAACAGTGATGTTTCTGAAAACTGAGTTCCGGTGAAAAAAATCTGAGTAGGGTACAGGCATCGAAAATGAGACTCTTGTGATCTGTTAATGGCTGCACTTGAAGAGGTAAACTGTACAATGAAGAGCTGAAGATTTTTAATATCCAAGATCGTATTGGAGGTGACAGAGAGAGATGGATTGCTCATCGAACAGGATGTCAGATGGCAGGTTGCCTAAGGAAGTTTGCCAGTACAAGCCTGTTGGGCAACGAGGTATAGGAAGATCTAGGAAGCGTTGGTACAGTGGATATATTCTTTTGCGACCGGAACGGCTGATTCACCTAGTACCTGACAGGAGAAGAACTTTCGTTTTTCCTACGTATACCTTCATTCCTCATTTCTTCATTCTTTTTGTTCCAGCTTCGCTATTATTCCTTGTAGTGTTTCAGCGTCATTACAATTATCATATCGTCACCAAACATGATATATAGTTTATACCTTATGTCGTTCTATATTTAGCCTTGTCTTTAGTAGCGTACAGAATATAAATTATAATTTCTAATTAAATTAAAAATAAATCTTTCTTGTTATAGTGCGCATAGACAGTAAGGCGGATGATATCAAGGCCTCAAGAATAATATAAATACCTTACCTGTTGTTAGCCATCGAAAACAGAGTACAAATAAAATTATCGTTTCCTCCCTACAATTTCAGACTCGGATAGGTGTCGATTGATCTGTACGTCGACGCTGACAAACAGCACAAAGAAAACGTAACTCGTTTCACTTTGAATCGATTCGAACGCAGCGAAACGAAAGGATTTAACGTGTGAAACGAAAAGGCTGCAGGGTCTCGGTGGGTGGCCGCGCCAGACAATGGCCGGTCCGGTCCGGTCCTCACTGCCTGCTTGATCGCTCCCGCCCCCAGCTGACACCCACGCTAAGTGTTTTGTCACACAATAGTCACTGGCTCTAATGGACGCGTTCACTATTGTGCGTTATGTAAGTGTTATGGTGATGTTTTGATAAGAACACATGCGTCATGTTATTCAAATGTCATACTTGACCTGTGGATGAAATATGATGTATTGACGCGCACACGCGCACATACTCAAATGTTAAACAGCACTGTGTTAACGTTCCGATTCCCCGTCTCTACGTGACTACATGAAAAAGCTTTAAACGAGATCTGCAATCATTTTTTGTAAAACCATTGATTATTTGGGTTGTGATATCTCGTATAGGTAGGACAACGATATCGAAGAATGTTAAATAAATGTAGTTATACCTGTGGAACAATAAGACGGTTATTGAAGAATAAAATGCACAGCTAAAGTTCTATAAGGTCGTGCCTGAGCCAACTTTAATTTATGAATGTGAAACAAGGTCTCTCTAGTAAAAAGATATTTTTAAAAAAACAGGCGTCTGAAATAAAATTTTTAATAGCAGTTAAGGGATGGGGTTTGACAGTTCATCTACGAAGTGACGACATAAGGAAATACCTGAAGTTACAGTCGGTTCTAAGTAGAATAAAGGAATACAGGCAGAATTGTGAGTCCCGTGTGGAACGCATGGTAGACACGCGTATTCCTAAACAAGCGTTTGAATATAGGCCAGTGGGGAGAAGAGATCGTGGAAGACCGTGGAAATAATGGTCAGAGACTCTGTGAATTCGGAACGGGCTATAGCCCAAACCATGTAGTAAAGAAGAAGAAGAAATCATTGATTTACTTGTGTCAGACACGTATATAATCGTATACATCAAGGATGAACAGTTGTACAACTAAATGGAATCTGACTGAAAAAATGAAAGAGAATGGGACTCAAAACGAGTAGGCTATTTACGGCACCATAAGTAATCGTGTGTTGCTGTACAACAGCAAAGTGTGGGAGAAAGTCGTCACATAGAATTCCTCGAAATGGGTGTACCCAGAAGTGGCTCCGAAGAGGACTCCGATGTTGTTGTTGAAGCGTCTTTTGTAGAGTCTCAGTCACTTACAGTGGTATTGCTAGAGGCTCAGGCTAGGCCTTGGCTAAGTTTCAAGCTGGGCCCCCTTCGAGTTCTATAGATTTTTGATTGTGCTGGAAGAAGAAGTTTGTCTGACCACCCTACGTTTCTTCTCCATTCCATTGCCTACGTTTCTACATCCGTTCTTCTCTTGCAGTATATTTTAAAGCTTTCAAAATATATCTTCTTCCCCATTTAGCCTAGTCTCCATGTTTCCGATCCATGTAGAGAGTAATGCTCCGAATGTAGCACTTTATCATTTTTTCCGCAAATCCAAGCTCAAATTGCTGGTCAAGAAAGATCTGTTCTACTGAATGCTCTCTTGGCCATGTGTCTGATTCCCTTGGTGCAGTAGGCCTCCTAAATACTCGAACTGATCAACGTTTTGTAGCTCTTGATTCCCCACTACGATCCCACCAAACATAGGTGGCTGGGGTAAAAACGTGACGGTCAGCGTTTTGAAACAATCGCAAATATCCACGTGTGGTGTCAAATTTGAATGGCGTAACAGTGCACCAACCATATTACGTCTCCTTTCCACAGTGGATCCAATTAGCGTCCTTTTTTCGCCCACTCTCTTAAAAACGTCATTAGGTACCGGTACGCGTTCCGTCCACGTTATTCCTGCAGCACCACATCTCAAAAGCTTCACGGTAGCTACTCCTGAAGTCCACTTTCCTGAAAGTCCAGGTTTCCGAGCCATATGTGCACATTTGTGCCAAACGAAACTTTTCATAAACTTTTCCTGGTTTCCAGGAACACGTTTCTGGATGCCAGTAGAGATAGTTTCTTAAAAAAATCCTCTTCTTGTTTGTGCAGTTCTATGTTTTGTACCGCTGATGCATCTCTCGTGTGATGTAATGCAGCTCCCGAGACATTAAAAGGCCACGTCAATTGCTCAGCCTTCCTTGTTCCACTTCTGGAACATGTAATCAGTTTTGTTTGTCTTTATTTATAACCATGTCGCATTTATGTTTTAGGATTATGTTCATTTGAATCGTTTACTAGTACAGTATACTAAAGAAAAATATTATACAGTAGTTGGACTTTCTGACAGTTCGAGTTTCGTACACGTTTAGGGAACACATTATATGCAAAAGTCGAGTCCAGGACGTCTCGCTTTCTTCTGTCTTGATGTTCCAATCTCTGCGGTCATGGTGCATCGTTGAGGTCATCTGCACATGCGCATGCGCACACCCAAGTACCGTTAAGCAACGTTGTAAAGCTTAGGTTTTTTTCAGTCGAGTAACAGCTGCCGTTGTAACAATGAGCTGTTGTTGCTATAACGTACTGTTGGGTCTATTATGTTGTCTTGAACACAACACACGCTGGCATGCGGTAACTCTGCTATTGTTGCAGCCGGCTACTTGTTGTGTTTTTTGCTTATTAACTGTTTGTTGTCGGAACAACAATGTCTAAATCATGAGAACCGCCGTTTCTTCAGCGTGTGCTGCTTACAACTGGCCGTTTAGTACCGACAACGAGTTGTCGTTAAAGCGTTAAGTGCGTTGTTCGAGGTGGCTTGGGTAAACATTTTGCCGGACAAAAAAAAAACTGTTTTGCGCGCGACGCGAATAACGAGGCTTAATTGAAAGGTACGGCAAAATGAGAACTCGATAAACAAAGAAAATAAAGACGGTAAGAGTGCAGCGTACTGCGTCCGGAAGTCAGCTGTACTGCGTTTTACTATCAGCTGTTTTGGCACCAGACGCTGCGCTTACTGCACACCAACATAATCGTCCGCGCCGCTTATCATGAAGGTGGTTTTTATTTATTAAATGTTGAAACCCGGTGTTGCCAAAATGAATAATGTTTGACTCAGGGGCGCATACAGTTAGCAATTTTGGGAGGAGGGAAATAGTTGACTCTAGGCGGGCATATGAAGATTTGGACAATTTTTTAATGTTTATTTAATAAAGTTGTGTTAGTGGTTATAATCACAAACAGAAATAACATTGTCACACACCACTACAGAAACAAAATGTTTCCCTCGATTAGCGCTTTCAAGCTTCACAGCTCATCATCAGGTCGGAAATATGATATGATGATATTTTCGATCTGATGATAAGCTGTGAACCTTGAAAGCACTAATCGAAAAAATTCTACTGTGGTGTGCAAAAGTGTTATTTCTGTTTCTCATTTTTTAATGGTCTCTAAAGCAGCGTTTCTCAAATGCCGGGTCGCGACCCGGTACCGGGTCATGAAAGCAAGATGCAGGGTCGCAGAAAAATTTTACGAAAGTTACGAAAATATGTTATTTAAAAAAATAATCTAATTAAAATAAGCGCCTAATAAAGTCACTAGATATACATCTATATCAAGTGACTAATAATACATAACAGGGTCTGTATGTAATTAAAAACATAAGTACATAAAAGTACAGAAAACCTGAAAAATTCGCGACGTTTTACTGATTAACTGATTTTTTAAATAGGAGCAAGAAATACATAGTTTAAAACAGCTAAAAAAAAACCACAAGAAAATCTAACCACGCGTGACACTGGACAGCCTTAATATAGCGTTGATGAACGTATTTTGGTTTCTGCGCAAGTCTGCGCAGTGATGACGTTTGTGTACTTCCCTCAGGGTTTCCACTATAACCTCTTATTAATAAATACATGTTCGGCGTGTGACAGTTTAGTTCTTATTTTCATGCGTGTATTCTCACTCTCAGTGATTATTTGTTAGTTATTAGTTCAGTTACTACGTACTTTTTTTTGTATTTATTACATACTATTACATCTAATTTATCAATGGATAAATGGTTAATAAAAGAACAAAAAAACAGTGTGCCGGTTAGAACCGATAAACAATCAAATGATGTGCAGACTAAAACAATTTTTGTGGGTGATACTAACAATAAACAGTTAAGTGACAGTCAGCCAAGCACGAGTTCTGAGAGTGGCACTAATAAACGGCCGCATGATGTGTTATCCATTACACATGCAAAAAAGACGAAAACAACCTGGATCCGACAGTATTTTGACGATTATATAAAATCTGGTTTCCTGAAAGGTGCTGATGAAAAACCATTGTGTGTTATCTGTTGTACGGCACTATCAAATGAGTCCGTGAAACCTTCAAAATTGAAGCGCCACTTAGAATTAACACACCCGACCTACATTAACAAGCCGATAGATTTATTTATAAATAAAAAGAAAGAATTCATAGCTAGCAAGAAGACTATGACTTCGAATTTTTCTCAAGGTGCTTTGTCTGAAAATCTAGTTATGGCTTCTTATGAAATATCCCAATTAATTGCTGAAACTGGGTATCCTCATACAGTTGCGGAAAAGTTAATAGTTCCAGCAATGAAAATATTGGCATCTCGAATATGTGATAAAAAACAGCAAAACAGCATAAATATGTTGTCTCTCTCCAATAACACAGTGAAGCGTAGAATTGTGGAAATAGCAGATAATATCGAGGAAACTGTTGTAGGTCGCTTAAAACGGTGCAGTTTTTTTTCTCTTCAAGTCGATGAAAGTACAGACATATCGGACAATGCCAATTTAATGTGTTTTGTGAGATATGACTTTGAGTATACATCTAATGAAGAATTTCTATTTTGCAAACCATTAAATACAAGAACAACAGCAGAAGAAATTTTTAACTTGATTGACACTTACATCAATCGAAATGACATTGACTGGAAAAAATGCGTGGGACTGAGTAGCGATGGTGCCCGCGCAATGGCAGGCGTCCGTACGGGGCTTTTTCCAAAAATAAAAGTCATGGCCCCAGAATGTGTATGGGTGGATTGCAGCATACACAGAGAAGCTTTGGCCATAAAAAAAATGCCATTGCTTTTGCAAACTGCTATGCAAGAGTGTATAAAAATTATAAATTTTTATAAAACATCGTCCCCTGAATTCCAGGTTATTCACTGCATTATGTAAAGAAATGGGTAGTGAACATAAACATCTTCTTTTACATTGCGAAGTACGATGGTTATCCAGAGGGAATGTTTTGAAGAGACTTTTTGAAATGAGAGAAGAAATTTTAATGTTTTTAAACCAACATCCCCCAACGGCTAAGGATGCAATATTTGAATTTAAAGATAGTTTTAGTGATGTTAATTGGTTCATTAAGTTGTCCTACCTTTGTGACATTTTTGATTTTTTAAATAAAATAAATCTTTCGTTACAAGGCAACAATGTTACTGTATTCAAAGTGCAAGAGAAGATGGAAGCTGCGATGAAAAAGCTCAGTTTGTGGATCCATCGTGTCGAAGCAGGAAATTATAATGCTTTTATCGAGCTAACTGAAGTGCAAAAAGAGTACAATATTACTTCCATGCCTGATGAAATTTCAAGTGCTCTCAAGGAATACCTGATAGGATTGCATACAAATCTGAAAGAATAATTTCCTCCAATTAATCGCAACAAAGCATGGATAAGAAACCCTTTCACAATTAATATAGAATCAGAAACGGAATTATTGGATTCAGATAATGAATCTTGTCTTGTGATACAGCGCTTAAAGACAGTTTTGACAAAATACCATTGATGGATTTTTGGCTATCCTGTCGCCAAGAGTATCCATTTTTGGCACAAAAGGCAATAAAGTTTCTAATGCCTTTTGTCACAACTTACAAGTGTGAAACAGCCTTCTCAACACTTGTTTTTCTAAAAAATAAATACAGAAACCGATTAGATGTCGAAGCCGATTTAAGAATAAAGTTGTCATCTTTTTCTGCAGACCTGAAATTTCTAGTTGACGAGAAACAGCATCAAACTTCCCATTAACAATTTTTATTGTTTTACTGTACTTTTACATTTTTGTTACTTTAATAATAAATGAAAAAGCTTTGAACAATAAAATTTGTTTCATTTTACCAATAAGGCAAAAAAAATTTTACTGAATCACGAAGGAAAAATATTAAACTATCCGGGTCACGAAAAAAAAAGTTTGGGAAACGCTGGTCTAAAGTATAAGTAAAAGGAACGAGTGAAGATAAAAATACAGTATGATATTATCAACACACTACGTTTATTAACGTACAAGTATAAAATCTTATCTGTGTTTGTCAGTTCATTGTTCTTTTAATTATATTCACTTACAGTTTACAATACACACCACTCATTCACGGTATGTCTCAAATAAGGATTGACATGGAGGTCAGGTACAGTTACAAATTGAAGTAATTTTAGAGGGAAACCACGAACCTACAAAACGTATACAAAATTCTGTACTGTATTCACAGTCTCTAACTATTCTGCATTTACAAAAAAAATTTGGGCTACATCTGTTTTTTTTTGCTCTGGGGTCTCGAACTTACGAAATTTCCAAAACATGACCATACATTCAGATGTCAGTTAAAATTCTCGTTAATTTGATATCCCACATGAATTTTTCCGATTTTATGAAAATTTTCATCACTTTTTGGGTGTTGACGTAAAAAAATTTTGAGATTTTCAAAAACGAACTTTACATTTACATTGTGGTTAAAATTCCTTTTAAGTTGATGCCCCGCATGGGCTGCTTTGTGATTTTTTCACAATTTTGACCCCTCACATGTTTCGCTAACGCCCCCTCCCTATTTATGTCTATATAATAGTATGGACACACCGTTTCTAAGTTTTATGAAAATCGGTTAACGCATTCAAGCGTTATCGTGAGACACGCCCCAAATGATCAGTCAGATACACAGATAGGCAGACAGAGACACAAATGCCTATCGACGGTCGAGTTAAAACTGAGAAGTCGTTTCGCTCGTTCAAACATAGCAAGCTCTAGGAAACGGTGTGATGTAGATGGAATTACTTCAGGACCGAAACAGGCAATTCACCTACTTTCCTTGATCGAAGAAGAAGAAGAAATAGTACATACGCAGGAAGCTCACAAAGGCTCGGGATGACCGAGAACGTTCTGAATATCGTAGCAGTAAATTTATGCCTAACACACGAAGTACTTCTTCTTCTTCTTCTTCTTCTTCTTCTTCTTCTTCTTCTTCTTCTTCTTCTTCTTCTTCTTCTTCTTCTTCAGAACTACAACCTAACGTTCGCCTTGGCTTCCAACACTAATCTTCTCAAATGTCTCCTGTCCACTGCGAACTCAATGTTTCCCCTCACATTCATTCTTCTGAGATCCTCTAGCACACCATTTAACCTAGGTCGACCCCTCTTTCTGCTTTTATAGATTTGCGCACTGAAGATTTCCTTTGGCATACGCTGATCATCCATGCGCTCTAGACGACCTAGCCACTACATTCGTTTAGCCTTTATGAACCTTACAATGTCCTCATGATTCAATAGACCATCTATCTTCTGGTTATTTCTCATTCTCCATTCATCAACTACTTTAACCGGATCATAAGTGCGTCTTACAATCTTTCTTTCAAACGTTGTTAGTGTTTCTTGTTCCTTTTTTATCAGCGTCATGTCTCGCCTCCATAAGTAATAACCGGTCTGATATCTGTCTTATACATTTTTATTTTTATGTTACGAGTAATGAGTTTGCTTCTAAATAGTCTGCTGTTGACATAATATGCCCTTGTTGTTGTCATCTAATCTTTCTAATCGGTCTAACTTCCCATGCGTTCTTACTCAGAGGGGCCCTTGGGGTGTTGCAGTTGCACAGAGCTGCGGCTTTTGGTTTTGGGATTATGGGGCGGGGGGTAGCTCTCGTGGTTACATTCGCTTCCGTCCTCGGCCCTGGTTATTTCTTATTCTCCAATCGTCATCAACTTCATTAACCAGGCCAATAACACGTATTACAATCTTTCTTTCAAACCTTCTTATAGTGTTACTTGTTCGTTGTTTGTCAATGTTCGTGTTTCACCTTTGTCAGGTCTGATAAGTATCTTACAATAAGTGCTAAGTACTAAGAAACTACTAAGAAGAGTACTAAGAAAATACTCGTAAAGAAACTATCGATAAATGCGAATGCGGAAACAGATTGCGTAACAAAGTTGGCGTTGATTGGGCTACTACGAGATGAAGGAGACGCTAGAGGTCGGCGCCGGTGCTCGTGTGTACGCGTGTGAGAGAAGATCGCACACGCAACGTTTAGCCGTCGGCCACACAGTGTATCGTATTGTGATGGACGCCGGAAAACGAACTCAATATTTACTTGAAAGGATCGGTGCCGCCGCCTCGCGGGCCCCAACTCATATAATATTTCCTTTTACTAAAGTGCTGAAGTGAGATTTTACCGTTTACAACTTCCGTCAGTTCTGAATTACCAGTATACAGGACTCGTTCACTACACTGTTAAGAACGAAATACATTTATTATTATATACAAGGTTTGCTCAAAACGTTGGTGCAATGTTGCAATTTCCATCGCTACAAGTGTCCGATTAAAAAACTGTTTTTGTGTGATGTTGGTTGGTACACTTGTTAGTTATTTTCTAGACAGGTAACTCAACAAGTTTCTTGCAGCAATTATATATTGTGATATTGTTCAATATAGTTTCTTGTGCAAGTAGAGAATTGCGTTTTTGTCGTTTAGATACGTTTCGCACTTTTCACTGAAAATGATCAGCATCATCAGAGACTCTAGCGAATAATCGAATTATTATTATTATTATATGCTACAGTAAATAAACATTAAAACAATCGTTAACTAATCGACTTAAATCGATTATCGGTTATTTTACATTGATATCGAAACAAATTCGATTATTCGTTAGTTTCTATATTAACATATAATTATTTCGATTGTTACTGATTTACTTACAAGCCTCTGATGATGCTGATCATTTTCAGTGAAAAGTGCGTCAGGTACTGAAACTACAAAACCGCAATACACTACTTGCAGACGAAACCATATTGAACAATATCACAATATACTTGTTAGTTACAATCGTCTAAAATTTTAGCCCTATTTGATGAATACTCGTAGTTTACATTTCACAGCTAATTGAGTAAGTCGTGCTTAGGTGTATTAGGCGATCTTTTGGCAATCTACAGTGCAAGATTGAAGAACATGACATTGTCCTAAGGCTTTCACGCCCGGTGTCAGTTGTATAATTAAAGTTATCCGGGCTGTTTGGCCGTGGTCTATGGTTTAGTGCCAAACCAAACGTTTCAACAGCTCCATTGGCTGCCATCATCAGTGGAATTTAAAGCAATCCAAGGCCTCCTGAACGTGGGTTGTTCGCGTCAGGCCCACAGTACTGTGGTAAAGGCCCAAAAGGCACCACTGATGATGGCAGCCAGTGGAGCTGTTGAAACGTTTGGTTTGGCAATAAACCATAGACCACTGCCAAACAGCCCGGATAACTTTAATTACACAATTGAAGAACATGGATTAAGTTTTGTGTAAACTGTGAGATACACTGCTCTGTCTCAGTAAACGTGTTCCGAAGACTTGTGGCGAGACTGCTGTGCGTGAACAAGCGCTTTACGAGCTCCAAAGAGTACCATAAATTATTTGAAGATCGAGGTTGTCAGACGAAGATTATGTTTTTGTATACCACGTAAGTTCATCGCTATTTGCAGTGGTAAATAAATACTAAAATTCGGATACTTAATGCCATTTTTTATGAAGCTATTCGTACAAAGGGGCCAGATTTATGGAAGAATATTTTGTGAAAATAGCAGCTCGCTAATGCGCCTGGACGCACGTCATTGCTTGTTAAGAATTCTGCCAGGCTAGGCAAAAGTCAGCGTCATAATGATGACACGGTAAATACCGTATCCACCAGATGTGTGCCAACGCGATCTTTCCTCCTCCCAATAGTGATAATTTCCACGAAAGGACAACGTTTCGTGACCGTTGAAGACGTAAAACTAAAATCGCTAAGCAAGCTCAAGGCTGTGCCAAAAAGTGCACGGTTGAATTATATTGAAGACTGCAAAACGGTTGGTTTAATCGTGTTACATTCGACTGAGACTACTTTGAAGGGGGCAGTATAAGTGTCGATGAATGAAGGCATAATCTATATATTATATAAAACTCAGTCTGAGGATTTTCGGGTACTGAATACAAATCCACACCGTTACACTGATTGCCACCAAATTTTGAACAGGTAACCTTGAACACAAGGCGCAAAATACTGTCTAATTTGGAATTTAATAATTTGCCCCGTTCGGACGATTTAGCCCTTTTAATTATGCCTTATCATTGACGCGTATAAAGATGTCAGCAACACCATGGAGACCAGAATTAATTACCATAGTAACAAGTAAATAAACATATGATATTTAACGGCATCAGAACTGTACCTTTATCCGTTCCTGCAGTTTTAACATGATAATGTTTTTAGGCTGGGGGTCATTCCACAAAATCCGTGATGCATAATGTGTAACGTCATCGAAAAATGTAATGCTCCAGGTGATGTTAACACTATATTTTTTCCACACTTTCGATTCCCGACAGTCTAGAAATCTTCGGTCTCTGTCGTTTTTAAGAATCCGTACGAACATCGCTGAACAGGAGAGTCTGCAGTTTATGCACATTATACGTTTCAAAAGCCTAAAAACATTATCATGCTTCGATGTTTCGGTTTCGTCGAAATTTTTTCTTAAATAATATAACAGCATTTTACATAATAAACTTTTAATTTGCAAAAAGTGAAGAATCATAAAACTGCTGTTAACCGGCAATTAAAAATGACGCGATTTGATTATTGAAATACATAAATTAAGAGACGTCCAGTCGGCCTCAAATATCAGCTGATTCCAGTGTTGCCACGTTTAATTTTATTATTTTTAATACGCGATTGTATCGATATATTTTGTAATTGTCTTAAACGATTATAAAATTTATGTTAATACGTAATATACGTATTTTATATTTATACGTAAGAAGAAGTGTGCTAATTGTAAATTGTCCTATTTCTTAATGCAAAGCGAAAATACGTGTTGTTTTCATTTGTGAGGTTAGGTGACAACGGTTTTTGGTTTTTAGTTTACTGCTGAAATAAATAAAAGCCATGGTTGAGGAAAACATAACGTTTAAATTGTTATACAATGCTTCTAACACGGTAACAATTAAAATAAAGAATTTAGCGTTTTTGATTTAACAGGTACTTTTTAAATATCTCCAAAGGCTTTTAAACGGGTACTTTTAAATGTGCAAAAGCTGTTGCACCAACATAATAATTTAGTACAAGTTAAAATAGTACAAGAGTTGAAAACAACTTTGGAGAATAATGAGTACAAAATTGTTATACGAGCTGACAAAACGCCATATAAACATAGACAATAAAAGTTATATTAAAATACTTATTAACAGTCAAATACTCGCGCGCGAAGCCGCGGGTAGCAGCTAGTTTTTAAAATAATCAAGAACTGCATGAACTTTTTTGATCAAACTTTCTACATTTCGATAATTGTTCAATTATGAGAAAAATTACAAAAATTCCGGTTACTATTTCTGTAGTAATATAACAATTGTAGAGCACACAATCATAACAATAAACGATATTCCGGCTTTTTCTTCTTCCAGGAAGGCTCCGTTCCAGCTAATTTCTTTGCGACATCTATCATTACCCTCACGGCATATATGTCCGACGGTCTTAATGTTTTTGCAGCAATTACGCCTATGTCATTTATACTGGTACCATACTATATTCATTCTTTCTCTTATCTCTTTATTTTTAACCCCATTCTGCCAACTAAAAGTACACGTGGAAAACAATATGCCTTTAAAACTATACTCGCTTTTTGGTGAAAACCACGTAAATAAAACGAACTCGAAGTAAGGCGGGGTAGCCCTTGGCAGTTACTATACACGTCTACTTTCTGCGGCAGAACTCGTTTTCTACTAATACTCGGTTCTTCACTAATATACTCGGTTTTTGTGCAGGACACTGGAAAAGCAACCAACTCGAAGTAAGTGTCAGTTTTGCACTGTAATTTATTCAGTGTTCTGATGGATGATACACAAATACCGGAAGCTAGGATGTGAGTTGTTTATGAGCCTTTAATATTTTATGCAGCCTTTTAATGTACACTAATTACGGAAGGCGAGGTGATACACATGTGTCCCTTTCTTTTGTGTTTCGCACAAAATTCGCTTCCAGTAAAGTTTTCAAAATTTTACTGAATAACGTAAAATAGTGTAATGTTGGTAAAATAACAAATCTTGTTTTCATTTGTGAATACGTTGGCTTTTTTTGTTTTAATCTTATTGTTCAGAAATTGGTTTCGGCACTTTACATTTTCTGTTGTTGTTTTGTTAAAAAACGTCAGTCTTTATTTTAAATGTTAATCTCCTATAAGCATTGTATATATTTCTTTATAAACATTGTATTTTATTTTTTATAAATATTGTGTATTTATAAACATTGTATGTTACTAAACGTTATATCTTTCCAAACCATGGTTTTCATTTTTTTTTTAACAGTGAACCAAAATTTGAAAAATATTATTACCTAAACTCACAAATGAAAGCATTACGCACTTTCACTTCACACTAAGAAATAGAACAATGTAGCCTACAATTAGTACAGTTCGTCTTCTTCTTGACATCGTGGTATATATTCCACATTCAAAACATGGAAAATGTAGTGTGGGTACGGACACTGGGGACAGTGGGTACGACATAACATGAAGACTTGGACAGAAGTTCGGTGTTATAACCACGACTATTTCCGAGCGTCCAAAACCCCCTCACAGTTCTGCTTATTATGTACCGCGGTCGCATTTACGGCCATGCGGCTTCCCTGCATATTAATCGCCGTCAGGAAATGCAGCACCGTTTCCTTTGTTTGGTTGAGACCACCTATTTACAGAGGAGAAAGCGGCACGGAGATTTGGCTCTCGTCTGAAAATATAGGCCTATTAGTATTTAAAACAGTGGGGTCCAAACTGCTGCAGCGCGAGAGCCAATTGTCAATGACACTCGGCCGAACCAAAATGTTTTATTGTACTTGATCTTCTTCTTCTTCTTCTTCTTCTTCTTCTTCTTCTTCTTCTTCTTCTTCTTCTTCTTCTTCTTCCTCTTCTTCTTCTTCTTCTTCTTCTTCTTCTTCTTCTTCTTCTTCTTCTTCTTCTTCTTCTTCTTCTTCTTCTTCCCCTGTCCTGGAGAAAGTGTAGACACCTGTTTCGGTCTCGAGTCGTGGTCTTGTAGACTCGGTTTAGTCGTGGTCTCGAGTCGCGGTTTAGGACTTGATAGTAGTGGAGACACTGAAAGGAATCGTCCAGAGCATGACAGGTAGCAGTTTGGGGCAAGTAAGCACGGCGAAGTCGGAATTACAGTAGAGGTTAAGGCGCTCTCTTGCCCTGGGGTAAGAATTTGGTCCCAATGGAGGTTCAGTCCCTTGTTGGCCAACGGCTTAAGATGTGGGAGGCAAGGAGAAACGACCACATCAAAGATACTTCTCGATATCTCGGATAGGGAAAACTGGTCTCTTTAATACGGTAAGACAAGGGAAGTCAACCCAGACAGAAAGTCACAAGGTGGCAGTCTCATCTTCGTCTTATCCTGCAATAACATGTACAGAAGACATATTAATTACTAAACTCTCTGTCGGACGTATCAAACGTTGCCGACAACATACTTACTCAGACCTCTCATATAAGAAATTGAATTAGAAGCCGAAGGGACAAAGGAGGTAGGTGTGTGATCTCCGAAAAAGATTTAGAGTGACCGGCTGTAGTCTACCTGCTTCGGACCGGAACAAACCATGTTTGGTTTAATCCTTATTGAAGATGAAGAAGAAGAACATGATGTCGATGTTGATGGTGATGATGTATTTGGGCGCGCGTGCGTGTGTGTACCCGCGCGTGGGTTTTAAGGAAGAAATCTATTCATACACTCAGTGTACACGCGCGCACGCAGCGTTGTTAGTGGTCGACACGTTTGTTAGTGTAATTAAAAATGCAAAAAACAACGTAGACAGTACGTATATTGAAGTGCAACAACGGCGCAGTAAATGTTAGAGTTTACGGTTCTGCGTGGTTTGCATGGCGGTAATTGATTTCTAATTTATGTTGTGGGCGGATGTATTAAAACTTTGTACGAAAGAAATATAGGCTATACACATTTCTAATAATAAATAATTGAATAGCTTCACCTTTGTCTGGCACCGTTCCCGTTTTACGAGATTTATCGGAGACAAAATACCGTGGATTTTACCTTATCGATTCTTTAGCTGCAGCCGAAGCTGCCTCTTTGATTTCACTGCCGTATGGGGTAATTACAGGCTTGCATCGATACCGCGTCAAAAGTATTTGACAGCTTAAACGTTGTGAACTTCTTAATTGCTGAAACACGTTTTTTACTTGATAATGAGTGTTTCTTCACGTTCTTATGTCATGATCGAAGGAAGTAGATTCTATTCGAGTTTTTTTTTCAAGTTGTTAGCGCGTTTAGTCGTGATGTTTATCTTCTCGATTGTTATAAAGAAGTTTAAAGACGTATGATTACGGTGTAGGTAGCGAATCTGAGAAAAAAAAGCATATTGTGGTTTTGTAGTTTATTAAATGCCGTTACTTCATGAAGAGATAGTTTATTGAACCTAATACAATTTCATACTTTTTTCTTTTTTCACGTTTAAATAGAACGTGTAATAATTGTTGCGTATAACATGATTTTCGATGGAAAAATTACAAATTCTGTGACACTCTCAATCAAAGAAAAATCATGTTAAAAACTATAGGAGTAAGCCTCCACTGTGGAAATGGACAAGCCACTGTAATATCATCGTCGTCGTCGTCGTCGTCATCATCATCATAATCATCATAGAACGAAAGGGTGATCAGTGTATGACAAAGATAATCCTGAGGGGGCACAGGTGTATAAAAGCAGAAAGAGGTGACGATCTAGGATAGAATAGTTGGATGATATGCTGGAATATCTCAGAGGAATGGATATGAGGGGTTACGCTGAGATGGCAACGTAAAGAAGACGTTGGAGAAGACTGGTGCTGGAAGCCAGGGCTTACGTTGGCGTGTAGTGCTGCAGAAGACTGGATGTGAAGGGTTACGCTGAGATGGCAACAGATAGGAGACGTTGGAGAAGATTGGTGCTGGAAGCCAGGGCTTACGTTGGGCTGCTGAGAAGAAGAAGATGTTTGTTACAGACAACGCTGTCAACGAAAATATATATATATATATATATATATATATATATATATATATATATATATATATTGTTACGACGGTCTAACTGATCGTTGTATGGTACAGTGGAAAACAAAATACAAGACACCATTGAAGTCACTAAAAACGACCTGTAATTATCACAATTAACAGTTTGCAATCAACAAGATTATACTCGTATAATAATTCAAGTTAATCTGTCCACACAAATAAAAATGTCAACTATAAAGAATTCCGGACTATAATCAATTTTCACTAATACACCACCTGAGACGCACTGTGTAAATCGCCCGACATAAACTAAACTAACCGTCGCTGGATGCTTATATTTATACACCGCTGAGATGCCAGAAATAAGATGTCACTTTTGGATGACGGTTAAACAGTTGTCTCTTACGGTCGCTGTCGAATCCACTAGAAACAGTGTCGTGTCAGGGCTTAAAAGCAACCTCGGTTGTTGACGCGTGTGATAAGTGTCACGTAATTGTCTTTCATCTCAAAGTAGCAGCAATGTGTACACATTACAGCTGGGCTCGGCTGGGATAGCCGAGGTACACGCAGAACGTATATTGTTACGACGGTCTAACTGATCGTCGTATGGTACAGTGGAAAACAAAACACAAGACACCAATGAAGTCACTAAAAACCACCTTTAATTACCACAATTAAACAGTTTGTGATCAACAAGTTATTCAACAAGATTATACTCGTATAATAATTCAAGTTAATTCAACAAGATAGGCTCTTACAACAAATCAATTAAAAATTGTTCACACGCAATGAAATGTCAATTAATATAAAACACAATTGTATTACAATTGTCCCGCACGATTATAAAACCCATAACACTTCGCCACAATACTTCGAACTGCACTGTGTAAATCACCACTTAAACTGAACTGTGTATTCGCCCGACAATAACTAACTCGACCGTCGCTGAATGGCTGTATTTATACCCCGCTGATTTCTAGAATAATCTGTCACTTTGGATGACTTGCTAAACAGACAGGCGCTCTCGAGAATCCACTAGAAACAGTGTCCTTGAACACAGTGCGCTGACCGGTATGGTCTGGTATAGACCCGATAGTTGACGCGCAATTGTCTTTCACCGCAAAGTAGCAGCATTATGAACGCGCGCACACACATGACAGCCGGAATATTCGAGGAACTTGTAGGACGTTCCGTATTACGTAACAATGTAAATGATTGATGACAGCGGACGTCTGAGACCAGCTGAGAGAGGGATGAACAGAGCAGCAGCGACGGGAGACAGGAATACGGAATCCATTATAGATCGCAAACACACACACACAGGTGGAAACGATACCTGGTGCTGTTTCCTTTTCATGCCTTTCCGCTCTTCTGCCAAGCAAACATTGCGTCAACTGTTTGTACGACCCCGACACTCACGGTCACGCGCGCACGCTCCACATCGTTGTGTTATAGAATTATATTGCTACGGTATAACAGGCGATTTCTGGACGGAGAGAATGTAAACTTCTCTGTTGTTTGTACAGCAGATATATATATATATATATATATATATATATATATATATATATATATATATATACATTACACCGTTGCGACGTTTGTCCAACAAGTTATATTTGTCTTTAAAACAATATACGGTATGCTGTCCCAAGGGGCAGTGGTATAAATTTTTCCTTATTTATATCGTACGTTACTTAACGCTAGCCGACGCTAAAGTTCAGTTTCTTCCCGGAGTAGCAAGAATTTCTGTTTCCTTTTTATGCAATTAGGATAGGATAAACAAGTCAAATTGTTAAAAATCCTAGAAAGATACAGCCGGACGGATCAAATATATAAGACAATAATCGAAGGTATAGGCCTATATGGAGCAGAACTGTGGGAAATTAATAAAAGAAATAAATCCATAATAAGGAGATGGATTACTGGCGAAGGTGCTGTAGACTAACAAGACTAGATAGAGTGAGAAATGCAGAGATAAGACAAGCGATGGGAATTGATCTTGACATTATACAAACAATAGAAGTAAGAAGACTGAATTGGTTTGGACACCTAAAAGGAATGTCGGATGAGAGATGGCCAAGGAAGATATGGGAATGGACTCCACCCTCTAGAAGAAAGAAAGGAAGAACTAAACATTCATGGAAAATGGACGTCCAAGATGCAGTGAATGCAAGAGGACTTACAGAACAGGACTGTTTAGACCGGCGCCAGTGGAAGCTAGGATGCGAGAGGCGGCGCCAGCCGTAATTAAATCGAAAAAAAAAAAATAAGATAGTGTTACGAATGGAACCACCTAGAATAGCCGAGAGAGTCCCCGCCCTGTCCTCCCGCCCAGTGTGGCAGGTGTTGTCTCAGTCAAGGCCGCGTTCAAGTTTGTTCTAAACTCTTCAAAGGCCACTTGAGATATGCATTAGCGTCAGAATTAAGTGGCGTGCAAATCGAGGATGGAAGATTTTTCTCGAAGGCGTGTGCTACCTATAAAAAGTCATAGCAGCCGTCTTATGAGTTCAGTTACGTGAACGATTTTTCTTAGCGCGAATCTCGAGTGTTTGTCGAAGTATGGTGTGAAGTGTTATTGTGTTATAAATTGAGTGGAAATCTATTAGTTGACATTACGAAAACTGGTGTGCGTATAGTACCTGTGTCGGAACTTGTGTCACCGCTTGAGTCAGCGTTATTATTGATAAGACTCCACAATGACGTCGGTAATGTGGGCCAGTCAATAGAGTTAATCTTCTTCCTTGATTATTATATGTTGGATACACCGACGCCACTTGTCCGCCATAGTTTCATTTACCTCCTTCTCAATCAATTGTTTTATATCATATAGCTTATAGGCGTATATGTTTGCGTATAGTTCATTTTCAACTATTCTTCTTCTTCTTCTTCTTCTTCTTCTTCTTCTTCTTCTTCTTCTTCTTCTGCACTACAAGGATTACTAAAGTAGGCATTTGCCTGATTCGTCCTCACAAACTTACGACCACCGTTTTCGTGGTCTTCCTATATCTCTTTTCCCTCTTGGGTTGTAGTTAAGTATTTTTTGGGGTATTCTCCTATTTCCCATTCTATTTACGCGTTGTTTCCATCTTTCTTTATATTCAGTTATTTTTTCATTTATTGCATATACATTTAGTTCATTTCGCACGTCTTCATTTCTTACTAAATCTCTTCTTGTGCAGCCTTTGACCCGTCTCCAAAAACTCATTTCTGCTGCCTGTATTTTGGTGTCTCCTTTTTTGGTATTTATCCAACTTTCACTCTCATACATAAGTACAGGTACATCCATCTTTTCATAAAATTTTATCCTTGTGTCTTTTCGTGTTTTGTTATTTAATGTTCTGTTTATTGTGCCACATATTGCCTGGAACTTATTTATTTTATTTTCCATGTCATTGACATAATTGTAGCTTGTGTCGCAGCCCAATTATGTAAAATTTGATACTTGTTCGATTGGCTTATGTTTGACAATTATTTTCGACCTAACGGGTTTTGCCTTGCAAAACCATAACTTCGTCTTATGCAAGGAAATTTTGTGACGATTTAATTCTAACTGTAATCGTAAATAAATAAAAATTAAGTTTGCGAGCGATTAAGTATTTTTAAATCGCACTATAAAACCTAAACCCCCGTATAAACTCAGTAGGAGAATGAGAAGTGAATTAAAATCCAAAGAAGCACTAATAAAAAAGGCCGAATTGTAAAAAGTTATTATTATCATAATTAACCCTTTGCTAGTCATCATGCGGTGACCTGTTAATTCCGGACTCAACGTGTTTATCGAGTCGTCTGTAATTTAGGAAGATATAAAAATCATAATGTTTATAATTAGAAATTTGAAGACGCAAATAGTAGTTAAAATAACTCACTTAAATTATATATGTATAATTAAGGTATGGTTTTTGGTAATAAGAATGTTAACTTAAATAAAAATAGGAACTATATTGTCGCGGAGTACTTGCCCCTCTCCTTTGTTATGTACCAGTTGAATCGAGCAAAAGAGTCGCTATGTTGCCTTCACGCCGTACAGACGTAAGAGCGAGAGCTCTACCAAAATGTATTTGATTTGTTTGTTTCATTTATCTGTAGTATATTAGCTACCACTGCTAAACGTGGAAAGCATTGTGTCATGTATCAATAACTTAAATATGTGTTAAGAAGAAAATGTAAAATGTAAGAAAGAAAAATTGAACTAGTGGTAAGCAAGATGACGTCTCCCCTCAAGAGGTAACTCCAATTACAACATAACTCCTGACGATGTGATCTGCAGAAACTTCATAAAGACACGTATACGATGCATAAGACTCTGCCTAGGACATCCGTGAATCTACATCTACTTTCACCAAAGAAACTTCAATCTCCGCAGTGAACATCCGACCTAATTCTTGCCGAAGACACGACCCAGATGATGACGCCGACTACAAGGATTCCCAAGAAGGACACCCCAGGACGAGGTTACTACGTTCAATTGTAAAGGTGACTCGATAGCCTTGCTATCGAGAGTTAATCATATTTGATACACAACTCACTTCTAAAAGAGACTTTTCAAAGACGATTAATTTTATTTAAAAATTAAAATGAGACAATCTAAGAGTTTACTGTAAAATTCAATTATCATACGTTGTAACGCCTTAAATGTAAAAGTAATTTATTATCACTTCAAGTAATAATGCCATTCTTCAAATGGTAAAAGAAGTCTTGCAAGCTTCTAGATGAACTGAAAATAATTAGAAGTCTTTACTATAAATATACATAAAGTAAACTCGGATCCGAGGTATAAGAATACATAATCAATTTGATCCCAAAGTTTTATGAAAAGCATTTAAATATTTTAGTTTAATTAATGATGTCATGGGATCTTTTAGTAACTGTTGTTAATAAAGAGAAGTCGTCTTGTTACACCTGAAAATGAGTGCATAAATCAGTAAAATACCTTCCCTTGTTTCCTTATACTTATAGTAATTAATTTGTTTAATTAATTTGACTTTAAATACAGTTCGTTACAACGTAGGCAGCCCATGTAATTGGCAGACGTCAGTTAAGATGGGTTCCCTGGATTTGTAACGCGGCAATACGTTACAATTTTAAGATTATATTCTGGACAAATTTGATTCAGTCGGTGCACTGCCAGTTGTAATTTATCTGCACTCTCTTGTATTATTATTTTATCGTCAGCAAATAGTAACGTACTCAGGTAAGTATGTCAGTTTCAACTAGTTCCATATTAATTCAATGGGATTCAGAATACATTGATAAGGGTGAAGTCTTAAAACAACGTGCCCTGATTTAAGTGGTAAGGCAACTTTATCATGACTATACAATCGTTTGATGTGGTCGGTGTACTACTACATGCTATTCAAACGCTCCACTCAACACAGATGATAATACCGCTTATGCGAACTTCAGTGTTTCCTTATTTAACGCAGGAGGCACGTGGCAACGCGGGAAGTGAAACACTTGAACGACTGGGGCTGTGTACTTGAACCAGCGTTACAGCGTACGCTATAGATAACGTAGTAACGCGCATATTTGTATAGATAATAAGTGACACACACCGGAAACAGTGTTTATGTTGCACTCGGTACCGGATCGGATCGGATCGGGGAGTCAAGTGCTACAGTACAGTCACGCACTTGAACCTTGGTTACCAAGCATACTAGCTTTGTGTGTGCACCACGTGTTCCAAGGAGGCGAGAATTGCTTGAAGCCCAAACTGTAGACGCACCACTAGTGTCGGACTCTCACCCGCTGAAAAATATTCCTTTTGCTACTCACCGTTACCCAGTGGCGGATTATCCATAACGCTGGGGTGTGCTACAGCACCGGGTACCAGAGCCTTAGCTGTCAAAGGGGGTACCATCCAGATCAGTTTAGAGTTGAAACTTTCTGTGTAATAATAGACGAACTTATAACTGAATTGATTAAGCGAAGCAAAGTTTATTATCACATTACTCAACTGTTTGGTCTTCTTACGCAGTTATAAAAATATCAATTGCAATTTTCAAAAATTAACAGTATAGTCAGGTTTTTGGTTAAAATTACTTTTAATCTGTTACCCCCACATGGGCTTTTGCGAGTTTTTCAGAGTTTTGACCCCCTCCCATTTTTTCCTCCCGCCACCCTTTTTGGGAGGGGGATCTGTATCGAAAACAATAGCATTCTTCAGGGTTAAATTACGGACACTCATACCAAGTTTTAGGAAAATCCGTTGTTTGATGCGTTCAAACGTTATCGTGGTTTATACCCCACATAGACAGACAGACAGACAGACAAACGGTCGAGGTAAAACTGAGAACTTATATAAGATGTGAAGGAAATCAAACCAGAGTAAGACTGAAGAAAAGGCAGAAAAGTCTTCAAGAAACGGCTAGAAAACAGGAATAAAAAGCCCAATTGAGTTCTAATGCTTTCACGTTCGGCTATTAAAACGTGTAAATGCTCGGTTAAACCGTGTACTCGGTTTGCCTTAGTACTGTGGTATTTACGGCGAACATCTGCCAAATACATTTTTACCGCTGAAGATGGCATCCGTTGGTGACACCGAAACGTATAGCGGTCTAAGCATAAGACCACGGCCTAATAGCCCAGCATTAAACCGTTTTAATAGGAATACGCTTAGAATAAACAAACACATCAGGAAAAAGGAAGCTATCGGCAGGGGCGGATTTAACATTTTGCCGCCCGTAGGCAGTATAAATTTGCCCCCTTCCACAAATCTCTGTTGGGGGGGGGGCATCATTATATTCCCTCTTTGGTTTTACAGTCCGCACTAGTGTTCTGTTTAAATCCAAACTTTGCTAAATCGCGTGTGCTCTCGTTCATTTGCCAATTAATATGATCAGAATCTAAGACCTTCCCTACCTGATTTGATGACATTTCATCATGATTTTTGACGTGAACTGGCTCTTCGTTATTCAAAAATGAAGGTTCCTCTACAACGGACCTCTCTGGCTGAACTGTGTGAACAGTATCTTCACCTTCACTGCTATCACAGTTATTGTCGGTATCACTAGAATGTCTCGATTCCTTAAATATTAGCTTGCCTCGGTTTCTGGAACCAACCTACAATTCGGTATTACATTGACAGATCTACATTTCTCAATTTGATCTGGATTGCCAACATCTAAAATCTCTCTGATGATCAACGCCAAATATTTCAACGGTTGAAAACATAAACATTCGCCCGTATTACTTTTGGGTGAAAAACGATAACTGCGTTATAGTTAAAAATTAAGTGGAGATAATTTTTATATTCGTGTGTGCTTAATTGAAATGGCTTTTATACTTATAAATTTGATTGAATCTAAAAATATCATTTCTTAACTCAAATTTTGCCGCTCCCCAAAATTTGCCGCCCCAGGCAAGTGCCTAGTCTGCCTGTGCGTAAATCCACCCCTGGCTATCGGTCTAAAGAAATCTGTCTGCACGCATGGTATTAACCTTTAGAGACTCAGCTACAAAATTCAAAGAGTGAAATTTTATTCACAGTGATATAAAACTTGTGGGACGTTTTTCCTGCTGGGCCCATAAAACGTAACGCACCACATACATCAGAAACAATGAAAATACTTACTGCTACCTATGCCGCTTTACACAAAATATGATCCTCTTAAAATACAGTAGTCTTAATGTCTAACATAATTAGCTAAAGGCGGGGGAGTGTATGAAATTGAAACTCAGTACAAGCAGCTAGTGAGCAGAGTCAAAGTGTGCCCGTTTATTTTAGAGCAAAATAAAGCCCAGAACATTATATAATTTGTGTTTCAGCCAGAGAAAGGTGAATTAATGAGTCGACCAAATACAGAATAAATTAAATGCCAAAATCCCAAAATTCACTATAACACAATTCAAACACTAGATTAACCAGTTACTAAAAATTCCCCATTAGCATCAATTAAACATGGGCGAAATCGTTAAAATTCAATGTTTGCATAAGTCAATGCTAGTTTACAATTTATAATATATATAGCGTACAAGTTACGATTCGTTCTTTAAATTTCTTAACACCCTATCTGTAAAGTCCTTGCAAGATACAAGTTCATATTGAACAAAACGACAAATCTACTTCATCTTCCGTTTTGCTAGTAAACTGGTAACTGGAAACTGCAGGTGAATAACTAATGAATAATAATGTTACTTGATCATGTGAGTTGTGTTTGCTGGCGGCCTGCTGTTTCTGGTCACACCGTGCGTAAGCCAGTCGTGGGGAGTCGAGTTTCTGCGCTGTTCGTACGTATTCTTGAAGGTGTGAAGAAATCATGTGGCGAATCAATACTCTCACGTTCGTGGGCCCATACGTGGAACCAAGCTTTACCGAAAGTTCCAAACTCTTTAGTATAGGTTACCAGCTACTACACGTACACGTTAAGTCACACAATACATAATTGCAAAATTTACAAAAGTACAGTTATAACAATTCTCAAAATTACAAATCAAATTCCATAACAAGTGCTAAAATATACACATCTTTCATTTTCTTTAAACTAACTGGCTGAAACTTGGTTTTTTCTCAAGACTAACTATTACAAACGAATACATCATGGTAGATTATAAGTTACAGTCTTTTACAAAATACAAGTTTTTATTTTACAAACGTTACAGACGAATACAGTTCGTCACCAGCAATGATTTATGAGATTTAAAATACTTAGAAAACATAATTACCTTGGTAATCGAGGCTTCCAACCAAAGTACCCACCAGGAGACGACGGGCGACTCTGCCCACAGAGCAGTTTGATGGTAGACTGACTGAACTTGTCGAGCGAAAAGCTTTGCTAGAAAAGGGACGGAGGGGTGTGACGTCAGTGAACGCCGACCAAAGTACGAATAATTCTCCGCCGCGCGACTATGTAAACTCATTTTAACTAAATCGGTATTAACGCTTGTTGCATTCGGCAAGGGGCGCCGAATAACTGCAACAAACTTAAAACAGGGCCCTCATGCCAATAGTAAATGGTATGTTCACCTGACAGAATTCTGTAGAAGAAACTTAAATATGCCAGCAATTTGAGAAGAAATTACCCAAATCAGCGTCAACTACAGAACAGTACACACCATTAAACATTCAACTACATTATTTGTAGAAGACGATTAGAGACGACAATGACGTTTCACACATACAGAGATCTAACAAACAGATATTTGTCAATAGCACTCTACAGATCTGTGTAATGAATGGAGAATATAGGCCTACCCTGCGACATTATTCTACAAGACAGGCTTATATGAGTTAGGTGAAAAATTCCCAGATTATTTGGAGTGGGAAAGTAACCCACAAAACCAAGAAGATAATTTACTCTCCCATTTTAGAAAGCATTAGTCACCTTTATCTCGGAACTTGGGAGATAAATTCACTCGGGAAAGCTCCAACAACCGAAAATGGACTTGTAGGGTGTCCGGGTACCAGTGCGTTAGAAACGAAAGTATCATCTTTATCTTCAACAACGATTAAACCGAAAATGATTTGTTCCGGTGTCAAACAGATGGACTAGAACTGATCACTCCAACGCTTTTTCGGACGTTCCAAACCTCTCCGTTTAACGTCAGAGGAAGCCAGTTCTAGTCCATCTGTTTGACACCGGAACAAATCATTTTCGGTTTAATCGATAAAAAGAAGAAGAAGAAGTAAATGATGATGATGATAATGATGACGACGATGATGATGAACACAGCTATGAGGCATTGGCAAAAACTGTTCAGAGTATACGCTTTAATGGTGTTTATTTGTGTTCCTCAGAAGGTTTTAAGTGTGTTTGGAGTAGTCATTCAAAAATAGGCGAACGAAAAATTTGATTCAACATTTTAGTACTGAATGTCCTCAACTATCGGACAGGATCTTTTCCTTCTGAATAATATGCAGTTCGCCGTCCACCGTATGGTCATCCATCCAAGTTTTTATTCATGCTTATAACGCTTGACTTTACTACGGGGCCTCGATGCATTAACCGTTCCCATACACTTTAAGTAATTATATTTAAATATGTGTAAAGAATTGTATGTAAATAACTATTACAGTACTTCCAGCCGTTTTGACTGCACAGAAGAAGATCTTACAATAGAAAAACAGAGATACGTTTCTGTGCTGGCTGTTCAGTTAAGCTGTCTCATGCTGTTGACTGACAACAAAGGATAATCATAATAATAACAACAATAATATTAAACGTTGCATTACATCGTTGTGGAGTGTGGTGCACTTTGAGAGCCCCTGCCGCGCCGTGTAATTGGACGGTCGGATCCCATCTTGTAGACGACCGCGCGGCGGCGATTTCGTGCAAACCCTTGCTCACCCTTTATCTACAAGGTTGTTGGCCCACTCCACCTGACCTGAGCGCTCACATGCAAGCGCTTTATTTAACGTACTTGTAGGCCTGTTGTTAGATTCGTATCTCGCTGTACATACGGTCAGATTACTTTAAACGAGAATCGTTGACGTTTGGAGTGTGTGTGTGTGTGTGAGACAATTCCCCCTACCACAATGTATAAATAAATCCACCTCCAACATCATTAACAAAAAAGGCAGACATGATTAACTGGTTAGAAAATCATAACGTTCCTTGAAGTCCATTTATGTTAATACCTGAGCTCTAAGCACTCATTAAACAAAATAAACCAACATACAAAACTTTTAAAATAGATGCTATTTTGGCAAACCATGGTGTGTGTGTGTGCGCGCGCGCTTGTCTACGACAACTCTTCAAGTATTTCTTACAGTTTAATATATTGTACTGTATTTGTAAAAATAACATTTTCTTCTGCAAATAAATATTATATTGCCTTGCCAATCTCAGATTGATCCTTCACGCTGAATGCTCAGTTACGAATGTAAACAGTTGTTTTGAAGGCGACAGTAAAAGATTTCAGCGAATCTGCTACACGTAACTTCGTCAACTAGAATTATTTTTAACTCATAATTACTAAGAATGTATGAAGGCAAGTTTAAATCGTTTGTGATAAGTAAAACGAATATGACGCAATCCAGAGTCTTTGCAGATTCGATTTAACAAATGTATACCCATCTGCAACCAGTTTTCCGAGTCCGACAGAATAGCCTTATCGTCCGCAAACAACAAAGTGTCAATTGTAGAGTGATAAATCATAAAAAAAGCTCTGGAAAACACATCTGCCAGTTTTGTGTGACATCGTCAATATATAAATTGAATAGAAAAGGTAATAATGGACACCCTTGTCGTACTCCGCAATTGATCAGGCCAACTCTAGGAGCTGTTCTCGGTTTTTGCCTGCTTCAATTAAGATGTTATTCTCCACATAATGACTCTGTACAGCTCTAATTAGACGTTACTTTTAACTGATAATTATTAAGAATATATGAAGACAAGTTTAAATCCTTCGTGAAAAGTAAAAACAACATGATGCAACTGCAGCCTGGATTTCATGGTATTAGAACATCGCATCATCTGCTTTCAAGGAACGCGCATGCGTGTTTGAATTCGGCAACAAGAGAGGCTGCTGGAGGCGATCAGCTGTTGCATGTGGGCGACACGACGAAACCTTGACAACCAACCAACACCTGGTCAGCCTTCACCATGTGTTATCATCACATTCCAATCTACACCCTCCGCTGATGCTGCACGCCACGCAGTTTCATCGATTTATTTTTAATTTTATGTTCTCTCTCTCTCTCTCTCTCTCTCTCTCTCTCTCTCTCTCTCTCTCTCTCTCTCTATCCTCAGAAATAAACTGCCGCAATCCCCGAGTCGTAGTAGGATATGGCGTCGTGTCTTGAACGAACTTCCCAAGGTCACGTCGGCAATATGCTCCCCCGCCTCTCAAGGTTGAACATTGTTTTGTGTTTTGTTTTGTTCTTTTCACGTTTTTATACGTGTCCGAAATCCAGAAACGGTATTTTTACGACTACTTAAAACTTACATGGTTTTCGTAATCATAAAAATTCCTTCGCTTTCCTAGCGAGTATTTTAATATAACCGACTGTAAATGTCTGCTGAACATGTTTGTAGAGTAGAAGTCGGAATTGCTAAGACAAGCCGATTCGTTTAGCCATGGCCGGCTCTCGTAGAAGGCCGGAACATTAAACGTGGCAACACTGGAACCAGCTGATATTTGAGGCCGACTACACGATCTCTTAATTTACGTATTTCAGTAATCAAATCGCTTCATTTTTTATTGCCGGTTAACAGCAGTTTTAAAATCCTTCATTTTTTGCAAATTAAAAGTTTATTATGCAAAATACTGTTATATTATTTAAGAAATATAATAATTAACTCATTCATATTATACGAATTCAATAATTCGAAACAAATTAATTCATTACGCCTAACACTAATTAACTGATTTCTTCAACTTAAACGTATAGTACTAAGTGCGCACAGACCTATAATTTAGATTTAGCTATAAATAGGCCTACTAATGGTTTTAGGAATGCTATGAAATTAAATCAAAATATAACACGTTCACTTTAGCTATTTTATTACACTACGCTTATAGGCCTCAGACGCAACGTTGCCACGTTTAATGTTCCGGCCTTCTACTAGAACCGGCGATGGCTTAGCCCTATGTTACTCAATGTTATTATTCTTCTTCAGCAGCGCTACAGCTCAACGTAAGCCCTGGTTTCCAGCACCAGTCTTTTTCAGTCTCCTATCAGTCTTCCAGCACCAGTCTCCTATCCATTACCCTCTCAGTTTAACCCCTCACATCCATTCTTCTTAGATCTTCCAGCACATCATCCAACCGTCTTCTCCTAGGTTCCCCCCTTTCTGCTTTTACAGACTTGGGCGTTCAGGAATTTCTTTGGTATACGCTGGTCATCCATCCGCTGTAGATGACCTAACAATTGAATTCGTTGAACCTTTACGAATCTTACAATGTCCCCATGCTTCAGTAGCTAGCCTAACTCCTGGTTATTTCTTATTCTCCATCTTCTTTAGCCTGGAGGTTTCTCGAATGACAGTTAACCTAAAAACACTTCAAAGCCATTAGTGCAAATTCAGGTCTCTTATTCTCTTATAATAATTTTTATCAGTTGTCATATACTTAGTATGGAAATTTTTTTCGTCATGTTTGAGACTTGTCCAGAAGGACAATCCTCGGGCAAGCCCCCGAGCCGGATGGTAGGATTTGAGGAGACGCACGCCAGTGCAGGCCGGAAGCGAAGAAGGTGGAACCACATTGAATGTAGAGTAGTGCGTGCGCGCGTGTGTGTGTAGTTTGTATCCATATAGGTAAAGGAAGTGGCTGACGGAAGTGCCCATTACGTTTAGTTTGTATATGAGGGCGGCCAAGTAACGGAGGTCGCCAAATCTGGAAGGAGGCGACAGAGAGGCGTCAAGGTAGGCGGGGGACAAAAAGAAGAGGGCTACAGACTTGGTGAGGAGTTAGGGTAAATGAAATTATTGTGTGATCAGGAAGGATGGCAGGCTGAGTATGTTTGTAATTAGTTGTTTCTATGCGCTTCTATTTCTTTGACGCTGGCGGCGAGGAGTTCTAGGAGGAGATCTATCGGCAATGGTAAGGAGACGGTTTATGAGGAAAGAAGGTCTGCGGGTAGTTCTGTTAGTGGAGGTGGTTATGGATTGTAGGGAAGTGGGTTGTGTAGCGGTTTTTGAGTACTTGCAGTTGAGCTTGTACAGGAAGGAATCGAGGTTAGGGAAAAGTGAGTATGGAAAAGTGTAAGTAAGGTTATTTATCTATTTACATGTAGCGCCGTCTCTCTCTCTCTCTCTCTCTCTCTCTCTCTCTCTCTCTCTCTCTCTCTCTCTCTCTCTCTCTCTCTCTATCTATTTATTTATTTACCTATATATCTATCTATCCATCACTAAGGAAAGTAGTAGTGGTTTCATTAAAAGCACTTTCAGCTCACGGTTATGCATTCATAAAGACAAACTTTGGTTTCACAAAAGTTAGCAGCACTCTGTTCCTGTCTGTCGCGCCTCAAACTTTACGGACGGATTAGTTGCCACAGCGATAATAAAGTTTCACATTGCACAGCGTAGGATTATATAACAAGCTATTAGCTATTTAGAACTAATGTATACTGCGACCAGACTCGCATTTAACGATCTCTTCAAAAGTGTTACACCTAGAAAAACGGCACCAAGCGTTAGACACATGAACACGATCTGTGTATAGGCCTAATGTAATCGTGGGAGTGGCTGTGATGTAGTGGAACAGTGCGACACATGAACACGATCTGTGTATAGGCCTAATGTAATCGTGGGAGTGGCTGTGATGTAGTGGAACAGTGCGACACATGAACACGATCTGTGTATAGGCCTAATGTAATCGTGGGAGTGGCTGTGATGTAGTGGAACAGTGCGACACATGAACACGATCTGTGTATAGGCCTAATGTAATCGTGGGAGTGGCTGTGATGTAGTGGAACAGTGCGACACATGAACACGATCTGTGTATAGGCCTAATGTAATCGTGGGAGTGGCTGTGATGTAGTGGAACAGTGCGACACATGAACACGATCTGTGTATAGGCCTAATGTAATCGTGGGAGTGGCTGTGATGTAGTGGAACAGTGCGACACATGAACACGATCTGTGTATAGGCCTAATGTAATCGTGGGAGTGGCTGTGATGTAGTGGAACAGTGCGACACATGAACACGATCTGTGTATAGGCCTAATGTAATCGTGGGAGTGGCTGTGATGTAGTGGAACAGTGCGACACATGAACACGATCTGTGTATAGGCCTAATGTAATCGTGGGAGTGGCTGTGATGTAGTGGAACAGTGCGACACATGAACACGATCTGTGTATAGGCCTAATGTAATCGTGGGAGTGGCTGTGATGTAGTGGAACAGTGCGACACATGAACACGATCTGTGTATAGGCCTAATGTAATCGTGGGAGTGGCTGTGATGTAGTGGAACAGTGCGACACATGAACACGATCTGTGTATAGGCCTAATGTAATCGTGGGAGTGGCTGTGATGTAGTGGAACAGTGCGACACATGAACACGATCTGTGTATAGGCCTAATGTAATCGTGGGAGTGGCTGTGATGTAGTGGAACAGTGCGACACATGAACACGATCTGTGTATAGGCCTAATGTAATCGTGGGAGTGGCTGTGATGTAGTGGAACAGTGCGACACATGAACACGATCTGTGTATAGGCCTAATGTAATCGTGGGAGTGGCTGTGATGTAGTGGAACAGTGCGACACATGAACACGATCTGTGTATAGGCCTAATGTAATCGTGGGAGTGGCTGTGATGTAGTGGAACAGTGCGACACATGAACACGATCTGTGTATAGGCCTAATGTAATCGTGGGAGTGGCTGTGATGTAGTGGAACAGTGCGACACATGAACACGATCTGTGTATAGGCCTAATGTAATCGTGGGAGTGGCTGTGATGTAGTGGAACAGTGCGACACATGAACACGATCTGTGTATAGGCCTAATGTAATCGTGGGAGTGGCTGTGATGTAGTGGAACAGTGCGACACATGAACACGATCTGTGTATAGGCCTAATGTAATCGTGGGAGTGGCTGTGATGTAGTGGAACAGTGCGACACATGAACACGATCTGTGTATAGGCCTAATGTAATCGTGGGAGTGGCTGTGATGTAGTGGAACAGTGCGACACATGAACACGATCTGTGTATAGGCCTAATGTAATCGTGGGAGTGGCTGTGATGTAGTGGAACAGTGCGACACATAAACACGATCTGTGTATAGGCCTAATGTAATCGTGGGAGTGGCTGTGATGTAGTGGAACAGTGCGACACATGAACACGATCTGTGTATAGGCCTAATGTAATCGTGGGAGTGGCTGTGATGTAGTGGAACAGTGCGACACATAAACACGATCTGTGTATAGGCCTAATGTAATCGTGGGAGTGGCTGTGATGTAGTGGAACAGTGCGTTTCCTTATATTTTCCTTATCTATCAGATTGTTCTAGGACGCGTACAGCTGTATCATGTAGTTCGTTGGATTTGAAAGAAAGTTTTTCATTCAAAAGCTGATCACCCTTAATTTTGGAGACTCTGTAAATTTCAAACTCTACCAGTGCGTCCATGAGCTTACTCTTCTTGCAGAAATGCAGTGGTTTGAAACGGTTTTGAAAAACTGGAATCATTATGGTTATTATCGATAACATGTAGGGCAAAGTTCGATTTAATGTTCCTAATGTCACCCTTAGGCAGATGTTCCTTGTACTTATCCAAGACTTTTTCTGGCTGTCTGTCCAATATAAAAACTATTACAGTCTTCGCACTCTATTTTATACACCCCGAACGACTTTCTACTGGTCTACTATATAAAATAATAAGTTGCAAGGAAGGGAACCTGAATACACAATGTAATTTTAACAATTTAATTGTGCATGCAACTTGGAGATCACAACGACTATAAGTTTGGATACGGCTGCGAGTCCAGCCCTTGCCGTAGACAATATTTTCCGTAGGTAAGTCTACCCCTGTGATCGCGTGCCAGGATTATGTTGCCAAGGACCGAGTTCTAAACGCAGCTGAAATCGTTAAGTGGATTAAAATATATATCACCACAGAGTGACTTCGTTTGCGTCATAATCCCAGCGTTATCTCGTATAACTCAAGGAAATGCGAAACCTGTCCGTAACCATGGGGATTAGTAACAAACTCGTCCCGCATCTCGCCCTCGTCCTGTCACATAAATAGCTCCCAATTAAGAACGTCTGGTTATAATTACTTAAGGTGAAAACTCTGCGAAAAATAACGCAACGAAAAGATTGTGACCCGTTCCTGAGGAGGGCACGTCAAGCTGACGGGTCGTATCCTATTTATAACCACTGATTGGTTGAATCCAAGGTCGAACAAACTCAGAAATAGCTACTAGGTGTCCGCGCCGGTCCTCAGCGACTGTGAGGTCAAAGCGACGTAGCGTCGAATAACGCCTCATTATTCCCAGCGTCGTTGTCGTCTGACATAATAAATTAATAGCCTGTAATTAAATTCACCTCTTGTCACACGTTGGGGTAAATAACCGCCTAACTTTCGTTGAGAAATGTGAAACTGGAAATTAAATGCTTCTTCTTCTTCTTCTTCTTCTTCTTCTTCTTCTTCTTCTTCTTCTTCTTCTTCTTCTTCTTCTTCTTCTTCTTCCTCTTCCTCCTCCTCCTCCTCCTCCTCCTCCTCCTCCTCCTCCTCCTCCTCCTCCTCCTCCTCCTCCTCCTCCTCCTCCTCCTTCTCCTCCTACTACTACTACTACTACCCTCCACCTCCTCCTCCTTCTTCTTTTTCTCCTCCTCCTCCTATTTCTCCTCTTGTCCCCCTTTCTTATACTCATCCTCCTCCTACTCCTCTTCGTTCTTCTTTTTTTCTTTTCCTTTTTCGTATTCTATTCCATCACTGGCCGTCCATTCAGAAACTGGTTGTCAACTGTTGTCTATATGGATCGCTTTGTGCGTTAGTGTTATTTGTTCATTGAGATAACAATTTAGACTACATAATTTATTTGATTTTTATATTGAATTTTGATCTTACTGTCTATTCCCTTCGCCTTCGCCTACTTTATCAAGAACTTTTTCGTTGCCTGTCTTGTCTACAACATCCTCTATGGAACCACGTATTGAACGAATCTAGCCTCCGCCTTTTTTCACCCTCTGTACTGTTCAGACCTCGCCGACGTGAAGCCAGTCCTCCTCCACTTTAGGAAACTTTTTCATGTGCCCAAATTAATTTTTTTAGCATTTAATTTTTTTTGTTAGAAATAGAAATAAAAGTGTAAAACCATTAGTACAAACATGTATAGTCAGTACACTGCACATGTTAATCGCGCGCGTATTTGCTGGCAGACTTTGGCAAACCTATGATCACTAATTGTAATATTAGTGATATTATTATTAGGCTATATTATTTATAATAATATTACATAGGATTACATAGTAATATTACAATGTGTACTAATTCGTACCGCTTGTTTTGATTTGTTACAGGTAACGGTCTCAACTATGTGTTACTTAACCTGGCGCATTCATTTTGACCTAGCCTATATAGTCGTCTTCGTTCTTCATCTGCTGTAAGTAATGCAATGATCTGTGGTCTTCGCACAGCACAATGTTTTTTTACAAAATTCTCCAAGTTTTTTTTTTGTTCTAGGGTATTACATAAACCGATCGTCATTATTTCTTACGTTTCGTTCAAAGTGTAGAGTTTTATCACTGTCTGTGTATTCGTATCCTTATGTTATTATACGGTAGAGATAAAGAAAGAAAATGGGTTGTAACTATTTCTCCTGTTTAGTTTCTTGATAAAATAAAACGGCAAATTACTTAACTGATGGGCTACCAACATATAATATCATCAATAATGCTGACTAAACACATTGTTCTTAATGTACACACGCGCGCGCGCGCGCAACATAACACAAAACACTATATATGTATATACAATATGTTATTTAAAAAAATGCTTTAACCTTTTATAAACATAAATATATGAATATGAGTGTGTGTGTGTGTGTGTGTGTACATTTACAATATATTGTTAAGATTGCAATTACTACTGCAAGTACATTGTACTATTTTTGTATCGTTTCAATAACCTAACGTACGACTCACTGACTGAAGCAGTATTTTCAGATGTTCTGATATTAAGTAACGTAACCGATTTTATTTCAATTTAACACATTTAAAATATGCACATTACAATACAGTTATGTTAATACATACACAAGTTTTTTAACTCTATTGTATTTACATAACGTGTGACGATTTAAAACAAATTTTAAATAGCACAAAACAAATTTTTTTTTGTGTTCGTAATACCACATAATAAAATAATCCACCTCCCCCTCGCTGTAGCAAATACCTGTACAAACAAGTGAAAAGCCAGTACGGACACGCAAATTATACAGTTGTTACGCTAATTAAAATAATCTTGGTAATGATCTCTGAAAAACGTGATAGTTACAAATAAAATACTGACGAAAATAAAGAAGCTGTGGTATAATTAATAATAGCTAATTAAAGGTAAAATAATAATAATAAAAGAACGAACTACTTTTCTCTCGATGTGTAAACTACCCCAGATCCCTACTCACGGCCACAAAACCTACCCCAGTCGTCACTGAATTGCGCCCAAGCCAACTGCTTTGCCATGCGTTGTCACAAGAAATACGTGTTACATTACATAACTATGTATAAATAAATAGATGCTTCTTGGTAACAAGAGCAATAAGTAGAGGATAGTGCAAATATGCAGTTAAAATGTAAAGGAAGTTATGTAGTTAAAAAGTAAATATATAAACAGTGTAGCCATCACATCTCTTTAAGTAAGTGTTTAACAATTGAAGTATGTACAATACCGAATCAGAATGTAACATTAGTGCAGTTTAAACAAAGTGTGAAAAGTGAAAACGACCGTCTGAAGGAAATCAACTACAACACTATGAGCATCTCGTACCCAGAGACAGAGCATCATGACTAAACTACCTACTTAGAGTCAACAGTTTAAATGGAGGACCACAAACTGCAGCTAAGATCATCCAGAAAACACCACCGTAGAGGATCATGAAAAGGACCAGTCGTGGACATACCCAATACCCAGGTGACACGGAAGCATAACGTCTGTGGTTATATTTCTTCTAACAATCCAGAGTAAAGACCGTACATTTCTCGTAAAGACTCATATAAATACTGTAAATTGTAACGTAGTAATATGGATAGTTACTGTAACTAAATAATAGTAACCTGAAGATGCTTACAGGTATAACTAAGTCAATAGTAAATTAAATTATTCTTCAAATATATTACATAATGCCAAAATAATCTGGAATATCATAAAAAAATTAGAACCCGGATCCGTGGTATTTAATGTAATATACAGCTGTATGGTTTTGAGCTCATCATAATAATGTTTTAAAAAGAATGAAAGCATTTAGTAATGAATTTATTCAGTAAATAAGAATCATGAATGTTGGTATACAACCTGAAATATCACAAACCTTATTTTGAAAGTTGTAATAAAGAGATGTCTTTGCTAAACCCAAGAGAGTGAGTAAATTTACGAAACCTCAGTCAAACTCCAAAACTTTACAGGTTCCCAATTTGTTGGTAAGTAATCAGTAAATATAATGGCAGCCGGTTTAATTGACAAAGGCCAATTAAACTGGTTCCCCGTGTTATAATGTCAAGAAGAAGAGACGTTATAAACGCACATACACATAATATTATACATTATACGATATATTTCTTTATGTCTTTAATATAATATATTACGATATATTTGTAGTAACTCTACGAGTTTAATACAATATTATCAAATTATATTTCTTCTGCAAGTCATTGATATTATTTTAATTATCCCGACATACGTTTCGCTGATAGATTCAGTCCCTTCAGGGGTTATAAATGAATTAACAATAATCGAAATGATTCGATTTCAATATAAAAGACTAACGAATAATCGAAATGTATCAATTTTAATATAAAATAACGAATAATAGAATTGATTCAAATGCAACTGTCGATTGTTTAATGTTTTTTTACTTAATCATCTGTTTTTTTTTTTCGGTTATATTGGAAACATTTTGTGTTTGTTTACAATAAGTTTATTTATTTTTAGTTTAATAAATTTATAATTTTAAATATATATTTTAATCGACAGTTAAATTAGCGAAGTAAAAAAAAGAAAACACATCGCCCCATTTTGTTCATTTGTGTCACCTTCTTGAGTTATTGATGAAAGAAATGTCAAACAAAAATTAGTAATTTTTTAAAACCGGTAAATATGAAAAATGATTCTAGCACATAGTCGTCTTGTTTTTGAAGAACAAAGACATTGCCCAAAGTTTTCTCTATAAATATAAATATTTTATATTATTTGTTATAAAATAAATATCGCAACTGTTCTTTTCGATGTAGGCCTACTAAGTTTGTATTCAATTAGCCTATGTATAGAATATTTTTATAAGACGTAAGTCTTTTTTATTGCTGTACTGCTTTACAGTTATCTATTTTATATAATTACAATAAATATATTCGTTTTTTATCTACGTATTTTAAGTGACTTACATCCATGTTATAACAGAGTTAGAACAGACTTTCAATATAACGGACACCTCAAAGCCCCTATTGGTCCGTTATCATGGGCGATTACTGTATTTAAATTCAAAATATTTATAACTTGCTCTTCTCTGCATTCAAGTACATGCGAAAATGCTCAGACGACATGGTATTTTTCAAAGAAAATTCTCTAACGAGAAATTATTCCTACGGCAAGACATTGCTTCATTCCTATACTGGTTGATTGCTCTGATTATTGTTACTTGCATGTTTTATGAATATTTACATTGTAAATCTACAGACTCCAAAGAAAAACCCGTTCGTTGCAATGAATAATTTATAAATAAATAATTTATACATTTTTGGCATATATTAGATGAATGAAGAAAGTAAATCTAAAGTAGTCAGCATTTTTGTTTTGCTTTTCAGCATTTTACGTAGTGCTGGGATCAAAAACACACAACTGTTTGAAAAAAGACAGTTTTCTGAAAAAAAAACGAACGAACTGTTCTTTTCCGCGGAGACAAACTCTTCTGCGTTTTAAAAACGAACGTGGTGTTGACAACAGTATTGACAACGTACTGTTCTCTAGTTCAGTTCTCTGTTCGGAGTAAACCGTTCGTTTTCATTGGAACTTTCGTTGAGCTGTTTGGAGTAAACCGTTCGTTTTCGTTGCAACGTTTGTTGAACTGTTACGAGTAAACTGTTCGTTTTTACTGCAACGCTCGTTGACTTGCGTTCGATTATTGCACTGTCCTCGTTACGTTTAGCGCAGAATTAGGCTATATTCAGTTTTGTTTCATTTACTATAAAAATATTTTTCAGATATTCCCCATAAGTTTGGATAAAACAATTTAAAACAAAAAATGCCTTTCACGATACTGGTAAATAAGAGAAATATTGACTTAACGCCATTGTTTAAGTTGGTTAACCATCAATTTAAGAAAAATACTAAAATGAAACGTTATTTGAAATGCTCAAAACAAAACGTTTTAACAATGTAATGGTAAAATCCTTAAATGTAAGTAGCAACAGTTTATTAATTCAACCTGTTTTTCCAACTGTTTTTAAAAACAGCTGTTGTTTTTTTAACGGACAGTCCGTTTTCGTTTCGCAAAAACAACAAAAACGCCCGCCACTAGTTTTACGTGTTAAAAATAATAGTTGTGAGATTGTAACTTACTCGCGACGTAGCGTACTGTGATGGCCGTACGCTGGCGCCATCTATGAGACACGCTTTGCACTTGAAAGTAAAATGTGTTGTGCAAGCAGATGGTTAAATATATTTAAGAAAAATAAATATTAATTTAATCATTGTTGCAGGACTAATAAAAGGTATGTTGCAAAATATATTCAAATAAATTTTATTAAGTCTCAAAGAATATAACATGGAGTTGTCCTTGTATTTTACAACACAACATTTGTTCCTTTTACAATTAATTTAATTTATCCGATATGATATTTAGTTCCGTTGAGCAATGAAGAAGTGTAAACAAGCAGTGTGTGAACAAAGCCGCGCGCGCTCGCACACACACATACATAGTTCTTTTTACAGTGGCGTAACTTTTTTTTCTGGGCCCCCGCAGGAATCGTTTAGGGCCACCCTGCTACCCTTACTTAATTCATGACATTGTCCCCTCAAAAATACTAAATCCACCGTATAACTGTTGCAACTACTAACATTATATGTCATAATCAGAATACACTTTCCTCAAGCCTAGTCCTGTTTGTCGGTCAGTTCTATAAAACCTAAAAACCTTTCATTAACATTAAATTGTTGGGCCTTCCCACGAATTTCTTCCGGAATTGAGACATACCTGATTATTATTTGACTCAGTTAATCTTTCTATTCATGTCTTGTGTAGTATCCACTATTACAGAGAAAAACTGGCCAGATTTAATCTGTTTGAAAATAATATTTTCAGCTTTTCTTTTTTGGTAAAAGCTAAATGAGTTTATTTTGAAAGTTTTGACTCATGTACTTCTCACTGTTCTTCGGACCACTGAAACAATGGATCGTATTTACTCAAAAGATCGATAATTGCCATTAAGTTTCCAAAATTATTTAGAACAGTGATTTCCACCTTAAAAGCGCCTGAGAGTCACAATTAAACTCAGGAACGTACCTACGCGCCAGATCATAAGAGATAAATTTTCGCAAATAACTTAAAAATGGATAAAGTAGACTAGTAGGCCTATTTAGTTGTAAGTAAGTAAAAATTTGAGGCAATTTACACATTTAACTATTCCTATTTTTTTTTTTTAATTCAATTGTACAGTATTTAGGCATTATTTTATCAGTATAATAATGAAGATATAAGAAAGATATTGTATATCGTATGTTGACATAAAATCTTCAGTATGAAACCTGAGGTCGATCTGTTGTAACCACAGACCTTTCTCTGTGTCGTGTTGTTGTTTGAAAACTCTTAAACGTAACGTTGAATGACAGACGCGACTGATTACGAATCAAGTACGAAATACAAAACACAGGACATCCAACGGAGTGTGTTTTGTGTAGCCGAGGAATGGGAGGATATAAACTGTCTCTTGTAATATGATGCAAATAATTGAGTACTAGAGCAGACACACATTTCATTACACAAATAAAGTGAAATCTAGTTTACGTTTCTTAGTAAATGAGTGAAACATTGTTTCCAGGGGCGAACCTAGGGGGGTGATATGGGGGATATATCCCCCTCGAAATCCAAAAATGTTGAAGCAAAAATGTTAAATGTAATTAATTGAAAAAGACTGACGATCAATAAATTAAAAAAAAAAATTATTTAACATTATTATTTGACATGTTGTAAAATTTATATTCACAACCCTGTTGAATACGTTTATATCCACAGCAGTTATATACATGCTGGTAACCCTCACTTTCTTAATTTTAACGTTCTCTTTAAAGTTCAAATACTTTTGCTACAGTCCGTTTCTTGATGTATAGGCCTATAATATATTTAATATTTAGACTGAAATTACCTCAAGATATTTTTTTCCCTTATTAGGAACAAGTTTCGAGAACCATTGTGTTCTCATCCTCAGCCTTCGTGATTTTGCGTCTGGTGAAGTGTTTGTGTGTTGGCTGGTCGTTATTGTGGTCTTCTGTTGGTTTCTGGTATCTCAAAGTGGTATTATTGTGTGTGATTGTGGTGTATGTATTAGTATTTTGTGTATTTTCGATGTTGAGTGCTTAGAAAATTGCGTCATGTTTTGTATTGATTTGCTTTTGTTCAGGTATTAGTTTGTTTTGTGTTTTATGTTTGTATATTTGTAAATTTTCCCAAATGTTCATTATGGTGCCTTTGTGTGGTATGTGTTTTATTAGTGTCATGTTGGTTATGTCTGGGAATTCATGTCCAGTGTTTATTGCGTGTGTGGCCAAATTAGATTTGTATATTTCTGGTTTTTTGTATGCGTTTAGGTGTTCAGTATATTCAGTTCTCTTTAAAGTATATGTTATATTCCACAGAAATGTATTATTGTAACGTCTTTTTTCCGCGTTACAAATCCAGGGAACCCCTCGTAATTAAACTCCGTTAATTAGATGGGCTGCCTACGTTGTAACAGAATTGATCACAAATAATTAATGTAACAAATTACTTACTAACTGTGTAAGGAAACAATGGCAAGGTATACAATTGATTTAAGCACTCCTCATATGTGTGTAACAAGAAGACTTCTCTTTTATTTAACATTTAAAAACATATACTGACAGATCCCATGACATTACTAATTCAATTATTAAGTTATTTGAAAGGTTTCTTTAAACTTTGAGATCAAACTTGATTTTATATAGCTATACCTCGGATCCGGGTCAACTTTCTGTATTTCTGTAATTAAGACTTTTAATTATACTCATTTCATGATATTAGCTTGCAAGACTTTCTTTTATTCAACCATTGGAAGAATGGTATTATTGCTTGAATTATATTACTCTACATTAGCATATAAACTGTTACAACGTATGAAGTTAGAATAGTTACATGAAATTCTTAGATTTAATTTATAAGTCTTTACAAAGTTAATAGTTTCTGAAAAGTCTCTTTCAAGATGTGTTGTGTAACAAATATTAGTAACCCTCGATAGACAGGCTATCGAGTCACCTTTTAATTGGTATGCAGAAGACTCGTCCTAGGGTATCCGTCTTGGGAAACAGGAACAGCTACGTCGTCATCTCGGTCTGGCCTTCCTCTGTAAAGGGCTCCAAAAGTTCGCAGGTTGAACAATATGTAGTGTAGATATCTACGATGATCTTGTAGATTCTCGGATGTCCTGATCTGCATATTCTGTCACGTGCAGTAGAGTTTGTGGCTTCTGATAGTTCACATCTCCGGGTATGACTTTGGAATTGTTGTTATTTGTTGGAGCACTAAGTCATCTTGTGTTACACTCCTTTTTACGTTTTGATTTTTTTTACTTTAAATTTCTTGTCTATTTACATGACTATATTAATTAACACATCCAGATGCTTTAAACAGCTACATCTGGTACACCATCTTAAGGTGAAGCAAAATATCGTTAACATATTTTAAGCGCACAGCTCCTACGTCTATACTGTACGGAGTCACCATTGCAAGAGAGAGAAATTCCGCTCCCTTCGCCTGGTACTGGGCAAAAGTTAGTGGGACAATTTCCGCGCGAGAATATAGTTCCTAACTATATTTAAGTTAACATTTTTATTTATACAAACTATCCCTAAACAAATATACATAATTTAAATCAGTTGTTTTAGCGACTATTTATGCCTTCAGATTTTTTTATTATTAACATTAGTTTTTTTTATTCTTAATCTAACTCACACAAGACTCTGAAAGCATGTCGAGTCTGGAATCAACAGGACAGCGCCTGCTTATAAGCAAAGGGTTAAATACGATATTAATAACTCTTTACAATTTATCTTTTTATTAGAGCATCTTATAACTAATTAATTACTGCTTCCTCTCATACTGAGTACATACAGGTATTTTATATTAATACAGTGAGATTTAAATGGCTTAAGAGCTCGCAACCTTAATTTTTTTTAAATTTTTATTTTCTTGATTATTTGTACAATTTAAATCGTCACATTATTAGGCTCCCAAGACAAACTGGAAGCCTATCTGATGTGTTTTTTAAATTTATTTTAATGAAATAAGTGAATTACAGCTATACTCGGCCTATTAGTTTCAATTTGTTGGTACGATTTTCATTATAAATTGAGAAAAACAGTACTCTAAGAAAATGATATGTGGCTGAAAAAATCCCCCCCCCCCCCCCGAAATGAAATCCTAGGTTCGCCCCTGATTTTTTCATATGTCTTTCTTACAAGATCATTGTCAGTTAAAATAATAGTGTATTATTCATTCGCCTATAAAACAGTGTAATTATTAATTTGGTTTTCCAAGATAAGGTCAAGGTCTGCTAGATGAAAACTACTGATTTAGAGCGAATATATGAGGAGATAAAGGAACGACGAGACAGAAAGATAACTACATAGATAGATAGATAGAGAGGGGTGAGAGAGTGAATGTGAGGGGGGGGGAGAAGTGTCAAGAGGCTACAGTACACCAGTGTAGCCAACGTTTGCCGCCATAAATAACCAACAACGCGAGAGTATTTGTGTAAGCCGACAAAATGGAGACTATTTGTGTGATAATATTTCTCAGGATCTTATGTCTTTAAATCAGGATTCATGTGAAATGTAATGCTGAGTGTAGTGTGATAAAGTGTCTCGCTACGAGCTCGGTCGGTCGGCTCCGTATCATTAGTGTCCTGTTACACTGTATGTGGCTGTTTACACCTTCGACGGGCGATATCAGCTCCTCCCAATCTTTGTGTGTATAACTTAAATTACTGCCACAGGAATTTTATGAAACTGGAAAACATGAATGTTTTCAAAATTTGTTTGTTAAACCAGAACCTACGACCGTTCGTTGTTCACATTTTATGTTATTTTTATTTGGTGTTTTCTGCCTTAAGACAGGTCTTCAAATAGTAAAAGCTCTCCAAGCTGTCCTATCGCATACCTGTTTTTCGTTTCTTCGTAACGCCCTCTGATTTTAATGCTATCTATTAGCTTCATTCTTCTACGCCCTCTTCTTTTTTCTCCTTCTATGACACCCTGCATGGCAGTTGTAAGCAAGCAGTCTCTTCTTAAACAATGACCTAACCAATTCCTTTTCCTATTTTTTATTACCTTCAGGATTCTTCTCTCTTCTCCTATTCTTCTTAAAACTTCATCATTCCTTACTTTATCAACCCACCTCACTTTTCCCATTGCTCGCCAAACCCACATCTCAAATGCTTGTAATCTTTTCTCATCCTCCTTCCTCAGTGCCCGTGTCTCTGCACCATACAAAGCAACGACAAACTTTGGCCAAAGTTTTTCTTACACTCTTATTAATTTTGCCACACAACAGTATTTTCTTCACATTGAATGCCTTACATTTTATTAAACTACAAATTTTATTAGTGGTTAAATAATTTATGTTACACTCACTTGTTGGACACACCACTAGTCACTGTGACACCGATTAGCGCTTTCGAACGTACCCGTTCATCATCAGATCGTAACTGCCACCTGATCATGGCAGGTACGATCTGATGATGAACGGGTACGTTCGAAAGCGCTAATCGGTGTCACAGTGACTAGTGGTGCTTACATTTTATGTAAATTTACTTTTTACGTTTCTAATTTACATTTTATGTAAATATTTATTTTATTCCCTTGTTCTTCTGTCCTGCGATAGGTGTAAACGGCTGTTCCGGTTTTAGAAGGTTTAATACATTGTGAACTTTAATTATCATTATCTAAAAATATTTTAAGTTGAATTAAAAATCAGACAATCGTTTTCTGGGCTTTCCTACTTTGCGACTACCCTGTGGAACATTAAAACATGCGCCTCTGTTATAGAACAGTGGTCCTCAGTTGCGTTGCGTTGAGTTGTTGTAGCGGGGTGCTTTGCATTACAGCATCTGGGTCGAGCCCAATAAATAGCTGCCTAGTGATAGACTTCGTTCTGGTACCTAAAACTGGAATGGACAACCAACAACACGTTTTTCGTAGAAGGCGGGGGAAGAAGACTTTGGTGTATGGGACCGCCGCTGGAACTGATTCGGGCGACATGTGTCGCCTGTCTCAAGCCCAAATGGCGGACGCTTTGAGGCGTCGGTCTCCCGCCGCGAGGCAGAGAGCCTCCGTGCCAGTGTCAGGCATAACAGAAGCAAACAGCGTGGTCGGTGTGCGAGGATGGAAGAAAGGTTAACTCGAAGATGGAAGAAACAGCTTCGAAGGTCAACTCAAGGACTGGGACTGATGTTAAATTTTAAATACCTATTGATGTCCTTATGGCGGGTCACCTAGAATCGCCCGAGGGCGTTTGACCCGGATCGTCGGGGGAGGTGGTTGCGTGGTGCCGATGGTCCGTAGGTAAGGGAAGGATGAAGTCGCAGCTGCAACAAAAAGAGATACAGCTAACGACCGGACAAAGGCTGACAAGATAGGACCTCGAAGACCTCCTCGAATTACATAATTCCTGACAAACCAAAGGTGTATTTCTCAAATACTTGAAGAATATTACACTTCGTGGGACCCATATGCATGGGCGCTGACAGGATAATTTATAAAGGTGTGCACCCAGTTTATAATCATATTTGTGCTAACATCGAATAGTCTACTTTAAGCCCTCTTTTACGCTTAAACAAATTATACAGACTTAATTCTAGTTGATAGTAAATGTAATCTAGGTTTTTATGACAAGCAATGACCTCGAGTCCCACCAAATGTCCACTCGGGACCGAGTAATGGGTCCCCTTATACGTTGAGAAACACCGGTATAGAGTGTTTTTCTATCCGAAGAACACGTTTCCTTCGTCTGCACTTGTATTGTTCAACGTTTTGAAACAACTGAGACCAGTGGCGTTACTACAGGTGGTTTAGGGGGGGGGTCATAGTCCTCTACAACTCGACCACATATGCAATAAATTATTTGATTCTGTTTGAATTTGCGGCAGTTATCGTTCGCCATAGAAAAATTCTACACACAGACACACACACACACACACACTTTTTCGAAAAATGATATTTCTTCATGTTTTAAGGGCAGTATAATCAGAATCAGCCCTTATCTCGAACACAATTATTTTCGCGATCACCATAATTCCATTTCCTTACGGAACATGGAAGTAAAAATTATGAAGTTATCTCAAGTGTTCCACAGATGACCAGAATCAAAGAAAGGAGAAAAAATTACGTAAAGGAACTACGCTTAAGTTCTGCGGTGCCTTTACTAATATGCGGAAGCGAAGTGTGAAAGCGACTGAAAGTCAGGAAGTGAAATTTCTACAAAGGCTGAAAGGGTGTAGGTGTCGTGACAGGTTAAAAAACGAAAGAAAATAGAGAAAGAGTTGAAAATATTCAGCCTTCGTGAGTAGCCTACATCCAGCGGAACGGACAGGGGTAATGACAACATAAAGAGAATTGAACGCGGAGACAGGTTGCGACTCAAACCAAAAGGTATAAATCTGAGGCACATAAAAGGACGGAAAGAGTAACAAGATAGTGTGTCTGCGTGTGTGTGTGAAGCTGGTGGCAGAAGCGTCACAAAAAGTCGTTTATGTGACGCCAAGTTGCAAAACATTTGGTGCCAAGAGCATGGACGGGTTCATCAGAACGACGCTTCTTTCACGATACATCGTGGCACGTTTGTCGCACAAAAACGGAGTGTAAAATAGCAAGTACCAAAAAGAATGAGAAAACGAAGATTGACGTAATGTCATAGCTCGTAACATTTATCATTAACTATTTTATGTAAGAATGAAAAATTTTCAATTTTAATGGTAAAAATGTGTTTTTCAGGTGCAATTCGCGACCAATAAAAGTTGAAATACCTATGCTTTTTTAATTTATTTATCTTTCCTGTGCTATTTTTTACTTATCTAAAGCTGTAGCGTTTGACTTACAACAAGTTTCGATTCTTTTAATTACGAAAAAATTGTTAATATTGGTCAGTTTTTATGATTTTCGGGGGTGATGCGCGACCGGAAGACGTTAACCGATTTTTCATTTCTTTTTTCTATTTTACTTATCTGTCCTAGGAGCAAGTTTTCCGCGGTGTAGCGAATCGAACAAAAAAATATTTTTCGACGCACCCTAGTGTGGGTAACAGTGAAACCGACTGAAAGTCAGAAAGTGAAATTTCTACGACGAAGGCTGAAATGGTGCAGTTGTCGGGACTGGTTTAAAGACGAGAGAATAGGGAAAGAGTTAAAAGTATTCAGCCTTCGTGAGTACATCCAGCGGAATCGACAGCGAAAGGTATGCCACTCAATCGACAGCGCAAGGCGGAGAGAGGTTGCCACTGAAACCGTAAGGTATAAATCTAAAGCAGATAAAAGGACGGAAAGTGTAAGAATATCGCGCGCGTGCAGATAATATGCAGAACAGGCGCACGCGCGCACAATAACACAGCTTTTATTGTTCGTAATAAAGTCGACGACAATGCGACGGTTTTATTATTAAATTTAAAAAGTTATTGCGGCCGTTAACAAACAGCATCGTAGTGTTGTCGATGCGGGCCCCTGCGCGTGCGTCGTGTACACGTACGTATTCGGGTACACGTGCCAGATATTAATGCTTTTATGTTTCTTCGCCACACACACACACTGGGAGGCAGGAGAAGGTCGTAAAAATACTGCGCGTAGTATTATGTTTGTGTGTGAGCATTTATAGTAGGCAGTGACATGTACGTAACCACACACACACACACACACACACACACACACACACACAGTGTTAAGAAATATATATTGCAGCAATACATATATTCGCATATTTACTCAGGGTAGTATTTTTGTCAATAATTAATACATTTAATAATAATTAATAGTGTCTTATAATGCAAGCAATGACGTTGTGAATAAGTTGCATAAGTTCAACCTTATGTGAGGGACCATTAGGCGAACCCTTAAGTCAGCAAGTAAAGGAACACGCCTAAAATTCTACAAGGTGATGCCTCTTCCCACACTTGTTTATTGAGGCCAGGCCAGGCCAGTCGTATCCAAGCGGCTTAAATTAGATTTCTCAGGCATGTGGCAGGGTATACTCTTCATGATCATAGAAGAAACACAGATATGCTGCAGGAACGGAATATTATGAGTATACTCGACAGGATTGCCCAGTATCGGCTGAATTGGTGGGAACATCTTTGCCGAATTGGGAACATCGAATGCCGCATCCCCAAACAACTATGGAACCATGAGCCGAGGGGCGGAGAGGTGTGGGACGTCCGAGGAAACGCTGGAGTGACCAGCTTTAGTTTTGTGCCTGTTTAAGACCGGAACAAACCATTTTTGGCTTTTTACTTGAAGAAGAAGAAGAAGAAGAAGAAGAAGAAGAAGAAGAAGAAGAAGAAGAAGAAGAAGAAGAAGAACAAGAAGAAGAACAAGAACAAGAACAAGAACAAGAACAAGAACAAGAACAAGAAGAAGAAGAAGAAGAAGAAGAAGAAGAAGAAGAAGAAGAAGAAGAAGGTGATGATGACGATGTTGATGATGAATAATTAGTATAAGCATTGGATATACGTGTTGGAAGAAAATGAGAACGGTCCTTGACAATGGCTTGAACCAAGAATCAACAACATGATGAACACTCTCATGATGACAACAACCTGAAGAAGTGTCTGAAAGCTCACCGGTGGGTACACAGATTCAATTCATAAAAAACTGATTAAAAATGCGTACTGAAAAATACGGAAAAATAACAAAAAAATGATAAACAAAATCAGACACATTCTGTAGTTCTGTAGCCGAGGCTTTCACGGCCCGGCGACTGACTAAACCCCGTGCTATTGGACCGTGGTCCACCCCTGTTAACAGGGGTTTCGGCCTTTCCTCTGGAGGTCGTCTTCTGTACTGTAGCAAACAAGTACTGTGGTTCTATTCCCATAGTAGTGTGGTTAACGGACGAAGACCGTATCAGTTAGCGAATCGTTTTTGGGCACTGAAGATGGCGTCCGGAGGACAGGTGGAAACGTGTGTTAGTAACATCAGGAGTTGACTTCGGCCCAATAGCACGGAGTTTAGTCAGTCTGTTTCCAACGCAAAATACATTATTCATACTGTATAGTCAAAATAATCCGTACACGATGAATTAAAAATACTAGAAACACATAAAGTAATGATACAGAAAACAGAAGACCAATTACAGCGGGCGATATTTACGTTCAGTAGCATCATACAAGACTATGGGCTACAGATCTCTGCTACAAAATCTAAAACGATGGCATTTTAGGGCAGGTATCCTATAAGAACTAAGATAGTCGTGAATAATCAGATTTTGGATCAGGTGAGTCATTTTAATTAACCGGGTTGTAATATCTCATATGGAACTGATAGTGACTGGGACAGTAAGCTAAAAAAATTTAGACGCATCTGTAGAACGATTCATAGGTACCTGAAAATAAAACCTGAAGGATACCCGAATTAAATTTTATAAAACTGTGCCTGTCCCCACATTCCTGTATGCTAGTGAGACTTGGACTCTTGGTAAAAGGAACGTACAAAGGATTCAGGCAGTTGAAATTAAATTTCTGAGAGGGACGCAAAGTTTTTCTCTCTTGGATCAGAGAAGGAACCATGATATTAGACGCGATTTAAACATTGTATCGTTGCACCAGAAGATTGAAGACCACAGAAGGAGATGGTGTGACACTTGAATCGCATGCCTGATATCCGTCTACCTGTGGCTGCCTTGGGTTATCACCCTATTAGGAAGAGAGATGACCGAGGAGGAGATGGGTTCCGGAACAGGTCTAAGGCCTAGTCATTGGTATGGTGATGATGACGATGAAGATTTAAATTATTCACAGAATTAATGTTGAGCCTGTCCTCAATATAAAAACAATATATAAATATTACAAATGAGAAAGATTTGTGTCTACATTAAACTAACTTTTCTGTAACTTACATTACATTAGCTATAACTTGTCTTCACTATCTTGAATAAGAACCTAAATGATGATGGTGATGGTAAAGAGCGAGATAGACAGAGAGAGAGAGAGAGAGAGAGAGAGAGAGAGAGAGAGAGAGAGAGAGAGAGAGAGAGAGAGAGAGAGAGAGAGAGAGAGAGAGAGAGAGAGAGAGAGAGGAGAGAGGGAGAGGAGGAGGGAGAGGGAGGGAGGGAGAGAGAAGCGTAAGACTGCACTGAGTGAGCAGATGACAACATTTGTATTCCACGTTAAAAAGAAACACGTGCCTCCTTTCCATCTTATCACACTACTAAGAAGAGAGATGAGCGAGGAGGAGATGGGTTCCGGAACAGGTCTAAAGCCTAGTCCTTGGAGTGGTGGTGGTGGTGGTGGTGATGATGATGATGATGATGATGATGATGATGCGAAACGCATAAAATATTGTTACGACGATCTACTGATCGTGGAAATCAAAATACAAGACACCAATTAAGTCACTAATCACCAGGATTAATTATCACAAGTAAACAGTTTGTAATCAACAAAATAGTCTCTTGCAAGAAATCAAATAAAATTTGTTCACACGCAATAATAATGGCAACGAGTCTCACGCAATTATAAAACACGTAACACTTCACTTCACCAAAATACTTCGAAACACAGTGGAATAAGTCGCAACTCAAACTGCAACTAAGCGTCGCTGAAGTCTTGTATTTATACTCCGCTGAGATTCCCAGTCTAGAAAACACTAGAGGGTAATTGATTACGGCCTTGAACACAGCGCGCGCGGACTGGTATGAACTGGATTGGCCTTCATCTCAAAGTAGCCTAGCATAAATATGCACACACACACACACACACACACACACATTATAGCCGAGCCCCGCTGGAATAGCCGAAAAACACGTAGGATGTTCTGTAATATCGTAACAATATATAATAAATATAATAAAATTTACTAAACAAAAAATACTAAAAAATACAAACAAATATTTAAAAAATATACATAAATGAGAAATACAATGCCCTAGTTCCAAGCCATCAATGCGCGAGTCTTAACTTTCAGCATCAAAGTGTGTATTGTCAGTTGCAAGTCTGTAAACAGTGTGAGGGAAATCGCAACTGATTTACAGCTACTGGTCTGGTCTTGTATAGTAAAGTGTCCGCCTCGACCGGTGCCGGATTAAGGCCCCATGCCCGACCATTTAAAAACTCTCATTTTCGAACGAATAAATAAAATTTTCCGAGCAAGCGAAATATTAAAAACCGCACTGACAAGGATAGTACCTGAAGTGCGGATCACTGATTCAAATGAAACTTGGGGACATGTTTAGGTACATAAGTTTATGGTAAAAGCCAAAGCAGTAAAGTTTAACGCTAAAAATTTCCCCAGCTATAAGCTAGTCCTATAGCCAACTGGGAGGCTGAGAGATCATTTTCTACTCTTAAAAGAATCCAGAACATACACCGATCAGCAATGCTTGATAGCCGCTTAACTAATTTAGCAAGATTAACTGTTGAAACAGAATTACTAAAAAACATTGGATTTGGATGATTTGATAGCAGAGTTTGCCGAAAAGAAGAGCGGAAAGAAATATTTCAATTAAATTATTTTGTATTCTCTAATTTATTTGTACTGTTGATTATTGTAAAAAGATCTGCGAAATAAAATAATAGTAAACAGTTTCAGCATGTATTTAATTAGTATAAAATTAAATAAAAATATGTGAGTAAAAATACGGTTTAAGAACAATATTTTGTTTATTATATTTATTAAACGATCGTCTGAATAAAGTAAAGTATATTGCAAAACCCGAAAATGTCATACATGGGCCCCTGCTCTTAAGTAGCTTCGGGCCTCCCATAGCCTTAATCCGGCCATGGCCTCTCGACCACAGCAGCTTAATTGCAGCTAGGTAACAGTCGGCCTCAACCACGCCCACGAATGGGTTATGTCAGGTAACTAAAACGGATAAAGACGGAAACAACACAAAAAGTGGAATAATGAAGATAGTAGAGATATCGAATATGATGCAAGAAAGATAACTATAATTGTATGGTCATGTGATGTGATCTTCGCTATGGTCGCTCAGAGGTGCTGCGCCATGACACAAGTGTTATGTTAATTCATTCAAACGATGATAACTTCGTGCGGTTGGCGTAAATGTCAGGGTCCAAGGAAGACTACGTATCTTCTGATATGTGCATTTAATTACGCATGATCTGTAGAAGGTTATGACAACGCTGGTGTTTCAGATGAACTCATTCGTGAGAGAGTTTCGTGTAAATTTCAAACGTCACGAGGCATGAAGAAATGCGCTGTTATTTCTGTTATACGTGATTATTTTATATTGTTTTACTGGATGCGCTGTTATTTATGAAAACAAGAGTCTTTCATAATGCCAATATCTTTTTACGACGATCATCCGGATTGTCGTGTTGCATTTGTAACTGACCACCGTATGAAGTGGCTAATTACAACTTTAATTAATACAGTCAAAAAATAAACTGTTACGACATCACAGAACAATCTACGTGTTTGCCGAATGTGCCAGAAGAATCTGGATGTAACGCGTGTGGCGTACGTGCTTGTCGACGCATTATCGAAAGGTTTCTCGAAGGCGCCAGCCGCGCGGACTGTGTCAAGGCCGCTGTTAATTACGTAGTTCACGCGAGCGCTAAGACGGAATTAGGAACATTCTGATCTGTGAGCGCAGGCACATGGCGGCAGCGGCCTTAAGTTTCAGTACAGTGGCGATATATTTACAGAGCGGTTTGAGTTATTATCGAGCGAGATTACTGTGCGCGTTCAAGTGGTTATTAGTTAAGTGTTGTGTTTTATAATCGGACGGTATATTGTAATACCATTGTGTTTAATATTAGTGATATTTTATTTGCGTGTGAACAATTTTTATTTGATTTGTTATAAGAGACTGTGTTGTTAATTACGAACTGTTTAACTGTGAAAATTAAAGCTGGTGGTTAGTGACTTACGACATTATATTTCATGCAGATTTAATAATTGCATAAATTAATTATTCCATTAATTATATAAATTTTTATCTGTATTTATGATAGTGTTGTCGGTACGAACTTTGTCGTACTTATGTGTATTTAGCCCTGTAGTTGGACGCCATATACGGCTGTATATGTAGTTTGTTATGCCCCACGTTCTTTGGGAGCCATATACGAATGTATATTTATGCAGATTTATTTGCATAAATTAATTAATTAAATAAATTTTGCTTATTGTCCCGCGTTTGGGCATCATGTACAAATATACATGTATTATGCAAATTTATTAATTGCATAATCTAATTGAATTTTTAATTGTATAAAATTTACTCTTGGTTACAATTATCTACTAGAATTTGCTTCCTCGTGTCACGTGTTGGGATACCATATGCAACTGTAATATATTTTATGTTTGTCTCTACTTGCATAGATTAGTTAAAATTATTCAAAGGAGTTTTCATAAATGTAAGTTTTTATTACGGATCTTGTTTACTGCTCCAGGACGGGCATGCCATATCTGATGATACACTCTGATATCACTGAGCCATAATACGCCCCGCGTGCTGGAGCACCATATGTAAACAGGTGTTTTGGGTGAATAACAATCATCTGACTCAGACACTATTAATTTTCGTAAACAATACAAATTTAATTTTTATAAACGATACAAATTTATTATATGTTTTCAATATCATTTAAATACTGAATAAAGTTAGCGTTTCTAGACAACATATCAAATACACAATGCTGTTATATTATCTCTACGTTATGAACATCTACAAAATCAATAAAGACTAATTAATTAATGACCATATAAATTTCAATATATCCTACTCTATGGATTCATATTTCTCAATTTGCGTTACTTTTGAGCAATTAAATATATGTATATTCAACAATTAAATAAATGTATATTCTACTCAGTGGCGAGTTCTTTTTGAGTGGCAGGACAGTGGCGACCTAATCTAATGTTACATGAATGATAATAATTTACTTGTTGTTTGTATCCAAATTGCGGTGATTAACTGCGTCGTACCTCTCCTCCTACGAAGAAATCCAGGCTGAAGATACGCCAATTAAATTACACTTGACACTTCGTCACGACACTATTTGTCCCACGTTTTATCCGGATACTCGCATGAACGATAATGACTAATTGCGTTAACTCGAATATGACTTCATCGTCTAAAACACTTTGCGTGTAGGTTCTTTGTCACTTTTGATGTACGCGTGCAATAGTTTATGCTGCGTTTAACTAGAGCGATTGTACCATTTATACTGTATTCACAATGCAAATATAATTGGTTTTAATTGCATTTTAGTGAGTTAAGAACGTGGCACAATCTTACTATATTGTTTCATGTCACTTATGTCACGGTAATGTGATATTGTCAATACCTTATCACTCGCATTAGATTCATAAAAACGAGATTTTTATGATCACAAAGTCTGATCGTACTTAACTCGACGTTGTCATAGTATTTGGTCACGGGTTAGTTCTACAGTTTTACATAGTCTCTGATACACTCCCGAACGATCTCTTTGCTAGTATCAATACACTTTACTACCGTCCATCTGAAAGACTTTGGCTGGTTTATACCGAAATAGAATTGACTGACAAAATTTAGAATACGACCGAACTGAGACTGAACTCTCCAAATCGACCGAACTGAGATTAAAATAGACTGACTGACTGATTTTTATAGACTGACTTAAATTGTTTGAAAATTGGAAATCGACTGAACTCTTCTTCTCTGCGAACACCTTATTTTATTACTTCAGCAACACGACTCCCTCCACGGATGTCATACCCTTACCACAATCACTGTCATGATTGGTTTCTCGCATCAGATTCTGCGAAGGCTCCTCCTGGATACTCCGGCTGGGGTCACTAGTCTACTTCCCATTCGCTCTTCACCCTTGTCTCCATGTTGACGTCTTCTTTACACCCGCCTTTGCCGAATTCCTTGCTCTTGATAGGTCAGCCAAGACCCCTCTCTAAAAGTCTTGCTGTCCACCATCTCCCCGTATGACGACGGACCAAATTACACGGTTGTCTGTTATGTGATTGTCTTACGTTCCCAAGTGTCCTTTCTAAGCGATTTCCTTTCCGCACATGTGTGTACCATAACCCGGGTGTGTCGAATCGCCGTATTGTCCTCGACTTCCCTTGTTACGTTCACACGCTGATGGTGGTCATCTTCCAGGAACTAACATCTGTTCTGCAGCCTTACAAGATGCTCCGTATGTCGTGCCAGTAAGCAAGTTTCCCGCTGTGCAGCTATATATAAGTTCCTTTGTACTTAACTGCATCCGCTCTTAGACTGCTTTTGTGGAAAATGTTATGTCCATGTGCAGCCGCTAACTCACACGTATACGTCGAAAATGTTGGCGTCCCCTTAGTACACTCCTTGCCGGTAGTTGTGATGAACTGACACCGTCTTTTGTTTCTTTGTTATTGTCGCCACTTGCGCTTATGTCGTTCATCCATGTCCAACATCTGTTATGTGCCAAGGCGTTGTCCTTCTTAAATCATTGTCTAACGGCGGCCGTTTGGCTATACCATGCATCACTCTTGACAGTTGACGCCCGCTACAGTGCCGTTTACGCAAAAAAAAATTCTCTGCCGTAATTGCTTTACAGAGTCCCCAATTTGAGTTCATTGATGAGTCCCGAATCAAGGAATCGCAAATTAATGCCCTTGCTGAAGTTTCATCAATGGTCATTCTTCATTGAAAAGAGTGTAGTCACTAAAGATCATCTTCCACATGAAAGAGTGTAGTGTCACTTACCCTTTCCTTCCCCCTTTTTCAACACTGTCTGTCATTATTACACCACTGTCGTTCATAACCTTGATACTGAATTTATTGCTCGCTTGTTTGAGATTATGAATCCATTTACAGATTTTCTAGTAATTATATGGTTAAGTTAATATTCATTTACATGTTCTATATCTACAAAATCCCTTCCTTTTAGGAAAATAAAGTAAAAGAATATTCTTTTGTTGCTAACTAGTTATCACATTTTTTTTTTTCGTTTAGGTTTTTAATATTTATATGCATTACTCCTAAATAATCTATTGGCTAAAATTTACATTTTGTTGACAAGCGTTCGACCAACTTGGTTACAACAAAAGAAAACACAATAAGCTTAAGTATTAATGATAACCTATTCACTCTAATTATCCTTGGTTAGGTTTTCCAAAGATTATATTACAATTTGATTTACGCTAAATTTTACACATATAAACAGTAATACTGTACTTCTTATGCGTATCAAAAAAAATTTTCTTCCCCTAAAATTCTACAATTTCTCAACAAAATCTCATTTCAATTGAACAAAACTTTATTTACATTCCCCTTTTGTTTGAACTTGACAACTATCACACTATAATTCTCATGAAAGTTTTTTACGATTACACAATCTATAATAAATGATTTTTTTTTTTATTTTACATTCTTGTAATTTATTACTGCTTGTTGTACATTCCAATAATTTATAGCTAATTATTTCAAATGATTAAGTAACAAACCTTTGTTTACTTTCTCTTATCGATTACTATCTTATCACGTACATTATTCAAAATTTTACCATGAAACAAGACATTTAAATTTTTACAAATTAGTCTATGATTTCACTACTAACTATAACACAATGACATAGTTCTTGATTTATTTACAAAGACAATTCTATCTCTTAGCTAAGCAAACTTGAATGGTTTGTTTTTTATTACCGTTAGAGGCGTTACGCTTTCCTCTAACTTCTCCCCACTTAGCCGTTGAGTAGTTTGCCTTTTCCCTTCTTTACGTAACATAAACGCACGTCTTGTCCTTAAATAATTTGATGTATTATTTATCACGTTGATTTCTTTCTTTAATCTCTTTCCTTTCGGGAATGATAAGCTTTTAACTGTCTTATGTTAAATCTGCCGCGTATTTTCTGTTCATCGCTGCATTCAACCAAGATATATGTAGCTTCCCCTAAGACCTGTTTCACCTTATAGGGTCCACAATATAATTCACAAAATTTGTCAATTTTCTTCTGCATGGCATCCGATTGGCAATATGTCCTTACCAATACTAGATCTCCCAATTTAAATTTGGTAATTTTGTTATCCTCGTTCATTTTCTTTGCGTGTTTCTCTCTCTTCAGCTTCATCTTCACGAAGATTTGGCGGTTGTCCGTTATGCTATGTTCATGTATTTCTTGGTTTAAGTACTTTTCCCAAACGCGTGCTGGTCTCCTACCAAACTGCGCTTCGTATGGTGTTACTTCAATGGTGTCGTGATACGTTTCATTAATGCAGCTTTCGATTGTTGTAATGAAACGTGACCACTTAGTGTGTTGTTCGCCGACGAATATACGGAACATGTTTCCTAATTGTCGATTAATACGTTCGGCAAGGTTGGCGCACGGGTTGCGAATGGCAGTGTACTTCGGTTGTATTTGAAGTTCACTCAATCCTTCCACCCATTGTTTCGATGTGAACTGCGTCGCATTGTCCGTTAATATTGCTTTCGGTTTTACAACTTCTTCGATGTATTGTCGGACTCTCCTGATAGTTGCGGCCGTTGTTGCCCTTCTCAACGTGTATAACTTCACGTATTTTGTAAAGTTATCAACCATGACGAAGATGTATTTGACGCCACCCGTCGATACCGGTAACGGTCCGTAATAATCCCCGCTAATGAGTTCTCCTTTCTCTGATGGTAAAATTGGTATCGTTCCGCCAAACAGATTCCTATTTTGGCTATCCTTGCAACGTTGACATTTGTCACAAGTTTTTACGTACTCTTTGATTTTCCTTGACATTTTGTCAAATGTGAAACTCTCCTGTAACAGTTTGGTACATTTCTTACCTCCTAAATGGCCGTACATCTGGTGTATTTCGGAGATGATTATGTCCGTAATACTCTCTGGCACGTATAATTTCCATTTGTTCTTACACTTTCTATACAATTTGTTATCAACATACTTATAAAACTTACACATATCATTTTCATTACCATTATCTAGATTACCTATAATAGATCCTAACTTCGTATCCTCCTTCTGGAATTTTCCTATGTCTCTTATCATACTACATACGTCTTTCTTCATTTTTATAGTTACCTGATTTATCTGGTATTCAAAGTTCTCATCAACTTGGTCCTCTTCCGTTGCATCTTCTGGATATCGGCTGAGTATGTCGGCCACTACATTCTCTTTACCTTTACAGTGAAGGATGTTAAAGTTATATTCTTGTATGGATAGGATCCACCTAGTTATCCTGGAGTTGTTTAGATGGCATTTATGCATGAAAGTGAGTGCTTTATTATCAGTTATAATCGTTAATGGTTGACCCAAGATATATATTCGAAACTTCTCTAAACATCTGACAATGCTTAAGAGTTCCTTTTCAGTCGTGAAATAGTTCTTTTCCGCACCCTTAAAAGTTTTACTCGTGTAGGCAATTACACCCACATTCCCCTCTTCATCCAACTGATACAGTTGTCCACCGTAGGCGTATTTACTCGCATCGCATTGAAGAAAATATCGTTGGTTGACTTTCGGAAATTTTAATATAACCGTTTCAATAAATAAATCCTTTACTTCCTTGAAGCATCGATCTAGTTCTGATGTCCATATAAACCTTTTATTTTTTTTTAATAAATCCAGTAATGGTTGAATCGTTTCTGCATACTTAGCAGTAAATCTATTATAAAAGTTAGTCAATCCTAAGAATCCTTTCAATTGCTTCTGGTTTCTCGGAACTGGGAAATTTCTGATCGCAGCAACCTTTTCTTCTGTTGCTTGAACTCCTTCTGTAGTTAAGCGATACCCTAGGTAGGCGATTTCTTGACGAAAGAATTGCGATTTATCGAGGTTAATCGTTAGGTTTGCTCTGCGTAGATTGCTTAATAATAAATTCAAATGTACCAGATGCGTCTTGACGTCGTTCGAGTAACAAAGACAGTCGTCAACATAGATGATTGTGTTTTCCTTCACCGGATCTTCAAGTGCCATGTCTAGTCCTCTCGTCAGAGCGGCAGAACTGGTGCTTAATCCGAATGGTGTTACTGTATATCTATAACATTTCCCCTCATACATGAAAGCAGTGTAATCGCGACAACATTCCTTTAGTGGCACCTGCCAAAAACTGCTGGTTAAATCCACTGTGGACAGGTACTTCATTCTACCGCACCTTGCTAAAATCTCTTGGATAGGAGTTGGTCCTTCATAGTCGGGAATGGTAACACTATTGATTTTTCGTGCGTCCAAACACAGCCTGACGTTTCCGTCTTTCTTTATTACGGCGACCATTGGATTAATAAATGGGCTATTTCCCCTCTCAATTACACGGTGTTTCAACATTTTGTTGATTTCGGCATCAACTCTTTGCTTGTATGCAAGTGGAATTGGCCACCCGCGTTGGAAATAAGGCGTGTTGTCCGTTACTTTAAATTCATGCTGATAGCATTCCATTCTCCCTGGACTCTCCCGAAATAAACTTTTATTATTCATTAAGACTTCTCTCAGATCTTCTAACGTTTCCTCATCCACACCTGTTATGTTGTCCACTTTCGCGTTTATTTTCTTCTCGATTTCATCCTCTTCTTCTGCTTCTACTACTTCCATGTGTATAATGGGTATGCTGACATTTTGTTCTTCCTCTCTTCCTCTAAATTCGACGACTCCCTTTTCCACGTCAATCAAACATTTTTCATCTTTCATAAAGCTAATACCTAATATACAATTTCTAATTAAATTTGGAATAATTAAAAATACGCAGTCTATCTTGATATCACAAATGTAAATGTCACATAAGATTTGTTTCCGTACAAGCTTAGACTTACTACCTACTGCACTAATAATCAGTGTATTAGTCATGCTTAATTCCTCATATGGTTCTAAATAATGTTTATTTTGGTTGAACCATTCTTCTGATAACGCATTTATCGCGCTCCCAGTATCCAATAAGGCAAGGACCGTAATATTATTATTGAACTTAATTAATATTTCTGGACACTTAGAAATCCGTTGTTCGAATCTTAATTCATCTTCATAAGTTAATTCATTTCTAAGATCTGGTAATAGTATGTTGGTTTCGTGAAGTCGGTTCTTGGTCAGTACATCGGCTATCTCATTGTATGGTAGGGTTAATTTTTTTTTTCTCTATCTACGTCGTTCCCCTTACCAGTCGAGGTCGACGCACCGTTGTTTACGAATTCTAAGGAATTTATGGGCTGTCGGTTAGTGTGTCGTCCAAACCCCTTAACGTTGCGATCGTTTTCACTTTCTTTGTTCGGCAAATGTTGTTTTTGCTTCCAGCTGACACCCTTATTGTGAAATGGTTGGGGTGTGTTTGTTGCTTCCCCCACACCTCGGGCATTCACCTTCTCGTGACTCCCTACAAAGTCATTATCTCTAGTTGTTCGCTGATTAATCGTGGCGTACTCTGCAATCAATGATTCAAGGTTTTGGATTGAATTAATACCCCTTGTCACCACAGCAATTTCAATATTCTTACCAAAATGGCGCGCTATCTTTTTGATTAGCTGACGATCAGTGATAGCTGGCGTTAATTGGCGACTTTCAAGAAGCTTGCGCTCCATATATTGAATTGCGCTCAGATTGCCCTTCCAATTAAATCGACCAAATTCTAGGTTGTCCCTGACTGCGTCCTGTCTCTCTTCTCCCCAATACTTTTGTGTGAAGAGGTCTTTAAATTCATCAAAGTTGCGGATTTGGTCTCGTATCACCCTCCACCAAATCGCGGCGTCTGCTTCTAGATGTCGACCGATCCATTTGACATCGTCACTTGGGTAGAATGTGTTCTGGATTTCGGTCAGTTCTTTGAGAAATTCGATGGGATATCGGTCTGTGCCGTTGTATTTTAATTCGTTGTTATGCGGCCCACCTGTTCTTGCGGTCGATCCGACTTCTGCGTTGGCTAATTGACGCTGTAGTCGTTCTTGGCCTTCTTTAACTTTGGCGATGTGGTTTCTTAATTCTTCTAGCCGTGTCTCCTTCTCTTTATCTGTCTCACTGATTTTCTGTACAGCCGACCGTTGTCTGTCATCTACTTCTACGATCTTCTGTTTTAACGAGTTTACTGCTTCTCCTTGTTCTGTCCGTAGTCGTTCTACGTTGTTCATGACAACTCCTTTCAATTCTTCATTCCTGCTGTTGGTTTCTTGAATATGTGTGTCTAGTTTGTTATTTATTTGGTCTACTGACTTCTGTGTATTATTAATTGCTTCTTGCCATTCTTGTCGGTCCTTCTCTCTCAATTCTTTACTTTCTTTGGTATGTCTTGTTAATTCATTCTTCAACTCTTTCATTCCACGTTCATTCTTTTTCTGTAGCTCGCTAATTTTCTCTTCCCATTTCTTGGTGTGTTCTTGCAATTCTACTTTTATTTTTCCAATCTGTTCTTCGTTCTGTTGTCTCATTTTTTCGCTCATTTTTTCACTCATTTTTTCGCTCATTTCTTCATTCTGTTGTTTAATGAACTCGAGCAATAACTGGAAGTTCATCTCGCGAGGTACTAACGATTGTCCCCCCGCCCTTGTAGTCTCGTCGGCGCTGGTGTTTTCACTCTGCGTCGTATCTTCCTCACGTCCTTCGACGCCTAGCTGGTTGTTCACGTCGAACTCCATACTATCTGAATTATTGTTTGTCATTTTCGCGCGACTACGCGTAATCATTCAAGTATGCTTAACTAAGACTATTTCTACTACTGACTTACTGTCTAACAATTGTTTATAGCCACTGCCTGTCCTCAGCCTACTCACTTATAATATTTATTATTAATTATTCGAGCAATCGCTTCGTGCAATCGCGTTGGGCGCCATATACGACATTATATTTCATGCAGATTTAATAATTGCATAAATTAATTATTCCATTAATTATATAAATTTTTATCTGTATTTATGATAGTGTTGTCGGTACGAACTTTGTCGTACTTATGTGTATTTAGCCCTGTAGTTGGACGCCATATACGGCTGTATATGTAGTTTGTTATGCCCCACGTTCTTTGGGAGCCATATACGAATGTATATTTATGCAGATTTATTTGCATAAATTAATTAATTAAATAAATTTTGCTTATTGTCCCGCGTTTGGGCATCATGTACAAATATACATGTATTATGCAAATTTATTAATTGCATAATCTAATTGAATTTTTAATTGTATAAAATTTACTCTTGGTTACAATTATCTACTAGAATTTGCTTCCTCGTGTCACGTGTTGGGATACCATATGCAACTGTAATATATTTTATGTTTGTCTCTACTTGCATAGATTAGTTAAAATTATTCAAAGGAGTTTTCATAAATGTAAGTTTTTATTACGGATCTTGTTTACTGCTCCAGGACGGGCATGCCATATCTGATGATACACTCTGATATCACTGAGCCATAATACGCCCCGCGTGCTGGAGCACCATATGTAAACAGGTGTTTTGGGTGAATAACAATCATCTGACTCAGACACTATTAATTTTCGTAAACAATACAAATTTAATTTTTATAAACGATACAAATTTATTATATGTTTTCAATATCATTTAAATACTGAATAAAGTTAGCGTTTCTAGACAACATATCAAATACACAATGCTGTTATATTATCTCTACGTTATGAACATCTACAAAATCAATAAAGACTAATTAATTAATGACCATATAAATTTCAATATATCCTACTCTATGGATTCATATTTCTCAATTTGCGTTACTTTTGAGCAATTAAATATATGTATATTCAACAATTAAATAAATGTATATTCTACTCAGTGGCGAGTTCTTTTTGAGTGGCAGGACAGTGGCGACCTAATCTAATGTTACATGAATGATAATAATTTACTTGTTGTTTGTATCCAAATTGCGGTGATTAACTGCGTCGTACCTCTCCTCCTACGAAGAAATCCAGGCTGAAGATACGCCAATTAAATTACACTTGACACTTCGTCACGACACTATTTGTCCCACGTTTTATCCGGATACTCGCATGAACGATAATGACTAATTGCGTTAACTCGAATATGACTTCATCGTCTAAAACACTTTGCGTGTAGGTTCTTTGTCACTTTTGATGTACGCGTGCAATAGTTTATGCTGCGTTTAACTAGAGCGATTGTACCATTTATACTGTATTCACAATGCAAATATAATTGGTTTTAATTGCATTTTAGTGAGTTAAGAACGTGGCACAATCTTACTATATTGTTTCATGTCACTTATGTCACGGTAATGTGATATTGTCAATACCTTATCACTCGCATTAGATTCATAAAAACGAGATTTTTATGATCACAAAGTCTGATCGTACTTAACTCGACGTTGTCATAGTATTTGGTCACGGGTTAGTTCTACAGTTTTACATAGTCTCTGATACACTCCCGAACGATCTCTTTGCTAGTATCAATACACTTTACTACCGTCCATCTGAAAGACTTTGGCTGGTTTATACCGAAATAGAATTGACTGACAAAATTTAGAATACGACCGAACTGAGACTGAACTCTCCAAATCGACCGAACTGAGATTAAAATAGACTGACTGACTGATTTTTATAGACTGACTTAAATTGTTTGAAAATTGGAAATCGACTGAACTCTTCTTCTCTGCGAACACCTTATTTTATTACTTCAGCAACACGACTCCCTCCACGGATGTCATACCCTTACCACAATCACTGTCATGATTGGTTTCTCGCATCAGATTCTGCGAAGGCTCCTCCTGGATACTCCGGCTGGGGTCACTAGTCTACTTCCCATTCGCTCTTCACCCTTGTCTCCATGTTGACGTCTTCTTTACACCCGCCTTTGCCGAATTCCTTGCTCTTGATAGGTCAGCCAAGACCCCTCTCTAAAAGTCTTGCTGTCCACCATCTCCCCGTATGACGACGGACCAAATTACACGGTTGTCTGTTATGTGATTGTCTTACGTTCCCAAGTGTCCTTTCTAAGCGATTTCCTTTCCGCACATGTGTGTACCATAACCCGGGTGTGTCGAATCGCCGTATTGTCCTCGACTTCCCTTGTTACGTTCACACGCTGATGGTGGTCATCTTCCAGGAACTAACATCTGTTCTGCAGCCTTACAAGATGCTCCGTATGTCGTGCCAGTAAGCAAGTTTCCCGCTGTGCAGCTATATATAAGTTCCTTTGTACTTAACTGCATCCGCTCTTAGACTGCTTTTGTGGAAAATGTTATGTCCATGTGCAGCCGCTAACTCACACGTATACGTCGAAAATGTTGGCGTCCCCTTAGTACACTCCTTGCCGGTAGTTGTGATGAACTGACACCGTCTTTTGTTTCTTTGTTATTGTCGCCACTTGCGCTTATGTCGTTCATCCATGTCCAACATCTGTTATGTGCCAAGGCGTTGTCCTTCTTAAATCATTGTCTAACGGCGGCCGTTTGGCTATACCATGCATCACTCTTGACAGTTGACGCCCGCTACAGTGCCGTTTACGCAAAAAAAAATTCTCTGCCGTAATTGCTTTACAGACTTAATTGTTGTCTTGTACTTATTTTGTTTTATTTTGGACTGTACCTACGACAATCAAGTAGACCGTAGTAAAAAAAAAAGAAACAAAGCCTCTCAAATACCACTACTCTTCAGGCTAAAGAATTAGGAGCGTTTTACGGGGGGCCCAAACGGGACAGGACCCCCCGCCCCCAGAGGCCGAAAATGTTGACAAATTTTGTTAATCTCTTAATTTTTAGGATGTTTTTATTTTCTTTTGTTCAGCTGTGTACGCTAATGCAGTAGTAGACTAGTTATTTTTTAAATATACAAACGGGTTTGTTACACAGCATTACGGTATACGTTTCAAATATGAAATACAGGAAAATCAATTCAGTCAATAAGTAGTATCTTTTAACAATATGAGTAATTCTGTAATATGAGTATGAGTTTACGGCTTCCCGCGCTGTAACGCCGTGGTCCATTGTTGTTAATTTAAAATAAACATTCTTATCTTTTACAATGTTTCAATAACGTGTATTTTTATTGTGTTATTACCAGTGGCGAAGCTAGTAGTTAATGAATGGGTAGGGAAAAATCTTACCTTAAATTTTTTTTTAAGGAGTCACTAAAAGGACGGTGGTTCAAATCGGACGCTGAGGTAGAGTTTGCTGTTAGTGAATGGTTCCGAAAACAGCCGTAAGAATTTTACTCGCAGGGAATCTACAGATTAGTGCAACAGTGGGACTCATGTCTTAATGTTAATGGAGACTTCTTTTAAAATCGTTGAATAAAAAATGCTTTACAGCTCTAAACGTGTTTTTATTGAACATTCCTTGTATAAGTCATACACAATAATACATCTGATTGAACTTAAAATGTTTAAACTTGATTAGTTTCTGTATACATGTCTAATGTTAAAAATAATTCAAATAACAATCTTGATCATCTGTTAGTTCAGCGGAATAACAGGCACACTTTTAATAACCGCATAAAATAAATACACTTATGAACAACACAGCGCGCTTTAACTTAACTGTTTGGACCACAGAAGTGAGGCATGCCTCAACGCTCGATGTGTACAGCGCGGGACAACCCCCTCTCCCCGCACTTCACAGGCACGCCAACACATTGCTTACATATGATGTATACAAAAAACGCTGAGGCAAGTTCACGTTGCCTCATTCGCTTTAAACGAGCTATGCCGAATCTCACCTGTCACCATCTAGCGGTCACTCAGTAAAGCACGTTTCGGCTTAATAAATTCGATAGTCACAGTAACAATGTATAATCTTTACGTTACGTAGTTCATACGTATTTATAATTTTTATTCTACAGAATTTTTTAGGGTAGGGATTGCCTCAATTGCCTCCATGTAACTTCGCCACTGGTTATTACTATTTACTTTAATAGAACTGGTTTCAGGATGTTTTTCACTCACTTTTTCGTTTGTATGAAGGCGACCCGACCCCGGAACCCCCCCACACAAAATCAAATTCTAGATACGCCACTGTAAAGAATGTCCACATCACGTAATCTTACAAACAATAAAGGCCATCTTCTTTACAATCTGGCTCTAAATAATACGGAATAATCTTGCTTGCAACCTTTTATGGATTCGCTAATAACAGCGACATTGTTTTTCGCTTCATCACATGTCTTTTTGTTGCTTTCAGCACCATACCACGATGAGGCATTCTCAGTGGTCTCAATCATCATCATCATCATCGTCGTCGTCGTCGTCATTATCATAATCATCATCTACACTTCACGGATTAGGCTGGACAGCCTGTTCCGGAAACTATCTCGTTTTCGGACGGCCCACACTACGATACCCTGCGGGTTTATAATTCAACGCAAGTTTGGGAAGGAGATCTTGCTGCATTGGCCTTGTATTCCGTAATTCTATCCTGTAATTCTCGCCTTATCTGTGCATTTCTTATTCTGTCTCGTAACACCCGTCCACTCTTTCACCAACCTGAGATATTTCATCTCTGCTGGTGTAACCTTACCTCTGTCTCTTTCTGAAAGTTACCATGCCTCACTCCAATACAGCGCCACCGATACAGCCACAGTCTTACAAAACTTAAGCTTTGTATCTTTCCTAGTTTTCTACTTTAAGATTTGTCCAACACATATGTTTAAATTTATTAAGTTTATTTTCGACATTACAATCAATTGCGGGACGTATTTCTCATCCAAGATAATTAAAACTGGATACCTGTTCCAAGATGTTTCCACGTAGGCCTACTTCTGTCTTTGTCCTTACTGGATACTTCCATCTAAAAGCCATTATTTTGTTTTATGTGGAGATAGCACCAAACCATATTCCTCCGCTAAATTCCTCAAGATGAATACTTCCTTCTGCAAGTTATTTTTTGTCTGTTGTATAATAACAGTAGGTAATAATAATAGTAATAATAACAACAAGAACGACAAAAAAGAATAATAATAATAATAATAACAGCGTCTGCATATAAAGTGGTCTCAGTCGAGCCATATATTAAGAGCCCTCGGTCAGTACACATGCATGCCTGGTGAGTATTGGATCCGGCCTCGGCGAACACTGATCCTGAATTAGACATGTCTAGTTGAAATCCCACGGGACCCTAGATATCGTTGTCCCCGCGGCAGGAGCTGCCGGGTCGCGGCGTAATGGCAGGCAACAGGCTTGCTCGTCGCTTGCACAGCCTCGTGAACATGTTCACTTTTTGTTTAAGTTGACTTCCAGTCTCAATTTTTCGTAAACTTCATTAAATTTTGTAAAACGTCAACATATATTTCAAATCAAATCAAGTTTCTTCATATCCCTCGAGCGGCCACACTGCTAATGCTTCTTCACTGTTGGACACTTTGACAAATGAAACTGTCAGCTTTCTGGTGCACCAGATTGTAGCCGAGTGTATAGTGTTTGATGTTTGTTTACTGATACAGCGGGCTCCTCGTCTGTCACCTTGGTGATGAATTACAGAAACACACACACACGTCGTAACCTGTAACTCGCGCTATAACTAGACTCCCTCCCGTTTAATTAAATAATATGACGCCTTCGTGATTGATGAGAGCCCGGTGATAATAAATTATCGGGTGGCACGCGCCCGCGACCTCTGTGATTTGCACCACTGCCTCCTGAATGTGCAAACGACGACGCGACGTTGACAACAACAGGGTCGCAGGTTCGGCTACCGCTCGCTGTACGGGGTCGAACTCGTCGACCTTGTAGTACAGCGAAAACTCCATCCACGTATTTGGCCAACGTTTTTTTTTTGTCAGTTTACATTAACGAAGCACGCCTGCTGTTTAAAGGGATTAAATTAGCCAACAGTTGTTTATCTTGTATGACCAAATGTGGAAGTTATGTTTTGTAGGTGGCATGCCTTCTGTTTCGGTGTAAATACTTTGTTTTGTGACATTACACGTACAATACAGACAACAAATATGTACAATACACGATATGCTACTTGTTTTATTCCTTCTTTTTCTTTTTCTTGCTGTCTTGATTTAGGAGACATTCTTGTGCATAACCAACATCATCTATGCATTTCACAGTTTCATATTAAAATTCTTCTTCTACCTTATGGATGATTATCTCGAATCCTTTTACTAAACTGTCCTGGCCTTCTGCTTTATCATCATCATCTAATCCTCCTCCCCCTCCTCCTCCCCTTATCTTCTTCCTACTCCCTCCTCCTCCTCCTCCTCCTCTTCCTCCTCCTCCTCCTCCTCCTCCTCCTCCTCGTCTAATCTTTCCTCCTCATCTACTCTTTCTTTCCTCGTAGTTCCTTTCTTCTTCTTCATCATCATCATATTCTTCTTCTTCTTCTTCTTCTTCTTCTTCTTCTTCTTCTTCTTCTTCTTCTTCTTCTTCTTCTTCTTCTTCTTCTTCTTCTTCTTCTCCTCCTTCTCCGTCTCCTCCTCTTCCTATCTTCCTACTTCCTTCTATCATCATCATCATCATCGTCGTCGTCGTCGTTGTCGTCGTCATCATCATCATCATCATCATCATCTTCTTCTTCTTCTTCTTCTTCTTCTTCTTCTTCTTCATCATCATCTTCATCTTCTTATTCTTCTCCTCCTTCTTTTCTTGATTTTCTTCTTCTTCTTCTTCTTCATCCTATGCTTCTCCTCCTTCTTCTATGTTGTGTTGTGTTTTTCATAGTACGTATTCATTTGGATTATTTTATCTTCTGATTATATATTATGTGAAGTTTTGTTAGTTGGCTCTCTAACACGGGTTAATAGACTAATATTCCTTACTTTACATGTGGGCTGAAGGAGGCTGCCAATTGTTAGGGCGGCCGAAACGTGGCATTCATATTTGTTCTGTGATTGCAAAAGTCCGCCAGTTGAATTCAAACTCAAAATAGACACATGTGTACGGACCGAAAGTGGGCTACTTTAGTTCTCGAAATTTTAAGTCTATTACATTGTTATAGTCAGTTACTGTACCTCGTCGTCTATAGCCGTTCTGTGAGTAAACCGACTGTACAATTCATGGAAGAGTGCGAGAATATCTTGCTCATTATAAAGGAATAAGTTATTTACGGGTCCAGTGTTAGATAATGGTCAAATCGGTAGAAAATATCGATATCCAAAACCACACATGACTTCCATGTTCTAAGATTTATATTTAAAATCATTTTCGAAATGAAATATTTCCATAGAAAGTAGTTCTTTCTGCTTCTTTCTACAACCTTAAACCACAGTACTGTGGTCACTAACGTATACCACCTCATGTTATCGCACTCGATTTTCACTGAATATGGCAGTCGATGGCACTGCCGAAACGTCTGGTTTTTCAGAAAACATTGGACCACAGTCAAACAGCCCGGGAAGGAATTTTAACAACCAACTACTTCTTTGTTGCCGAGAAAGTAGTGCACATAAAAAATTATCCCCTTCCACTTCAACTATCATTTTCATTTATAGAAAATTACCCCCTCCCGCTTCAACTATCCTTTTCATTTATAGATATTTCGTCTACCTTTCTAGAGTGGATTGTTACGACCTTCTTTTCAGGATACTTTATTTATAAAAACTAAGTACTTTACTCTTGTTAAAACATAATACGTTGCAGGTAAACTATCCCTTCCCCTTAACCGATCTTCACCAAAATCAATAGACCTTGAGTCCTCTACAACTCAGGCAATATGCAAAAATATATTTGATTATGTTTGAATTTGCGGTAGTTATCGTTCGCCATAGAAGAAATTCTACATACAGATAGACACGGAAAATGACTTTTCTTCATGTTTTGAGGGTATTACAATCAGAATCAGCCCTTATCTCGAACACGCTTTTTTCGCCATCAGCATACTTCCATTTCCTTACGGAACATGGTAGTAAAATTAAGATTCAGTACTTTTGATGGGAACATTTTCACTAGTACAAAAGTTAGTTTCTTGAAACAAACAAAATCATAAAATGGTGACACTTTAGCCGTTACCAATGACATAACAACACCCTCAAGCTCAACGTTGTGAAGTCGCCACTAACGCGTGCACTCACACTTGACTTGTCTGTGCGGTTTCTTCGTAGACACTGTTTTTCGATTCATGAACAAATAGGTCTCTGCCAGTTGTGTAATGAAACACATTGAATTTTGTGTATTGTGTAAGGTATAAGTTTTGTTTGAGAAACTATACAAGCTATATAAAATGTACTACATTTCACATTCTTCTCCTTCTTCCTTCTTCATCCTGCAGTAGGTGTAGACACCTGTTCCGCATTTATACACCGTATATTTGTGAATTTAAGTTATTATTATTTACAAGTTGAAATGGTTCAGATTGTAGGACATGCAGATGATATTAATATTATGGCAAGATCCCAAGGAAGAGCAAAAGAGACCTTCCAGGAACTCAAAGGTGAAGCAGATGAGACAGGATTACAGGCGAATACAAATAAAACAAAGGTTATGATCACCACTCGAAGGAAAACCGGAAAATATGAACAGTCTGAAATCGAACCACTAAACCTGGAGATAGTTAATCGGTTTAAATATTTAGGATGTTGGATGGCAGAAGATAATGAAGAAATAAATGAAATAACGAGAAGGGTACAGGCCGCAAATAGAGCGTATGCTTCGTTGACAACTTTATTCAAGACAAGGAATATCTAGCATCAGTCCAAGGTCACATTATACAAAGTTATAATTAGACCGGTGATAACATATGGAAGCAAGACAGACTCTTGAACAATCGAGCCGCTAACATAGTCAAAACCTTTGAAAGGAGAATATATGGACCAATCCAAGTCAATGGGATATGGAGAATGCGTCACAACGAGGAACTGTACAAGCTGTATAAAGACAATGGTCTGGCCACCAACATCCTACTCCATAGATTGCAATGGGCAGGACACATCATTAGGATGGAAGGCAACCGAATACCTAGGAAGGTACTGTTTAGTCAATCCGAGGGTAGAAGGCCTGTCGGAAGACCCAAGGATCGCTGGATTGACGCAGTGGCGAGATATGCTGATACTTTACGTAAAATGAAACGATGGACATCGATCGCCAAGGACAGGGAAAAATGGAGGCGGATGGTTATGGAGGCTAATGTTCGACTGCGAACTGTGACGCTATAGAAGAAGAAGATGAGTTTTGTTAAATTTAAAAGGAACCCTAACAATTTAATTGAGTGTGTTTCAAACAAATAAATATCTGTTTTATTAAAATTACTTCCCGGGCTGCTGTTTGGCCGTGGTCCAAAGTTAACTTCAAAACCAGACGTTTCGGCAGTGCCATCGACTGCTATCTTCAGTGAAAATAGAGTACCCTAACGTATACCACATCACGTTAGCGTTAATCGATTTTGGTGTACACTGTTGTCTTCAAACCTGTGTGGACATACGGCTTACAGCTTTGGGGAACTGCTTCCAAATCCAACATCGCTATAATGGACAGGTTTCAGACCAAGGTGCTGCGTGCCATAAGCAATGCATCGTGGTCCGTCAGCAACAGAGATATCTATACGGTGCCGGATTAAGGGGGGGATAGTGGGGTAAAGCCCCGAGCCCCGCTTGTTGGGGGCCCCATGCTCGACCATTTGAAAATTGTCATTTTCGAACGAATAAAAAAAATTTTCCGAGCAAGCGAAATATTAAAAATCGCACTGACAAGGAGAGTACCTGAAGTGCGGATCACGGATTTAAATGAAACTTAGTAACATGTACCGATCAACAATGCTTGATAGCCGCTTAACTAATATAGCAAGATTAACTATTGAAACAGAATTACTAAAAACATTGGATTTGGATGATTTGATAGCAGAGTTTGCCGAAAAGAAGAGCGGAAAGAAATATTTCAATTAAATTATTTTGTATTCTCTAATTTATTTGTACTGTTGATTATTGGAAAAAGATCTGCGAAATAAAATAATAGTAAACAATTTCAGCATGTATTTAATCAGTATAAAACAAAATAAAAATATGTGAGTAAAAATGCGGTTTAAGAACAATATTCTGTTTATTATATTTATTAAAAGATCGTTTGAATAAAGTAAAGTATATTACAAAACGCGAAAATTTCATACTTGGGCCCCTGCTCTTAAATATCCCTGGGTCTCCCATAGCCTTAATCCGGCCATGCATCTATAGCGACCTGAACCTGCCATCAGTCAGTGAAACCATTGCGATGTTCAGCGAAAGATATGTGAAATGGCTTGAAGCGCATACATATTCTCTAGCCATAAATCTGCTAGACAACAATCTGTAGATAAAATGATTAAAATTAACATTTCCTCTGGAGTTACTTAAACTTCAACACTCTACATATATTGTACTTAAAAAGTTATTTTTAAATACTCATACAGAGAGTATCCTGTACAGAGAGTATACTCATTCTTTTTATCCTGTCAACAATTATGCTTATTGTTGCGTATTAACAAATTGCATAAATAAACTTAAAATAATGATCTTATAATGAAACATTTCTGTATACAATTTTTCTTCCGGTTGTACAATGTTTACACATTTTCCGGAACCAAAGATTACAAAAGTGATTGAATTCTCATCATCAACTACTGGCTTCTGTATACAATCTGTTATCTGTTTCCTATTTAAACTATAAGTTTTCATAAATTTGTGCCAGAAGCTTTCTTTGTGAAATTAGTCTATACAAAAGTGTGTATACGTGAATGAGCACTATACACGGAAAACACGGGAGCTTCTGTTGTTAAAATTCATTTCCCGGCTATTTGGAAGTGTTTCCATTGTTTCTAACTAAAACAGACGTTTCGACAATACCATCTACTGCCATCATCAGTGTAAAATTCGAGCTGTACTAACGTAAATTTTCTAAAAGTTTCTGAAACGTAAATTTTACACGTAATGGACAACAAAATCCAGGAAGAAAATATACAATTCTGACGTGGAAGACAAGTGTTTTAGTTTCCATTTGAAACAATTTAATAATCAAATTACACAAATACCTATTGTTGCTTGTGAAAGATACTTGGCGGGTTAGAACAACTGGGCCTAGCCACTGAGGCGCGCCTGTTTAACCACATTAACAATATTGTAAACGGAACCGTGACCAGAATGTCACACCAGCAAATCTGTGCGTTGGAAAAGAAGAAGAAGAAAAAATAAGAAGAATGTTAATTCAATGGCCACGACGATGGCACTTTGGATACAGACAGCCGTGGTGTGATTTACATGATTATTAATACTGTTGCGTCCGGCACGTATTAACCTTTGTTAACCTCTGTCTCACTCGCACGAAGCTGCACAATGTTAAATCATTTCTATATAAATATACGAAATTAATTAAAAAACGCGCCGTTCAGATGAACACAGAGACACTACTTGCACATTATGCATCCAATTTGTCAGTCCGTACTTACGGTCATAACTTTGAAATTATATTTTCACGTACGGTTGGAACTAGAATTTATATGCAAACCCAGATGACAGAATTTTAATTCAATAAAAATGCTTATTAAAAAAAGCGTTTTAATATGTTTATGACTCATACGTGAGTGGCAGTTTAAGTTTCAGAATACAGATAAGTAAGTTATTACTTATTTTCAAAGTGTGAAATAAGTAACATATCTTTATAAGTGCGCTGGTTCGTTGAGTTCAAACCTTATTGTACGAGGTTTGTCTAAAAAGTAATGAGACTGAATTTTTTTCCCAGCAAGTGGCAACACTGTGAGACCAGCAATGCAACAGCTGATAGCTGTAACATTTGTTTACATTCGTAAAAATTGTCAGCTTTCTAACTTTAACAGGTTTGGCTGTGCCATAGTTTTAGTGTTTGTTTTGACTCATGTCACAAAAATGGAGCTTAGTAATAATGAGCAGCGTTATGCAATTAAATTTTGTCACAAACTCCAAGACAGTGCAACAGAAACATTTAACAAGTTGAAACAAGCTTACGGAGATGAAGCCATGTCCCGGGCTCAGGTTTTTAGGTGGCACAAAGCATTTTCGGATGGCCGTGAAACCGTGGTGGATGAACACTGTTCTGGACGACCAATCACAGCACGCACTGACGAAGTGAGAGATCTCATCAAGTCTGATGGTCGTTTGACGGTGAGAATGATTAGTTAGGAACTAAATTTAAATCACCAGACAGTTCATGAAATTTTGACGCATAATTTGAACATGCGCAAAATCTGGGCAAAAATGGTTCCAAAAAATCTTACTCAGGAACAGAAGGACAACCAAAAAATGTGTGTCTTAACATTCTTGAGCGCATTGAGAATGACACAAGGTTTATGAAAAATGTCATAACAGGTGATGAATAGTGGATTTTTTAGTATGATCCAGTAACAAAACGGCAAAGTAAAGAGTGGCACCCAAAAGACGCACCACGCCCAAAAAAGCAAGAATGAGCAAATCCAAGACCAAGTCAATGCTCATTAATTTTTTCGACATCCGAGGGAATTTGTGCCTCAAGTACAGAAAGCCAATGAAACTTACTACCGTCAGGTTCTTGGGAGACTCAGAAAACAGGGTCATTCGTGTCCGGCCAGAGATTGTTGACTCTTGGATGCTTCATCACGATAACGCTCCATGTCACACCGCATCACTTTCTGTGAACGAGTATTTGGTCAAAAAGGGCATTCTTGTGGTACCCCAGGCCCCTTACTCCCCTGATCTTAGTCCATGTGATTATTTCCTATTTCCCAAAATCAAATACCAACTCCGGGACCGTTATTTTTAAAGTGTGGAGAACATCCAAAAGATTGTGACGGACCAGCTAAAGGCATTGACAGTTGAAGACTTTCAGCACTGTCCCAATCAATGGGAACAACGTCTCCATAAGTGTGTGGCTTCCCAAGGGAACTACTTTGAAGGAAATAAAATTGTTTTGTAGTTAATGCATCAATAAATAATTGTATACTATCACTCTCATTACTTTTAGACAAACCTCGTAGATTGTCTAATTTTACTTTTTCTGTTTCTGCTTTTGATTTTGATGTTCTCGTGGTCATCATTGTTCTTGTTCTTCATGTTTTTTTCCTCCAATCCTTTGTTTGTTTCTCGGCACATTCATCTTCATAAACCTGCCCCCCAGATGGGACTTGCCCATCCACTTACTGCGATCTACAATTCTTCTGTACTTCCTGTGTAATATTTATGGCGACCTAATTATACAATGACGACCTAAATTATCGTCTCGATACAACAACAACAACAGCATCGCCTTAATTGTAATTACCAGTTCGGCCTTGCAAGCAATTATTACTAGTGTCCGGCTCAATATAATTGTTGCGCTAGAAAACGTTTAATAAAAAATTCAATCGTAAGTCTAAATTGTTACAAGCGCAAATGAAACTGAAGCTCCCGTAATATACTTCGTTGGCTTACACGGTCGGAGTCAATGTTGTTAAAATTCATTCCCGGGCTGTTTGGCCGTGTTCCATTGGTGGGTGGGTAAAAATGTGTAAGAGACATTTATTAAAGGTAAAAGTTTTACACTTTTACCAATAAAAAATTAGTGTTGCGAGTCAGTAGTGATAAATTTATAATTTGTATATTTTAGTTCTTAATGAAATTCGGACACGTCACAGTCAAAAAAATTCAAGAATTCAGCTTTTAATTTTTAATTATTGATAAGTGAAAAACGTATAATGCGTAATAGTCAGCAAGACTGTAAACATAAAGTAAACTAAGAATTATTACATATTTTTTAAAGAGAGAGAAGACCAGTTACAGCTGGCGATATTTACGTTCAATACCATCATACAAGACTATGGGCTACAGATCTCTGCTACAAAATCTAAAACGATGGCATTTCACGGAAGGTATCCTACAAGAACTAAGATAGTCGTGAACAATCAGATTTTGGATCAGGTTAGTCATTTTAATTACCTGGGTTGTAATATCTCATATGGAACTGATATTGATTGGGATAGTAAGCTAACAAAATTTAGACGCATCTGTGGAACGATTCATAGGTACCTGAAAAAAAAAACACGGAAGGAAATATCCGAATGAAGTTTTATAAAACTGTGGCTGTCCCCACATTACTGCGTGCTAGTGAGACATGGACTCTTGGTAAAAGAGACGTGCAGAGGATTCAGGCAGCCGAAATGAAATTTCTAAGAGAGACGCAAGGTTGTTCTGTCTTGGATCGGAGAAGGAACGAGGATATTAGACGCGATTTAAACATTGTATCATTGCACCAGAAGATTGAGAAGACCACAGAAGGAGATAGTGTGAACACTTGAATCGCATGCCTGATATCCGTCTACCTGTGGCTGCCTTGGGTTATCACCCTACTGGGAAGAGAGATATCGGTAGACCGAAGGGGAGATGGGTTCCAGAACAGGTCTAAGGCGTAGTCATTGGTATGGTGATGATGATGAAGATTTAAATTATTCACAGAATTAATGTTGAGCCTGTCCTCGATATAAAAACAATATATAAATATTACAAATGAGAAAGATTTGTGTCTATATTAAACGAACGTTTCTGTAACTTACATTACATTAGCTATAACTTGTCTTCACTATCTTGAATAAGAACCTAAATGATGATGGTGATGGTAAAGAGCGAGATAGACAGAGAGAGAGAGAGAGAGAGAGAGAGAGAGAGAGAGAGAGAGAGAGAGAGAGAGAGAGAGAGAGAGAGAGAGAGAGAGAGAGAGAGAGAGAGAGAGAGAGGGAGGGAGAGAGAAGCGTAAGACTGCACTGAGTGAGCAGATGACAACATTTGTATTCCACGTTAAAAAGACACACGTGCTTCCTCTGTTTCCTTGCGGTTGTAAAAAAACATGACGACGCGCCCATGCAGGTGTTCAGTACTTTCTACAAGCTTAAGCATTCGGAACCTCGTTTGATCTATAAAAGCGCAGTATTAGAAAAACACGGAACGGAAGAACAAGCCGTTGGAGTCTCGTAGTTTCTTTACTAGCGATACAAAGTTGAATACGAACAAACGGTATCTGTACTGTTGTGATGGGTGTGTCCGGCCGCGGCCAGTGTCCCGAAGCGTGGGCGTGCGGAGACACAACGTACTGTGTGTGTCTCTGACATGGAAGAGGTTAATGTAGTCCAGAGCCTTCCCCTCAACACACACGCACACGCGGGCACACCAGTTAGCTGCTAATGACCTCACCTTCATGTTGTCAGTCCTATTAGCATTACTAGTACGATAATATTCACTCGAAAATGAGACATTTTTCTTCTCTAGATTTTCGTCTAAAATCTTTTATGCCGGTCTAAGAGTCAGTAAACGAGGTTTGATCAGTTTCAGTTGTTTATTTAAACTGGCCTTCGTCTTATTTCATCGCTATTAATTTAAGATCTTAATGGCTGTTAAATCACCCGTTAAAGATTTAAAAGAGAAATCACTCGTTTCTACAAGCTTCAATAAAATTAACGACCGTTAAAACCGTTGATTATATTAAACGGTAGCCGTTATGTTATTTTAACCATCGACTTTGACTCGTTGGGTTACTAACCGCATCGATAACTTTAAAACATTCGGTGTCACTTTCTTGTATTGTTCTTCATCGACAAGTAGACGCGCGCGCGCGCGCGCGCGCGTGTGTGTGTGTGTTTTATACATAATATATAATATGTGACCAGTGGCGTAACTAAGAACTGCTCCTGGCTGGGGACTAGTATCTGGGGAGGGAGGATAAGATTACCATGAAGGACATTTCTCTCAGGACAAATTAGATATTCAAGATTCTTTCCATATAATTATTTATACAGTTACGAGGTTTGAAAAAAAAATATTGGTGCAATTTTGAACTTCCACCGCTACACGTGTTCGATTAAAAATATTTTTTTGTGATGGTGGTACACTTATTAGTTACAAACTACTAAATTTTTAGCCCTATTTGATGCACAATTTAGATTTCACAGCTAATTGAGTAAGTCGTACTTAGGTGCACTAGGCGATATTTTGTCATTCTACAATACAAGATTGAAGAACATGATTACATTTTGTTGTAAAGTGTGAGATAAACTGCTCTGACCTGATAAACGTGTTCAGAAGGCTTCTGGCAAGACTATTGTACGTGAACAAGCGGTTTACAAGCTTCAAAGACTGTCGTAAATAAGTTGAAGATCGTGGTTGTCACATGATGATTATTATGTTTTTGTGTTCCACGAAGTTTCATCGCTAGACTCAGTGGTCAATATAGAGCACTATTAGTGGACATTTTGCGCCATTTGTATGAAGTAATCTGTAGAAAAAATTACAGTGGTATGGATACACGAAAAGAATAGCACAGGAAAGTTTTCCAAGGAGAGTTATGGAATAGACCCTACCAAGAAGAAGGAAAAGAGGAAAACCTGGACAGACGAAATTCAGACTATATTGAGGGAACGAGAAATTAAAGATCTTTGGATGGACAAGCAGCAGTAGAAGATGAGAATTCAATCAATTCTGTAATCTTTGGTTCCTGAAAATGTGTAAACATTGTACAACCGGAATAATAATTATTCGTAGAAAACGGCCAGATTGACGGAAGAATAATTATGAAAATTGCAGCCAGATAATTCGCCTGGACGCTGATGCTTGTCGCCTGAATTTTGCCAGGCTAGGCTATGAAAACGTCATAATGATGATGACACGGCAATTGCCGTATTCACCAGATGTGCCCCAACGCGATCTTTCCTGCTCCCAGTAGTGATAATTTCCACGAAAGGACAACGTTTTGCGACCATTGGAGACGTAAACGAAAATAGCTAAGCGAACTCAAGGCTGTACCAATAATTGCACGCTTGAAATATTTTGAACGCTGCAGAACGGCTGGCTTAAACGTGTTATATTCGACTGAGACTACTTTGAAGGGGGCAGCAAAGTATTACATTAATTATTTAATTAATAAACAATAAATGTGTAATAAATTGTTGTTTGTTTACTTAAATTGTTTATGCCCCACGTTGGGCGCCGTTGTTCTACGGTGAATAATTATAGATAATTAATTAATTTGTTAATTAATTAATTAATCAATTTGATTAAGTGTTGATGGGTTATATTTATGAGTGACTCGAAATGTTTGACAAGTGTTACATCACTATGGTCGTTGATTGTCGCGCACTTATCTTAAATGTCACTTGTTCTGTTGTTATTAATTATGGTTATTAACACTGATCAACGTTCTAAGTTAATTTGAAATTTATGTAACCGTTCACTTTTGAATCACGAGCAAAATTCTAAGTTCAGAATTTGTAATTAGGCGACTGATAACTGGTTTACTGATCAACAGAGCGCGTCCGCACGTTCAAAAATAATTGAGTAAAACTTTAAGTTTGATTGTCCGACTGAGTAATAAGCATAATGCTAATGATACAGACTTACTGACAGTAATTATAATACTGACTGATTTCTTACTCACTGATAATAATAATACTGACTGACTGATTCTTTACTCACTCATAATAATAATACTGACTGACTGATCCCGTCCGCGTGGCAAGTAGATAGTTTTATTAACTTCACCCCTACCAGATTTCCTCGTCAGATTTCTTCCACCATTTCGTCCTGTTCATCATTGGTCAGACTACTCGATTTCTTTGAAGAATCCACCCACCTTCTAGATTTCTCCTTGTGACTCTCTTCTGATTTGCTTCTTGTCTTTCGTTGCCATGGGAACCTTCCCCTAGACTCGAGTCCTGGCTGAATTCTGTCTTCTCATAGGTCGTCTAACATCTCCAATATTTTTGCCGTTGTCGTTACCCTGTGTTCTTAGAAAAGTTGTAATTCCTCGCCTGTCAATCATCTTCTTTGTTCGACTCTTGTCCTAGTTTCGTCTCGCTAATGGATGTTTTGTCACCCCAAGATTTCTATGTTGCTGGCGTAACGAACCGTCGCATTGTTTACTTAACCTTCCCCTTTCGTACCAATTAATAATTTTTTGACAGACGTCTTCTAGTAAAGTTTCTCTAGCTCTCTCCTCGTAAATCGTATATGTCTCCTAAATGAGCAGTCCTGCTGTGTTACATCGTCTTCTATTCACCGTCTTCTATTCACCTTCGTATGTGCTTTGTTGTTCCTGTGAGTTAAACTGTCGTAAACCCTTTTGTGTCCGAGTATGTTTTGTCATTTCACGTATGGTGTGATGTAACGCGCGTGTCATTCGCCTCGTTTCGTCGCAACTGTGTGAATGGAGTAGCGACTGCTTTGTTCTTATATTATGAAGCAATAACTCCACTTAAACCCTCTTCTGACGTTTCAACTTTCTGATCAATTGTCTCAGCTGAACGAAGTCGTCGCCTTTTCGCCCTGTCGTACACCAGTATTGTTTGGCTGTCAGTTGATGTTCACCCCTTATTTATTTCTTTACTCGCCAGAAATTAACTGCCTCAGCGTGTCCCTGACGGTTGAGAAATTTTCAAAAATATTCTCGCTATAGTATATTTTTAATGAAAAATTAAAATACTGTTGCTGCTGTGTACATTTTGTAGAATTATCTAGTACTTCATTTTTATCTGTCGAGGTTTTGAAGTCGCGTAACAGTAGCGAACCTAGAACCCATAAGCACGGTGTATTTCACTATCTCGCCCATTGTCGCATCCGACTGTGGAATCGAGAGTAGATGTGACTGAATGTGGTTTATTTACTCCTTGTGTATTTTACGGTGACCGTCAACCTTGGTGAAAGTGATATGTGCAGAGCCCTGCTTTTTGTCAGTGTAACGGCACATCTCACTGAGTGCGTAAGTGTTGATACGTTTTCAAAAACATTTACCGTGAAACATTTAACTTACAGGCTTGTATTTCATTTAATTATTATTTTCAACACAAAAAACATATCCTGCGGTACGAAAACTCCGTCAACTTCTAAAGTCTAGTGTAAACTTTTAAGGTAGTTATCATGTTTAATAAAAGTTATTATAAACTTAGGGTTTAAATGGAAGAAGATTAGAAATAATAGAAACGTATTAAATAAACGTCAAGAGATAAGGGCAAAAATAATTGAATATCTCAGAAAAATAAAACAATTCAGGACAGAAAACCGGCCAATACTAGTAATCATTTATTATTTACATTATGTAACGAACAACATTGTTCTGATATTACAAATACATAATATGTGATACAATTTCGAGTAGTACTGAGTAAAATTACAAACTGTAGTTAGTTGAATGAATTCCTGAAATGTCAGCAATGTGTAAAACCCGAGTTGTAATAATTAAATAGAAGTTTAATGAAGAAAGTTGTGTTAGTGGTTGAAATCACAAGCAGAATGATCACTGTTGCACACCACTATATACAAATTATCCCGATTAGCGCTTTCAAGCTTCACAGCTCATCGTCAGATCGGAATTGAAACAAATCACCTGAAAACAAACCCTTCACCCCATCTCACCCCACCCTGCTCACACACGAAATATACTAATACTAAAATTAAATTTGATAATGAAGAAATATTTTATAACATAATTAAGAAGTAAATGATAGACGACACATAGATAAGATTAAGAATTAAATTACATAGTACTAATTGGATGTTTTAAAATAAGGGTGTGTGACTGACCCATGTGTGTGGAGAGAATGACGGCTAGGTTTAAAAGAAATGTACACACACACACACACACACACACACACACACACACACACACACACACACACAACATTGAAACACAAGGAATTTGCTAGAAAAATAAAATATGTAACTGTCCAGATGGAGGGACAGGGCTCAGGGAGTGGGGAAGGGACATTTGAATTATAGCTTGTTGTGTGTGAGCAGGGTGGGGTGAGATGGGGTGAAGGGTTTGTTTTCAGGTGATTTGTTTCAATTCCGATCTGACGATAAGCTGTGAAGCTTGAAAGCGCTAATCGGGATAATTTTTATATAGTAGTGTGCAACAGTGATCATTCTGCTAATAATTAAATAGTTAAGGGCACCCATAAAGCCGGCTGTAGCAACAGTAATAAGCTGACGTTTTTTAACTGTAGTGTTTATAACTGAGCACACTTTGTCTCCCCACGCAGCTATGAAGCGGCCACTGCAAAGTAACGCGATTGTAAGTGCTAACTGATCCGGCGGCGCGGCTGGGCCAACCAACTACAGGTAGTGTACACTCACTCGTACAGCGTAACGAATTGTTCATAGTTGTGTGAGTGACCTTTATCCGACCCAAGCACTGACCCGGACCTGACGTCCCTGAGAACGGTACCAATAGCGGTGTGGATCTGGTTTGGTCGTGTAAATCAAACGCGTTCGTTCGGTTTACAATGGACTGGCGCTAAGCCAAGGCTCAGCATACATCATAAGAAAAATTTTCATTTTATACCTCGCGACGTGTTCACAGTTGTCATTTTCTTATTTTTTTTTTTTTTTTGCTACATTCTTTTGTTCCTTTTATGTGACAAATAGGATTTTTTTAAATACAAATTCCCGTAGTTTAAATTCAACTGTCATCATCATCATCAACCTCAAGGATTAGGCTCATCCTGAACCTGTTCCAGGACACATTTCGCTCTTGGCCGTCCTATACCTCTCTTCCCCACCGGTCTGTATACCATTGCAGTCACTCGCCTTCTTCCCAATTGTTCACACCACCTTCGTTTGTTGTTATTTAGCTGCTCCAACAATGGGTTGACCCCCAGTTCCGTCCTTATATCCACATTCTACTCTCTATCGAGAGTGGTACAGCCCGGAGCACTCCTCATAAACTTCGTCTCCACTGGCTGAATGTTTGCTTTGTCTCTTTCTGTCATAACTCTGGCTTTATCTCCTTAACACGCTACCGTGTTAACAAATTTTATCCTTGTTTTCCTTATTTTTAAGGTACCTGTGAATTGTTTCACAGATATTCCTAAATTTGTTTTTAATTTTTCATCCAGATCAATTTCTGTTTAACATGTAACGTAACATGCCAAGTAATTGAAATGCTCGACTGTTTCACGATCTTTCCATCTATAATCTTTCTTACTATCTTAGTTCTTGCCAGTTGCTTCCCTCTGAATTCCACTGTGTTAGTCTTGTCCGCTGAAATTTGAAAGCCATATGCATCTGCTATTCGAGTTAATATGTAGCCTATATTGGTTTTTGTAGTTTATCCTCGTTGTCCTCAATTATTACCATATCGTCTGCGTACAAATGGAGTTTAAAAAGCCTTGTGTCAACATAAGATTTCTACGTTTTAAACATATTGACTATATATATAATATTGAAAAACGTCGGCGATATACAGCAGCCTTGTCTTATCCCCTTATTAGTGGGAACTTCCTCAGTCAATCCCCTATAACCAGTCGTACACTGGTTTCAACAAAAAGGCTCTTTACAGTTTCTATAATATATATAGGGTAACTTCTTATGTTAAGGATTCGCAATAATAATATCCTTTTAACATAAACTCGACTGTATGACATTTATCTATCTATCCGTCTATTCGGCGATTGCCGCATGAAAACTTTTGAATTAATCGATGTATTATCGTAAAATTTGGCATGCTTGCTCATACATTTACCTCACATAGGCCTACCCCTGTTGTGTGCGGCAGGAACTGAATATCATGAGTGTCGTAGTACCTTGATTTGATTGCCCAATATCGGCTAAAATGGTTGGAACATCTTAACATAAAGGATAACTCCCCCCCACCCCAAAACTGTGGAATTATAAGCCGAAAGGACGGAGAGGTGTGGGGTGCTGGAGTGACCAGCTCTAGTCTGTCTGCTTAGTATCGGAGCAGTCCATTTTTGGTTTAATCATTGCTGAAGATGTTCATGATCATGATGATTAGAAGACGACATAAAGCTACAAGAGGCTTGCGTAGGGCTGTCATGTAAGCACCTAGCGCGGAAAGGTAGAACACGATTGATTGATTGATTTACTTGTCCTAATATAAGTCGGGTTTAGAGCGCTTGTTTCTTTTTTTCTGTCCGCTGCATAAATCCGTGTCAGATCTATCTTAAGAATGTTACCTTAACTTATTTCCTGTACAATGGAGATTTCGTTGTGTTCTCAAAAATAATTTCAGGATACGTTAATATTTCCGTAATATAAATTTCGATTGTTGAACGAGCGAAGCGAGTCCTCAGTTTTAACTCAACCCGTTCGGTTTTTGTCTGACTGTCTGTCCATCTCCCTGTCTGAGGTGTCTCACAATAAGTTTAGAACGCATCAAACGATTTTCGTAACACTTGGCACGTGTGTCCATATTTTTGCCCTACGAAACCTTGTTGTTTTTTAGATTGACTCTTCCCCCAAAATAGGGGTGCCGGAAAGAAATTGTGAGGAGGTAGGCCTACATTATGATTTTTAAGCAATTACGTTTGTATGTTGATTTTCTCCAAACAGAAAAAATTACAATGGTATGGACACACGAAAAGAATGAAACAGGAAAGATTGCCAAGGAGAGTTATGGAATGAACGCCACCAGGAAGAAGGAAAAGAGGAATACCACCTATCACCTGGATAGTAGAAATTCAGACTATATTGAGGGAACGAGAAATTGAAGAAGATCTTTGGATGGACAAGCAGCAGTGGAAGATAAGAATTCAATCACTTCTGTAATCTTCGGTTCCGCAAAATGTGTAAACATTGTACAGCCAGAAATAATAATAATAACGTTTGTACGAAAGTCAAAGATGAAGTTTTATAAAAACCTGTTACATGGACTACATATCTTCATAAAGCCAATAATAACTCTTTATTGCAAATAACAGTTAAACGAAACAGAACATTCACACTGACGACAATCAACTTATCACGCAACATATTTGCACTGTCTGCACCAGCTCCTGATAACACTCGTATCATTCGTCACAGTTAGAGTTGTGCTAAACTAGTATTTGAAAATAACAGGTACGAACGACACCGTTCCAAAAAAATAACACGTAAAAATACCTGTTATTATATACTCTATTATACATATACCTATATTATATAATTTGTTACAAGAAATAAATTGAAACTAAAAGTATTAACAGTGTTACTGTACACTGTGACTGTATTAAGCTGTTACTGTTTAAAAGAAAATAAGAAACAAGAGAATTTATAGGCCTGTCTCCCTTTGGGAATACTAATTTAAGTTTTCATTAGGAGTAAACAAACTGACATAAATTTTAAATTAAGCCGATAAATTATAATATTATTGTTAAATATAATTCAGTATCATTACTAAGAACTTAATATTATACTAAAATTTTTAAAATTATTGATTCCATTTTGGTTAGACAAATCAGTTGCGAAACTCAGGCAATGAAATTTAGAGTGCACGTAGTAGAACAACAAATAATGTCAAAAAAAAAAGAGAAACGTATAATAAAAACGTAACAGTAAACCACAAGAGTGAGTGAGAATAAAAACAATTTTACAAACAAAACTCATCTCCGAAGTCACATTTAAAAAAGTGGCCTATCAGCCACTCTGTACTCTGTAGGTTATACACAATATAATTCGCTTTTTCAAAATTTAAGAAGTTAGTGACTAGTATAATATAATATAATTTGTTATTATAATCTTTATTATATACCTGCATAACACACGAGATTAAATGTAACATCAGTATGAATTTTTTTTCGGTTATTAAAAACAGCTTCGTCACTTTCGCATAGAGATATTCTGAACCTGGCTGTTTTCCTTCGTTTCGTACTTCTATGGTAACCGTCGCATGCGCATAATCAAGTATTCAGCACCAATAACTGTGATTTTGTACTCGTTAATTCGTTAGTTCGGTAGGGAGGGTCCCGCGAGTAATTGGAACGGATATTTCGACTTTTCAGTTTTCAGTTACCGTTGAATCGGAACAGGTATTTCAACTTTACAGTCACTGTTATATCCGTTTCACAAAAGTAATCGTTCCAAAATACCTGTTATAGGTATATATCGGCCCACCTCTAGTCATAGTAGCTTTCCTGCCTTCGCACTGTATATCCTATCCCGGTTAAAACGAATTGACTACCTTGTACAGGGTGAAACTTTTCAAGTTGTGTGTGTGCGCGAGCGTTCATGCGGGCGTGTTTTTGGTTTTCTTTAACAAACACACACAAGCTCAAAAAACACCTCACAAACTATACGTAGGCTACAACAAATCAAATGACTGTAAATACAATCCAATATACCTACAGAGAGAGAGAGAGAGAGAGAGATACACAGGTAGACAGACAGACAGAGAATGAAACTTAGCTACGTGCTTGTTCTAACGATAATGTCATTAATCCAATCTGCGTTGACCCCAGTAGAGTAATCGAATTTTTAGTTAATTAATTTTACGTTCGTTTGTGAACACTGACGTAATAACTTTATCAAACTTTATCGTCATCGCGTGCCGCTGCATTCTTGTTCTGTACGATAATGTGTTCTCCGCTACCGCTGCTATGGCGGACGGGGACATAAACATGATCTAGACGACGATTAGCGATCTGAATTACTGTTAGTCGAGCTAATCAGTTTGTACTAAAATATGTGTGTGCGCGCGCGAATAACATACTGTAACTAGGTTTACTTTCTATTTCGTCAGATCTTGGTACTCATTTTTCTTTTACACCAAGACCAAGGAATAAGCAGTGGAGATTTTCATATTGTATTGTTTGCAAATCTGAATGAACCCTAAAAATAGAATTTACTCTAGTTTTTGGCTGTAAATGATTATTTTGGATCTAACTAGTCCCTTTCCTTTCAAAACAGATTTAGGGTTCAAAATGCGAAAGGTTAAGAACCTTTCGTTTCAAAAAATGAAAACTTTCTTGACCTGGAAATATAGCAGACTTTCACGTCTGCCTTCAGTTACGGAAATTAATCTGTTCTGGGTGTCTGTCTGGAACAGAAGTAGTTACCTCAAAATCACTATAATTTTCTAAATTCTACTGGAGCTAATGAGGCATTATACCTCCAAGGAAATTAAGTAATTATGTTTAAAATCACCGTTTTCTTTCCCAAATTTAAATATAACGACACACCAAATACAATAATTAAGCGAGAATATACTGTAGTCTATACAATACGATACATGCAACGAAAAGTTCTCCGAAGGCGGGGGCTGTAATTTGAATCGGAGTCAGGAGGCGTTTACCAGTCATTATCGATTTTTGTTTGTGTTTCTTGTCGGCGTGTGCGCGCCTTATTTAGGAGCAGATGATTATGATGATGATGATGATGTTGATTATTATTATTATTGTTTCGATTTGTTTCCTCAATACGGTCACAGACCGTAAATACCAGCTAACCGTTCAGCAGGGAGCCAATGAACTCTTTCAGCCGCTGTTCGCCAGTTTTCCAGCCTGTGTTAATTTTCGTACCGTCACGCCCAGTTACGTCAAGTTCGTCAAGGGAAATCCCAAGTGTAGACAAATAAGAAATAACGTTGATACGTTAAACAGAGTTGTGGGCTGATACCAGCTGACAGTTTTCTCGATTCGAGGTCACTTGCGAGGTTTTCGATCCAAAACGTGTCCATCGAGGCCCACACTTGTTGAAAATGTCAATTAACCTCATTCACATTCACAAAAGACAACGAAAATCTAAAATATTTCAGCTTTAGATCCGAAGAAGACAGGATCTCCCTTCTTCACTTTGTTACTAGTAACAAAAATTAATCAAACAAAATTTACGGCTTTTGTTATCGCGGGGGGGGGGAAGGCTCTACACACATGTTTTCAAGTTATATCAAATGAATGTAAAGTACATATAACAGGAGCGGATGGAGAGATCAAACGATGCCGCCGGCCGCCAGAGTGCGTTGCAGTGCAGCACTTCAGACCTATTCTGGGGCCGCTCCGTTCACACAAGTGGTGCACGTTGCCACCAGTACGTCTGAGTAGTGTTCGTAACATTTCTTTTTGCATACTCTAATTCAATAAAACTGAAACATGTTTAAACTGCAGGCGGCGTTTGTCCGACGTGGGTCGTCAGCGTACAACATCAATGTATCTTTAAAAATAATAAAAATATGTGTCGGTAATAGTCCCCCAAAGTAATTTTGAATACCTGGGCTACAGTGTGTTTTATAATGCATGCAACGACGTTGTGAATAAGTTGCATAAGTTCAACCTTATATGCGGGACCATTAGGCGAACCCTTAAGTCAGCAAGTAAAGAAACACGCGTAAAATTCTACAAGGTGATGGCTCTTTATGGGTCATGAGAATTGGACGTTAACGAAAGGACAGGCCAGTCGCATCCAAGCGGCTGAAATGAGATTTCTCAGGCACGTGGCAGGGTATACTCTCCATGATCATAGAAGAAACACAGATATACGGCAGGAACTGAATATTCTGAGTATACTCGACAGGATCGCTCAGTATCGGCTGAACTGGTGAGAACATCTTTGCCGAATGGATGACTGCCGCCTCCCCAAACGAATAATGGAACTATAAGCCGAGGGGACGGAGAGGTGTGGGACGTCCGAGGAAGCGCTGGAGTGACCAGCTGTAATCTTGGCCTATTTGAGACAGGGACAAGCCATCCTTGGTTCGATCCTTGAAGATAATGATGATGATGATGTGTTGATAATAAACTCCAGGCTGTTGGGCCGTGGTATGCGCTGAAGTTATTAATTTCGGACGTTTCGGCCTGACCTCTGGAGACCATCTTCAGTGCACAAAACGATTCACACAACTGACCCACAGGACTGTGGTTAACTGACAAACATCGTGTCAGTTGTGTGAATTGTTTTGTGCACAGAAGATGGCCACCAGACGTGAGCCCGAAACGTCCGAAATTAATAACCTTACTGGACCACGGTCTGTGACGATTTAATTGAAACTGTAATCTTAAATAAATAAAAATTAAATTTGCGAGCGATTAAGTTTTTTTAAATCGCACTATTAAACCTAAAGCCACGAAAATGAGTGCATAAATCAGTGAAATACCTTCCCTTGTTTCCTTATAATTATCTTATGTAATTTGTTCAGTTAATTTGAGTTTAATAACAGTGCGTTACAACGTAGGCAGCCCGTGTAATTGGCAAGTGTCAGTTAAGATGGGTTCCCTGGATTTGTAACGTGGCAATACGTTACAGGTCCAATAGCCTGGAGTTTATTATCAACACTGTGGACCCCGACCGGGAATGTCTTAGATAGAGAATAAAATACGGTTATTTTAATTAAGTCAAAAGGTGAAACTTTACTAATTTCTGCTCCAATTATGTGTAATAGTTTTAACTTTTTTTGTTTAATTGAAGCGAAGGGAACTTACTTTCATTCTTCACCTAGGGGGCGGCACGATACCTACGACCAACTCTTCGTACAAAATAACAATAATTGGTTGCAGGAAGAAGTCCTAACAGCCCGGTTTTAATCATTTTGATAACATTGACACCGGCGGTGTGAGCTCAACATAAAAATAATATTTATTATTATAACCACAATGATTCTAAATTTTAAGATATTTCAGTGTAAGTAGACAGGAGAACCGTGAAGTCTTTACGTAGACACAGGGCTAATGTTTGATACAAATAAAGCAGTCATATTATTAGTTGCAATTCCCTGATCGTGGTCGGGACAATGCTGACCAGTACTGCTGAGTGCTTGTACTGTATATATCGATACTCTCCAAACTGTGCGCTGCTCTCAAGGTCAACAGGTACAGCTATTGACGGACGCTGGCTGTTTTTAACTTGTTGTTAGTCGACGCTCCTGGTACAGAGAATGTAGATTTGCACAACAGAGACTGGGTACTTCGATTTGCACAATCCCCCGAAATAGAGTTTCATTTCGACCAGTGTGTAAATCGTAATACCCAACAGCCCGCGAAGTGAGCAATTCATTTCGCCCGTAAATAAAATGCTCACTTCGCGAAGTCAGTATTTTGCCACGCACACTGCGTGGAGCGAGCGAAAAAATTGGGCAAGCCCAAAATCGGCAATTGCAAGTAACATATATATCATCATCATCATCATCATCTTCAAGGATTAAACCAAGGATGGGTTGTTCCGGTCTCAAATAGGCAACGACTAGAGCTCGTCACTGCAGCGCTTCCTCGGACGTCCCACACCTCCACGTCCCATCGGCTTATAGTTCCATAGTTGTTTGGGGATGCGGCAGTCATCCATTCGGCAAAGATGTTCCCACCAATTCAGTCGATACTGAGCGGTCCTGTCGAGTATACTCAGAATATTCAGTTCCTACCGTATAGCTGTGTTTATAAAATATTAACGTCATTTTCTGTCCACCATATTCCGCAGATTTAGAAATCGTTCATCAGCGAGCAGCTAAGCAGAAATTGGTCCGTTTTGTCGCCTGATCTGCACAAAGCGCTCGGCTTGTAAATCACACAATTCTCTAGTTGACAACCGTGAAACGTACCATTGAATAACAGATGCGACACACTACGAAACATCGGGCAAGCGCGTCTGTTGTCTGCCGGGATGGAAGTAGGCCTACACTGTGACTTGTAATATCATGAAAATAAAACAAGACTAGAGCAAATACACCTTCCATTAACAAAGTAAAATCTACTGTATGTTTATTAGTAAGTCACCAGGAACGGAAGTTGCAAGAAGAAAATATAGATGCTGGAAGAGCATAGATAGAAGAAGGAGCAGTTACAGATGCTAAAACAAGAATTCGCAAACCTAATACGGCCTTTATACAATTCTACACAGTTTAGAAATCAAGAGAAATATCAACTGCAACAAAGCTACGCATCTTCGAGACCAATGTCAAAATGGAAATTACCGCATGTCCGCAGGTCTTCATCAATAAGCGCCTGAGGAAAATACTTTAATTTTTCTGGCCAAACATTGTTTGAAATGAAGATCTCTGTAGCAGGACAAACGAGGAACCTATTACCACTCAGAGAAAATGGAGATGGATTGGTCATACCTTGCGGAAGAACCAAAATGCAATTGAACGACAAGCTCTCAGGGAAGAAGAAGACGGAGAAAACCAAGAATCTGGTGAAGGAGAACTGTCGAGATGGAACCAGAAAAGGAGGGGAAGTCCTTTGGAGAACTCAGAGTCTACGCCCAAAATAGAGTCCGTTGGCGTAGCTTTGTCAAACCCCCTATGCTCTGTGGAGAGCGACTGGAACTAGTAGTAGTAGTAGTAGTAGTAGCTGTAGTAGTAGTAGTAGTAGTAGTGGTAGTAGCTGTAGTAGTAGTAGTAGTAGCAGTAGCATTGTTAAGTCATCAATATAATCAGTCTCATTAAAATTAATTAGTAACTCAGAGAAATGATTGTCGAGATGATTAGTCATTTCCTGCAATGAAACAAATTACCTCTAACTCTGCCAGGGCCGCCAGGCCAGTTGTAAGGCGGGTTAACGTGACCTCCTCCTCTGTCACGCGCCAGCTGAAGACTGCACAGACGCCAGTACGCCGAAGAGGGGAGAACAATCGGGCGAGACCGAAGGTACTAGGGTTCAACACTGTCTGCTTAATGACATCACGGACTAGCGTGAGAGGCCCGACACAGCTATTGGGCAGGGAAGCGCACCCTGATTCACGTTCGTAATGCACATTTCCCAACCGTCAGTGCCGATGCCACCGAAGGAAGAGGTGAGTACCATCTGCGCTCGGATGCTATGTGTATCTGAGTGGGTTCTTGGAGCCACGGCAGGCCACATGCAATAATTTTGCTGGCCATCAATTGGATATCACTGTTGTAACAAGAAAAAACGAAAACTAACGAATAGACGAATAGACTGTTGATATCGAATCGCATGTACGAGAATAAAGGGGGTGGGGTGGCCGCGTCGGAATTTAGGCCAGGAAGTTATTCAAGACAGGCGAGTGCGAGCGTGGTCGAATCCAACCCGTGAGTCACGTGAGTCGAATATTAACGACGGGTGGTATCACTTGGTTTAAAGTGTTCAGCATTCAAACGAAACGTAGGCTACAAAGGCTTGCTATTGTTTCTCGAATGATGGACACCTTAAAGCTGCCAACAATGTGTGCCCCTGCTGTAAATGACGGACGTGATAAATGTAATAAAATTCTCAGTTCAAATAATGTTACCCGTAAACTTCAGTATTATTTGAAAATTTATCCTGAACAATTTTTAAATTAACCTTTTTTGATCCGATTATTTGCAGCAGAGATACTTGGAGAAAACCAGAATAAAACATGATATTCCAACTAAAGTTGCTAATAGAAATATGTTACCGATTGATTTGGTAATCTAAAACTGAAGGGTTTATATACTTTCATGTCCTGAACAAATGGTCAAAAGATGAAACCCGCTTCAAACAGTATAAGGAGAAAGTATGATTGCTTCCACTATTTCTAGTTAGCATTGTCAGTTATGATAACTTACACAAAATTATCATATTTCATATAATCATATCAGTTTTCAAATAAAACCCATAAAAAATTAGTAAAAATAAAAGTAGGCCAATACAAAATTTCAAAAAATTACACACATTTCATAAAAACTTGCAATTTTCCACGTTAAGTATATATTGAAAAATATTAATAATAAAACTAGTTAAAGACACTCAAATGTAATAACAAAGATTAGTTATTAATTAAAGTCCATGCCAATGCAGTGTAAATAGTCTGTTCCGTATTTGTAATTAGTTTTATTAGTTCATAAAGCTGGTTGACGGTTCAGAGTTTACCCGGCGGTAACAGTACAGGGAATGAAAGAAAATTAATTATATCACACAGTAAACACTTTAGTTATTGAATGCTTTGAAATGTAAATGATATTAATAGGGAAACTTGAAGAAAAGCATAGCTTTGCTTTCGTTGAACTGATGGCACTTTAATGTTGTGCTGCCTATCTAGACATCGGCAACGCTTTACTGCGTATGGTCATTGATGTTGTTACTACGATGACAACGGGGGAGGGGACACACTCAAACAGCGTCCATGCGTTGCGGCTGTATAAACCGGCAAAACGCTCAGTTCATTTTGGGAACTGTAGTGTACCAGTTACTGCGCACCAATTTGTATTTCATTCTTTTAGTTGTGTGTTTCTCTGGTTTTCTTTATTATTTTTAATTCGATTATTTGTATTCTAATTTATTCTGTGTAAGTACAATGGAGTTGGATTCCGTTGAACCGGGACTCTCTTCTTCTGCCAGCTAAAGATAGAAAATACACTAAAAAAATGTTTTGGCTCTAAATGGAATACTAAAAGGAATGTTTGATACTAGTCAAAATTCGAATTACGCTAAGTTTCAGACCTAAGTCAATCGGCAACAGCTGTTATGTACTCACGACACGCCACTGACAAAGCGTATTGTAAAGAAGGACAATGAAAATTATAATGGTTTGATGAAGCCCTAGTTGCTTTGGCTTATATTCGCCACAGTAACTTCTTCCTCTGCGATGACGATAAAGTAAAGGCATCAGTTATTTCTTCATTAGGAATAAGTATTTCTCTGAAGTTAGAACCATACGGTTCGAAAGCCACGCGTCTCTCATTGCAGACCTGAGCCTGGTTAGTACTACTGTAACTCGGCTCATAGCTCTTTCAGCCGAGCCACTATCCTACAGTCGCACAGCCCTTGTCGGTCTCGGCTCACACTGTCCCTGTCATGCCTGTCGGCGACCGTGATTCGTCCTCTCTGAATATCTCAAACTAATTGTAGCATTAAAATGCTATGATTGCTTCCATTCTTCACTAAAAAACCATGAACTTTTATACACATTCATTTTTTTATTGTAACGTAGTTATAATTTTTCATACTTTCTCAAAGTCTTTTCCCAAGCCACCGTCAAATTTTGCAGTCTGTTACGACCTCCCTCCCCCTTGTGGACACCCCTGGCTTAAGACAGTTGTACTTACGGCAGACAGTCGAATGTTGACTGAAGGTCATTCCAGCGAGCTAAGATCCGACCGTTAGCTGCAACAACAATGACGAAAATTAGTTAAGATAAACAGTGACATCCTGCAACAAGTTAGCAATTTTGAATACCTGGGCTACAGTGTGCCTTATAATGGAAGCAACGACGTTCTGAATAAGTTGCATAAGTTATGTTCGGAACCATTAAGCGAACCCATAAGTCAGCAAGTAAAGCAACACTCCTAAAATTCTACAAGGTGATGGCTCTTCCCACACTTCTTTATGGGTCTGAGAATTGGACTTTAACGAAAGGCCAGGCCAGTCGCATCCAAGGCACGTGGACTATACTCGTATACTCTCCATGATCATAGAGGAAACACACACATACAAGAACTGAATATTATGAGTATACTCGACAGGATCGCCCAGTATCGGCTGAATTGGTGGGAACGTATTTGCCGAATGATGACTCCCGCATCCCCAAACAACTATGAAACTATAAGCCGAAGGGACGGAGAGGTGTGGGACGTCCGAGGAAGCGCTGCAGTGACCAGCTCTAATCTTTGCCTATTTGAGACCGGAACAAACCATCCTTGGTTTAATCCGTGAAGGCGATGTTGACGATGATGAAGTTAAGAGGAAATTTGTTTGAAATACGAACACTGTATGTTGATAATTTGAAAAATTAATGTCTCTTAACACCACTTGTCTCTGGTAATTTTGGCCGTCTCCATAAAGTCGGTAAGGTACGAATGCAACAAAAAAAATTACATACTGTGTTGGAAATAAACTGTGGGCTATTGGGCCGTGGGCCGTGGGCCGTGGGCCGTGGGACGCTAATGTTATTGATTTCCGACGTTTCGGCATCACATCTGGAGGCAGTCTTCAGTGTATAAAACGATTCACACAACTGACACGATGTTCGTCAGTAACCACAGTACTGTGGCAAAGAAACATCTTTCTTACTGTGGTTACTGAGGAACATCGTGTCAGTCGTGTGAATCGTTTTATACACTGAAGATGCGGTGAGCCCGAAACGTCTGAAATTAATAACATTAGCGGCCCACGGCCCACGGCCCACGGCCCAGCAGCCCAGAGTTTATATGCAACAGTGTAGACGCCTACCGTGAAAGCCGTAAAACTAAAAATAGAAATTTCTAAAAATGTAAATGTAAATGCTGTTATCAGTTAAAAAAAAAAATAACAACTTTCAAGGTATGGTCACTTTCGCGCGGTGTTTCCCATACAGATTTAAACACTAACATTTATGATTTTACCTAATGATAAATATATTCCGTTCAAAACAGTGAGCGAGCTCTGTAGCTCTGGGAAGACGTACTAGTATAAATTCGATGACAAAGGACAGAACATTGTGTGTGTGCGCGCGCGCGCGCGATGATACAATAATAGCGTAAGTCTGTGTGAAATTCGTTATAAAGGAGATGCTTGAAATTAGTTAGCAAACACCTACTCTGACGAATTGTAAAATAAAAAAGAAAACCTTTTGCAACAAACAAACAAAATAAAAACTTTACAATAAAGTCTTTCAAACATCCCTTCTACACAGACTCCCTCCAGTCAAATTGTACAAAATTCTACCGTGCGATATTCATAAATCTACCACACCTGAACTAGAGGATTGTAAAGCTTTAATTTAATGTCAATTAATATTACGGATCTGTGTACATTATTATAGTGAATGGAACGGATTGTCATGAAAATATTGTATATTGAACTTACATTACTTATACCCGCGAGGGCAAACAGGAAAAATAAGTAAAAAATCATCATCATCATTATCTTCACGACACGGCATCGGCAAGGTGCTGCCTTTTCCGCCTTCAAAAAATTCTCCGCCCATCTCTTCCTGGGTCTACCCACACACCTGTGTCCTATAGGTTTGTACTTCCACACTTGACTGAAATCTGACGTTCGATCCAAGTGTTCTTTCCACCGTTGTTTGTAATCTTTTAGTCTTTCATCGACCTAAAAACTTGCATCTCTTCTCTTACGGCGTCATTCTTTATACGGTCAAGTTTAGCACACATTTAACTCCTCTTAAGGACGCTTTTTCCTAGCCCTGTATTTTACTGCTGTAACTTTGTAGAACTTTTTTGTAACCCGACGTACCTCGTTCCTAAAAATACATTTGATTGTCCCGCAGACCGTCTGGAACTTACCTAATTTAACTTAACAACATAGAAAATAAAATGTTAATAAAATACTCTTGTAGACAAGCGTAGTAATTTTGTAATTCGAGCCCCCTAAACCACCTCTTTACGGATGATGTTACTTTTAAAACTGTAATTTCAAAAGTGTAATTTGTTTTCGTAGTTTCAACAGTCCACCTACATCTGTTCTGTTTAGAGTCCGTTATTTTCTTTGCTTATATGAACAATTTCATCTCTTAAAAAAAGTAATAACGCCAACTTTGTTATAAATAGAGTTTTATTAAAGCAAAAAATGGTTTATTTCACTATAAAACATTTTATAAGGCATTCGTCGAATATTTGTCGTAGTCTAAAACTATTTATTCTCTTTGGGTAAAGAAACGTTAATATCTAACAGGCCGAGTATTCTGTTTAGCGGGAGACGGCACCGCGACCATGTGACGCGACACCATATGACTGCTATAGTGTGGAAGCGTCTCGGTGTGATTACATTAACCTCGCAGCAGTAAGCACGCTGTACACTCCCACACCTCTCCCCCTCGCTCTCACACCGTCTCACCGAGATTCTGTCATCGTGTCTAGAGAGTACACAGACTAAGCGGAATGCACTCACGGAATCATGTAATCGCACGCAAGCCAGCTCGCATCGTACATACTTTCTGCTTATATTATGTGTTACGTATTTAAACCACTCCCAGCTGCGCATAGCACTCACGTACGAAACACACACTTTCCATGGCGTTAAACTCATCATCTCAAAATTCATGGCGTTAAACTCATATCACAAGTGATAGAAGTAGCAGTAAGGAAACAATAAGCAGAATTAACCAGGCTAAAATTGCTTTCAACAAACAGATAAACCTCTCCACTTCAAACACTACCAGCGTAAAAATAAGAAAGAATCTAGTAAAGACATACGTGTGGAGTGTTGCCTTATACGGGAGTGAATCTTGGACAGTTGGAGAAAGTGACAAGAAAAGACTCCAAGCATTTGAGACCTGGTGGTACAGAAGAATATTCAAGGAAAGCTGGAGGGAGGAGATAACGAATGAGGAAGTCTTTAGAAGAGCTCAGGAGGAGAAGAGCTTTCCACGAAATTTAAAAGGCAGAAGAGCTAAGTTTATAGGGCATATACTACGACACAATGGGTTGGTTAAGAGAATAATAGAAGGAACAATTGAAGGGAAGAATCACACATTAGGACCCCGTTTAGACTGCATGAAACAGCTTATGGTCGATATGAACTGCACATCATATTGTGAGTTGAAAAGAAAAGCAGAGAAGCGTGAAGAATGGCGAGCTGCTGCCAACCAGTCTATGGGCTGCTAACCTAGAAGAGAAGAAGAAACGCATCATCAGCCGTGGCTATACAACCCTTGGTGGGTCTTGGCCTGCTCCGAGAGTCGATTCCATTCCTCCCTATTGCGTGCCCTGGCTTTCCAGTTTCTTATGTTCAGCTTTCCGAGGTCCTCCTCTATCTGATCTTTGATTCTACTTCGGGGTCTTCCCCTTTTTTCTACTACCCATCTGGTTTCTGGTAGAAAATATGTTTTCGTAGGCTGTCCTTCCTCCATTCTCTCTATGTGTCCAACCCACGTTAGCCTGTATATTCTGATTATCCTGACAATGTCCATCTCTTTGTAAAGATGGTATTCATAATTATAGCGCCTGCGCCACATTCCATTTTCTTGTACTCCTCTAAATATTGTTCTTAGAATCCGTCTTTCACAACAACCTAGAAGTCTCTCGCTATTTTGTCATTGTCCACGTTTCTGAAGCATATGTCAGCACTGGCCTGATAAGTGTTTCGTAAATTTTATATTTCGTTCTTCTTGAGGTGAATCTAGATGTCAGGTGCTTTTTTAATCTATAATGTTTTATTTGCGAGATATATTCTTCTTCTTATTTCATTGTTGATGTCGTTAGTGCTATTTATCTGAGAGCCAAGATATATGAACACTTTGACTGCCTCTATATTGTTGTGCCTAATTCAAGGTTTAGGCGTTAAACTAGGGTTACATGAAATGAACTCCTAGGACAATGAGGCTCAAAAACTATGAAAATACCTAACGTGAATCCTGTTGGCATCATCTCTGTGCCGTCCAATTGTTACAGCTACAACGTCTGTAAGCGTCGTTCAGACGCGAGCCGAAAACATTCGCTGAACAAATGTCCGGAAGGGTGCATACTTCCAGACTTCCAGGGTCTGTGGGATCCGCTATTGTAGCCGAGCCACTAAAAAAAACCTACAGTGGTGTGGCGTTTGTACATAACACCTTTTGCCGTTTGTGATAGGCCTAAAACTTAACCTAACAATTAATTCGAATTTTTTCTTGTACTAAGTGTTCTTTTTAAGGCTAAACTATTATTTTTAGAGCCAAAATACTTTTTGTTTAAGTATTGTCTATCATTCGCTGGCAGAAGAAGAAGGTCCCGTTTCAACGGGATCTGACTACCATTATACTTACACAGAATAAATTATAACACAAATAATCGAATTAAAAATAATAAAGACAATCAGAGGAACACATGACTAAACGAACAAAACACAAATAGGTACGTAGTATCTGCTGGACGTGAGTTCCGAAAACAAACATAGCTGCTAACTGAGCGTTTTGCCGTTTATACAGCGGCAACACATTGGATGGACGGATGTGTCCTCCGTCCAAAGTTGTTACAGTGACAACTACTACGAGGTCAATGACCGTACGCAGTAAAACATTGCCGATGTCTAAGCCGGGAACACAAGACGGTGCAAGTACCCAGCAGTTCGAAAGCAATGCTACGCTTTTTTTTATGTCTCCCTACTAATATTGTTCGGATTTCAAATATTCAATAACTAAAGTATTTATTCTGTGATATAATTAATATTACTTCTTATTATTTACGGTACTGTTGCCGCCGGCAACAGCGGTTACATGGACCCCACGCTACTAAAAATCCACCTCCCTTTTCTTTTCTAGAACACCAACCTGGAACTGGTTGACACATTACTTCGGGTTAGGCATATTGTTCTTCAGCCCTAGGGGTAACGTCGGCTTCTTAGTCTTTTGCATTATGCTGTCAAAGTCTATCTTCATCACCCGAAGAATCTCTTCTGCGAATCGTGCCACACAGTTCCAAGTGTCCTCCCCTCGAAGTATCGTTTCGACGATGTTATCCGGGGAACATTTCCTGCTAAATATATCCTCGTGCAACGATCTCAATAATATTATTAATTTAAATCATAGACCACGGCAATTAAGTTCGGAAAATTTACGCAATAACCTCGACATTATACTATTCTTTTTTTTTTTTTGTATCGGCCATCTGAGGACCACATCCCAATTTCAATTCTTTATTCCTTGTTCTTTTCTTTTTCTCCCTCCTACCGTGGACTCCTTCTATTTTTAATACTTTTGCCCGAATCGCTTAAGTCTCTTTCAATTGCTTCTTCTGCGTTTATATTATTTTTTTCTAAATCCTTTTGGACTTGTTTAATACAACTTGATGTTGACTTCTTTCCCCACAGATATGTGAAGATCTGTTTTGTTAACCTGTTGTCGTCCATTCTATATAAATGTTTAAAAAATAATTGTCTTCTTTTTCTCATTGTTTCTGTTATATTTTCTGTAGGCAACTTTGATATATTTCATCATTAATTCGTAATTTCCAACCTTCTGAAGTTTTTCGTGGCCCAATATTTTCCTAATACTTCTTCTTTCCAATATTTCTAGTTTGTCTAAATTATAATTCAATGATACACATTCACTTCCATATAGGCATTCTTGCCTCACTACTGTACTGTAATGCCTTATTTTCGCATTTTTAGATACGCACTTTTTATTGTAAATATCTTTAGTTATGCCATATGCTCTTTCCATTGTATGAATCCTTTCTTCTACAGCAGAATTTTTCTAAACCATTCTCTAGAATTATTTCCCCTAGATACTTAAATTTTCTAACCCTTTCTATACGACCAATAACTTTAGCAGGAATTTTGGCGCATTTTTAATGTTCATGAAAAATTTGAATTTTTCTGCAGAAATTCTTAAACCTGTTCTACTGGCTATGTCCTATAAAAAAATAAATTGTGTTACTGCAGATGTCAGATGTTCAGAAAGTATAGCAAAGTCATCTGCGAATGCCAAACAGTTTATTTCAATATGTTTGTTCCTTCTGATACTATTCTTTATACTTTACGTAAATTTACAAAATATTCACTTCTTCGTTATCTTCAACCAAAGGAAACAAACACCTCGTCGATGCCTGCATTCCGACATTCTTTAGTGTCTTATACCAGTATGCTCCCACCACTGTCCAAGACCGACATCCTCGGCCGACCTCTCCCTGCCCTCTTATAAATTTCCATTTAGATGATCAGAGAAACTCCATTATGTCAAATCACGTAGCCGATTTACTCTTTACCTTCTCTTTTAAATTACGTTTACAAGTTTTGTTTCCTCTGTTTTCTTTGCTCTATGCAAAATGTATTATCTTCACTGCCCCAATCATTAACTTCTCCACGCATCCATGGACCAGAATGTTCCAAGTAAAAGCTTGCCTGAGTTCTACACAGATAGGAAATTGTTACACAGAGACACAGTCATCTATTTACGCAACGTAAAGCCCGCACGAACAAGCTCTCGTTCGAGGGAGTAAAACCGTCCGATCGCTGTCGGTCCGTGTCGGGTGTGGACGGCAGTCATTCTGACCAATCACCAAAGGAAGCGCGGGGCGCCTAGTTCGTCGATGTGACCCCAACGAACACGTCGGGACCCAACGTCACGGTTCTGAGTTTCGCGTAAGAAAGGCTCGCACTACAAGGACGTTTAGCGGCGATTGTGCGCTTCCCTGTCTGCAGCCCAACATTGCCACATGTAGTCCGGGACCCAACGTCACGGTTCTGAGTTTCGCGTAAGAAAGGCTCGCACTACAAGGACGTTTAGCGGCGATTGTGCGCTTCCCTGTCGGCAGCCCAACATTGCCACATCTAGTCCGGGACCCAACGTCACGATTCTTAGTTTCGCGTAAGAAAGGCTCGCACTACAAGGACGTGTCGCAGATGGGATTAGCGGCGATTGTGCGCTTCCCTGTCGGCAGACCAACATTGCCACATCTAGTCCTAACGGTGGTTCCATCGTCTCATCAGGACATAGGCCTCGCTACCTACACAGCGCTTTGAAACCACTGAAGGTCTCATTAACGTCGTCGACTCTTGGCTGGTTCCTAGGCAGCAAAGACGGACAATATTGTTAGTTAGGGACTACAAAAAGAGGTTGCAACGATAGGCCTATAACAAACGTTATCTGTGGATAGATTTTTCGCGTGATGTTTGAGGCTTGTCCAGATGGCTGTCAAGGCCCCTTCAACCGGTTTGGAAATTGGTTATTGGGAGACCGGTCGCTGGAAAGGTGGAGGCACTAAGTATAGTGAGGTTGTTTGTACGTATGTAGAGTAGGACAGCCACATTGGGTATGCGGGTAAGTGAAATGAGCTTGTGCCAAACTAGTGAGTCAACAGTCAGGTCAAGTTGCATAGAAGGCTAAAGATGGATGCTGGCGTCAAAGTTACAAACGGCGGGGGACTGACGTGAAAGTCGGGTAGGATTGTAACGTGTTACTGGATTTGCTAGTTAGTACAGGCATGTGTAGTGTTCGTCTATAGTGTCTGGTTTGGTGTGTTGGCAAGGGCCTGCATGCGATCAATGAGGAAAGAGGGTCGTTTTTGTTCTGGTGGGCGGTTAATGGAGGCTGGGATAGAGGCACGAGTCCTGGCGTTCTTAGCATATTTTAGGTTGAATTTTGGTCGAGGTCAGGGAAGAGAGCATTCATGGCATATAGTAGCCTGTTTCTGGTACGGGTTTGTGGGTAGGGGGGAACGACTGAGTACAATTCTAAGGGCTCGTCGTTCTATGACTCTATAGGGCCTTAGGCGATCGTGAGCTGCCCGTTAAAGTGAACAGTCATCATCATCGTCTTCAAGGATTAACCCATGAGCGGTTTGTTCCGGTCTCAATCAGGCAAATTCTATAGCTGGTCACGTTAGCGCTTCCTCCGACGTCCCACACCTCGGCTTATAGTTCCATAGTTGTTTGGGGATGCGACAGTCATCCATCCGGCAAAGTTATTTCCACCAATTCAGCCGATACTGGGCGAACCTGTCATAATATTCAGTTCCTGCCGTATAGTAAACAGTAATAACACAATAAAAATAAGCGTTACTGAAACACTGTTTACACGATATTTGTTTACTGAGTTGATTTTGCTATAGGGCTATCTGATATCTCAGAGGTATACGCTGATGCTGTGTAATAAAGCTGTCTGTATATCTAAAAAAGAGTTACTACTGTATTAGCGTAAACAGCTGAAAAAATATTTAAAAAGCCTAAAAATTAAGGTATTAACAAAATTCATCGACTTTTTCGACTGTCTGGGTGGGGTCTGGGCCCGTTCGTCACCCCCCCTAAATATCCCCCTGATGTAAACTGCGAGAGAAGAAGGTGTGAAGGGGGAAAATGAAAGGTTGGACAAAGGGGTAAACGAATGTAAATATTGCGCAAGAGGCACACATACACGCACACAATGTTTTGCGAGTGTGCACGGTCGCCTGCCTTAATGCTGCCTCCCCCAGACGTTGCAACATCAATGAATGGCCTGTTTTAAAAACCCTACACACAGAGAGTGAAACCCGTAGTGATACCATGTAGGTCATACGAGCTGGCTGCACCGTTTTGGTAACGGTCGAGGCCCATACACACACAAGCTCAAGCTGCTGATGAGTAATCCCAGAGTAGGTAGACAAAAACGACGCCAACAACGAAATGAGTAGTACATGAGTATAGTCTGTTTAATTCGTCGGGGAAATTAACGCTGCTGACTGTAAATCAGTTTTGTTCGACCTTGTAAGTTGCGCAGCAACTGGGAGATGCTACAATAATTCAGTGTTAAACCAAATTGCTCAACCAAATACTAGAATCTATATTTGACGAAGGACGAGATCTACGTGTAATTCGATCTTGCATAGCTTTAGAAACAAAAAAAAGCCGACTGTACTGTAGTGGTTGTTGTCGCGCGACCAGACTGTACCGCGTTGTTGTACTTGATCTCCCACGTGGTCCTCCACAAGCTCCGACGTCTGAAGTTGTCTGTAAGGCACTGTTTTTTGAAGTGCGTGTGACACGCGCGGTTGTATCAATTCGTTCCGTGTCGCGTCGAAATCGTTTAATTGTGTTTCGCGTCGCTTAGAAACGTCGACGAAGGCTGGTTAGTGAGCAGCAGCGACTCTCGACTGCAAACGTGTTTGTGTTTGTGTAAACGCACAATCTGTGACGTCACGTCGAATACGTGCACTTCGCGTCGGTCGCGGTGTTGTCGCCGTACTGGAGTATCGATAGTTTTCAGTGATCAAATGTTGAGAATCATATTGTCATATAAAATTAACGACAAATCTCATAGCTTACTTTAAAAGTCACGATTGCACAATGTCAGTTTAATTTTAAAAATACCGTAGGACACGTAACACTTAATACGACTTATAAAAATTTAGAACGCAGAAACGATTTTGTTTTCACACAAAATAACTATAAATGTTGTTAGTAAGTAAAATATTTAGTGTGACGTTCTGTTAAAAGCTTTTGAATGATAACGGTTTTTAATATTATTATTATTTAACCTGCAAATGAAACGAACGTCCTTGGTTTAAAAGCCGGACACGTATTCTGGAACACTGTAAGTTCATAAATATGCAAATCACCGGTCCGTAAGACGTAGTTAGTGTCCATCTAATGTAAGTAACTTAAGCTGATAACGATAATGAAACGCTCTTGTTTCTTAACACAAATGTTAGTCACTCCACATCAAGTAGGACAAATGTCTGTATTTTAACAAATTATTTTTTTCCGTAGAACCTATATATACATATTCCTTGTAGCTAACTTTGATTCTTTTTGAGAATCTATACACAGTATATATGTTTTCAAGTAATAAGTACTTCTCCATATATTTTGTTATTTGTTATCGTTGTATTTCTACCTGACCCACGTTTTGTTTAATATATCTGTATCATCAGAGGTTTCCGTTAAAATTCAGAAGATGATGCATTTAAAATTATTCATTCATTAAGGTAATCACAAAGTCAACGTTAAATATTTAGGTAATTTCCCAATATCCATACCCGCACTACATTTTCGATGTTTTGAAGATGCGATTGTATCGCTTACTACGATGTGAAGAAGAAGATGTGTACTAATTCTGAATTATTCTAATTCTCAATGTAAACCGTGAAATACATCTTGTTTTCATTTGTGAGGTTAGGTAATAATGGTTTTTGGTTTTTAGTTAAAGAAATAAAAACCGTGGTTGGGAAAAATATGACATTTAATGTGTTCACACAATGAATGAAAGAGAGAAAGATTTAAAAAATAATAAAATAACGTATTTTTAACCAAAATAACAACACGAAAAATGAAAAATACAATTATTTCTGAATAGTAAGATTAAAACCAAAAAAAAAAACAACAACGTATTAACAAATGAAAAGAAGATTTGTTATTCGTTAAGTGGTCAATATTCTTTTGTGTTATTCAGTAAAATCTCGAAAACTTCACTGCAAGCAAATATTGTGCGAAATATAAAACAAAAATGGAGACATGCATAGCATGTCTAGCTTTACTTCGAATTGCTTTTTCTTTACATGGATTTCACAAAAAGCGAGTATGATTTTAAAGGCATATTGGCTTCCATGTGTAATTTTACTTTGCATGTTAACCTAACAACGCCAAACTTTTGGCGTCACAGGCACACATCGGAGTTATATTATTGCTAGAGACATTTTTCGTAAAAAAATATGACATTAAAACACGATTGCAATGGTCAACACAGTATTATTTTATAACATACACAAATAAATTTTCACGATTTCTAATATCCAACTAAAATTGTATGCGATATTCACTATATATCGATGTCAATAATCGCATAATCGAAATATCGAAAATGAGTGTGGCTACGGTTATTGGGAGAGTACCAGTATTTTCAATATAGCCATCAAAACAGCTGACTACGTAAATAAACGTTACAACAATCGAGGTAAAATCGAGTATTCATTAATTTATACAGAAATCTCTAATGAATACAAATAGATTCTGTGAAATGTGCGTCTGGTAGTAATATGCAACGATAACAAACTTAACAAAATGCTGTATACTGGCAGATATATTTATTGTTTTAACACACACACACACACAGAGGAGAGAAAGAGAAAAAGGGAGGGACAGGGAGAGAGAGAGAGAGATGGGTATAGCATCAAGGTACATTTTGTATTAGATTTTCCTAATTCATAATTTATTCAGATTGTCCCTAATGTCAGTCCACAGTCTGCTGTGGACTATCCTCGTATCCACTCTTATCTAACCTCACGCATTAAAATATTACATATTTTCTCATTACATTCAGCAGTATAATCATTTACAATTGATTCAATTTTTCTTTTTCAGACAATACCCATGTTTCGGAACCGTATAAAGGAGTGGGGACTGCCGTAACCTTACAGAACTTTATTGGAGTTTCCCTTCTTGTTTTTTCTCCCTAAAGTCCCTTTAATAGTGCCATAAATCGTTTGAAATCTGTTTATCTTTCTCTCGATGTCCTTGTCAAATTGATACGTAATATCACATCCTAGGTATTGAAAGTGGGATCCAGCACTTTATCATGATCGTAAATTTTGATCTTATGGGACGTTTGCCTTTGAAAGCCATTACGTTTGGTTTTTTATTCTTGTAGGCCTATTGGCCATCTGAGGACCACATGCCAATTTCAATTTCATTCTTTATTCCGTGTTCTTCTTTTCTTTTTCTCCAATATCCTTTCATCTTTTCAATATGTCTCTTCTTCCAGTCTTCAGTCCACTTTGAACCTGCGTTTATCTCTCTCCTACCCTGGACTCCTTCCATTTTTAACACTTTTGCCCGAAAAACATTTCTTTCGATTGCTTATACTGCGTTTATATTATTTTTTTCTAAATCCTTTTGGACTTCTTTAATCCAACTTGATGTTGACTTCTTTTCCCACAGATATTTGAAGACCTGCTTTGTTAACCTAGTGTCGTCCATTCTATATAAATGTCCAAAAAATAATAGTCTTCTTTTTCTCATTGTTTCTTTTATATTTTCTGTAGGCTACTTTGATATATTTCATCATTAATTCGTAATTTCCAAACCTTCTGAAGTTTTTCGTGGGCCCAATATTTTCCTGATAATTCGTCTTTCCAATATTTCTAGTTTTTATAAGCCAATGCTAGACATTCACTTCCATATAGGCATTCTGGCCTCACTACTCTACTGTAATGACGGTAACTACTGTATTCACTTTTTATCGTAAATACCTTTAGTTATGCCATATGCTCTTTCCATTTTATGAATCTTTTCTTCTATAGCAGATTTTTCTAAACCATTCTTTTGTATTATTTCCCCTAGATACTTAAATTTTCTAACCCTCTCTGTTCGACCAATATCCGTTAGCAGCAATTTTGACGCATTTTTAATGCTCGCGAGAAATTTTTTTTGTCAGAAGAAATTCTTAAGCCTGTTCTACTGGCTATGTCCTCTAAAAATTTAACTTTTGTTACTGCAGATGTCAGATGTTCAGAAACTATAGCAAAGTCATCTGCGAATGCCAAACAGTTTATTTCAATATGTTTTGTTCCTTCTTCCCAACATGATTGGTGATATTTTGCATTCCTTTAATTTTTAATTCCAAATTCTCACTACTTTCTCCAGGACACAGTTGAAAAGAATTGCGGATAACAATCACCCTGTCTAACACCTGTATTTATTTTGAACGGTTGTATTATTACTTTTGTTGTATTACTAGATATAGGCCTATTCAAATTGTATTGAGTAAATTGTGATGGCTCTGTTTGTGAACGCCCCTCTGTTAATTATCTTCTGAAATTTATTTTTCAAACAGATTTTAATGAAATTTAGCATACTCACACGCTCTCTCTCTCTCTCTCTCTCACTCACTCACTCACTCACTCACACACACACTCATTCGCTCCCTCACTCACTCTCTCACTCACACATACCACATAATCACCAAAGTAATAAACTATGTTTACACAGAAAACTTAACGCAAACATAATCGATGCGGTTTCTTTCCTCGATTGCTACACTACAGCCTTTACGATAATCAGTTGTTAGTTGCAGCAGTAGTGTTTAATTATGTAAATGTACACAACAGGTTTGTAAATGGTCTCGCGCCCGTGGAGACAGGAATTGTGGTGAAATTCTGTTCTAATCAATTAGCTACACACACGCGCGCGCGCGCGCGCACGCACAGGTGAAATCTGGAACAAAGAAAAAACTATACAAACTACTTAGTTATATAATTGTTATTTACGGTTAAACAAATAACACAAACTAATATTTTTTGTATAAGTCAGTGTGAGTTGTATAAACTTTTCATAGAAGGCACTTAAATTGATATTTTCGAGTGCAAATGTGAGTTTAGTGTTTACATATTTCGCTGTTTCGTGGAAAAGTTAAAAGAAGAAATACTATCAGCATATCGCGGATTCGTCACCGATGAACAGCTGTTTCTGAGATTCTGTACGATCGCCGTCGGCCACGATGCTGAGACCCGCGCAGTCTTGTGAAAGTTTCGCCAGTTCCTGCAAAGAAAGCGACGCGGTAAGATTATAATAATTTTTGTTTGTTTGTTGTTTACACTTCTATTCAATCACAATGATTTACTGTCAACAGGAAATACTTTTGTGAAGAGTTTTGATCATTGTGTGCGACTCTTAACGAAAGTGGAATTTACATTTTTACAGCCTGATCTTCTGGTCGGCAAGTTTAATCTCTACTTTTCCCATTCCACGGTTCATATTATTACTTCCATGTTCCATAAGGAAATGGAAGTATGGTGATGGCGAAAAAATCGTGTTCGAGATAAGGGCTGATTTAGATTGTACTCCTTCAAAACATGAAGAAGTCATTTTTCTAAAAGTGTGTCTGTGTGTAGACTTTTTTCTATGGCAAACGATAACTGCCGCAAATTCAAACAATCAAATAATTTTGTGCATATGTGCCTGAATGGTAGAGGACTCAAGGTCTATTGATTTTGGTGAAGATTGGTTAAGGGGAAGGGGTAACGTTTCATGTTTTATGTTTTAACAAGAATAATTTTTTCTATGACGAACGATAACTGCCGTAAATTCAAAGAAAATCACATACATTTTTGCACATATGCCTCAGTTGTAGAGGACTCAAGGCCTATTGATTTTGGTGAAGATCGGTTAAGGCGAAGGGGTAGTTTACCTGCAGCGTTTTATTATTTAACAAGAATAAAGTACTTAATTTTGGTAAATAAAGTATCCTGAAAAGGTCATAATAATCCACTGTAGAAAGCTAGATGAAATATCTATAAATGAAAAGGGTAGTTGTTGAAGGGGGAGAGAGTAATTTTCTATAAATGAAAATGATACTTGAAGGGGGAGGTAATAATTTTGTATAGGCTATGTGTACTACGTTATCGGCAACAAAGAAGTAGTTTGTTGTTAAAACCTTCTCATGCTGTTTGGCCGTGGTCGCAAAACCAGAGGTTTCGGCAGTGCCATCGACTGCCATAGTCAGTGAAAATCGAGTACGCTAACGTGAGGTGGAATACGTTAGTGACTTCTTTACTGTGGTTAAGGCTGAAGAAAGAAGTAGTTTCTATGGAAATACTTCATTTCGAAAATGATTTTAAATATAAATCTTAGAACATGGAAGTCATGTATGGTTCTCCATACCGATATTGCTTATGTTACAGGTTTTATTTATAGTAATGACGTGAAGTGAAACTTCGATTTTTCTTAAACCATTTAATCCGCCGCGGTCGGTTTCTGTAAAATGTCACACTGTTAAAGCTGTCAGACAGTGCACAAATGTCTAGCCGGTTATTTGGAAGATCCAGGCTGTTGAACTTTTCAATCGGAGAGTGCAAAAAGTGGACAACTGGATATGAAGAATATCTTCGTTTTATCTGGGGGGGAGCCCACATACCACTGACTGACTCTGGGCTGTGTGGTTGTGCGTCGCAGAAACGTAAAGGTGGGACGGTATAAATTGAACTCTCGGGTCTTGACGCGCAGTAGAAAAACACCTCGTTGCGAGGCTAACAAAATTTTCAGTCATTTCGCACATGCGCACAACAGTCTTGTACAGTGTTTCATAGTATAAACATCGGCTGCAACAAGACTGGTGAGAACAATGGATAAAGCATGTGTGTGACAGAGACAGAGGTAGTACATGAGTGAGTTGGTGTACTGTTATCGCGTTGTCTCTCCTCTCCCCTCTCTAAACAACTTAACTATACTTTTTAGTAGGGCTAATTCATGCATTGGGCCGGCGCAGATGACTGTTCAGGAAACACTGTCAGGCCTATACCATGATGGAATCCGAGCTACCTTCTGCCCAACTAGGGCGAGTTTGCTCTTTAGCAGGCCTTACATCGTCTGTTTATGTTATCCTACACTAGCGTAGTGTACACCGAGGTCGAGGTCGTTTCCACGAATCATCTGCATGTATACGGTACCTGCCCAGCCCGGTTATAAGAGGACCTTGCCGCACTTGCATAACATTTATGTGGAAGCCGCCTGACGGTGTCGTCCAAGTCCGCTCCTCAGAAGGCGTGAAGAGAATCGACGCGAGACTTTGGTCGCTACCCGAAGACCCCCCCGTCGAGGACGCTTTGCAACTTCTTTTTGTGCATGACGGCAAGGTATCCCCAGACCGGGACAGCGTACGTAATGACCAACAGCAGATACGCGCCGACGATCATATTTCCTTACCATAGCCGACCTGATCAGGAGTAGAAACAGTAAGCTCAGACAAGCGCACGTCGCTTGTGGACTGTCTGAGCGTGGGTACGTCAGATGTGCCGAGACCGAGGCGTACACTGTGCGGATTGTCCATAACGATAGGGTATGCTCTAGCACCGGGTACCAGGGCCTCAGCTGTCAGAGAGGCACCATCCAGCTCTAAATCACGAAACCTTTTTGAGGCTAATAAATGTTAAAAAAACAAATTCCCTCACTCGAAAATCATAAAAAGATGTGTGCACACTTTTCGACGAGTTCGCCGTTATGTTTTTTTTTATGGTCGAATGAAGATGATGGATTCCATGATACTACAGTTTGTCCGCTCAAAGTATTAAACTGGATTATTGGTTGTAAAATGTTTTACATTTATTTTTATTTTGTGCCCCAAGTTCTGGAGCGCCAATTTAACATTTAACGAGTTGTACCCGTTTACGCCCAGCGGTGGACGCCAATTTAACTTTTAATTTGCTGTGCCCCAAGTTCTGGAGCGCCAATTTAACATTTATTTTTATTATCTCTTATTTATTCAGCATAAATTAATTGATATGTGTATTTTCTCTTATCTCAGGGTTTATAAAATAAAATGTAGACTTATTCTTATAAATAGTTTTTCGATTTATTAACACTTAGTTATGATTGATTATCATATTTATCATTGACACATGAATTATGCACTTTCTAATCAAAATATAAACATATTCATTTTCATAAATCTTATTTCATTTCTCATATTTATAGCTCTAATAATTTAAATATTGTACCTAATTCTTATTCAAAGAATTAAAAAAAACCTTTAATAATTATTCTCTTAAATTTTAAATACTATAACATAGTTAATTACTCATCTGGATTCATTTAAAATCGGTGCTCATAAATAAATTTAATTTCCATAGTTTCCTAATATTATTTAATTTTGTTTTTAAGTAAAATTTTTATCTTAATTCTTTAATTAATTCGTATGAGTTCTTTAAGTGAACAGACAGTGGACCTGATACTAATTATAGCATGATAAGTTTACTTGTGGTATGTATCCAAATCTGGTAGAGGTTCATATGGTGTGGTTCGCATGTTGATCGTCTGGCGTAACGGCGATAATTCCCTCCGGATTCGCAGATTGTATCGTGGTCTCCCGTGGGGTCTCACAAGACACAGCACAGCACCAAACTTCACTCACTCGGAATTAGTTCGCGTTAATTGTTATTATAGTTATTCGCTTCCACAGACGTTATTGATTATTATTTATCAACTGCGTTATGGTTTGAACTGATGTTATTTACGAGTTTAGTTCGTCTCGTAATGTTACTCGATGATAAAGTTATTGTTGCGTATTTGCAAAACTAAATTACAGCGTTATTTAATTATCATTCGTGTTGTACTAATTCACTTGTATGTCACTAATAAAATTACAGTTCTTTTACCGAAATTGTTTTTAGTACGAACTTACTTTTCTATCCGTCGCACGTCGTACCGAATTTCTCTAAGTCCCATAATTATGAAATCTCGATCGCAGGCTTACACTCACGTTCCGTCAAAATTTTTAGTTAGACTCCCCGAGCGCGTCTTTCTCACGTCCCTATATCGAATTCCGTATTTCTCCCACTAATTTCTGATTTTTCTTATGCTGTTTTTTAATTGGTTGTACTTTACCACCCTTCAGATCTAGAGACCACCTATTTTTCCGAAAGCACCTCTCTGATAGGCTTTTGGATTCCCACCAGATTTCTTACCTAGGTCACTATACTGAAGTCGTTGTCGCTGCTAGATATTGTAGCAATAAATTCTTGCCTGTCACTTTTTTTGAGTATACAAAGCAACCCTTAACTTTCTCGTCAAAGTATTGTTTTCTACACTTGGTCGTTCTAATAGCATCAACTATTGTTATTTAAAGGCCTCACCAAACTTCCTTTGTATGTCCGTTTCTTTGTCTATGTTTCCATCAACACAACTTCCTTGAGTTCGGACATAGCTTTCTCTCTTCTCAGTAAGGTCGAAGTCCTGTCGCTGACCGTTTGAGTCTTTCAATAATATATACCCTTTTTTGTTTCGCTATATGCAGCTGGCGTGTATACGTAGTTTGGTCTATTGTTAATACATACATCTGCTCTTCAAATGAGTTCGTTTACGTTTGTACCTTATTTTCTAAGGATTTGAGGTAGTTGTCAAAATTTAACGTTTCTTAGTATGGAGAGCGATGAACTCTGTCTGCTTGCCGTGAGTGCGCTGGGGCTGTTACATGATTTTATTGCCTCTCAATCACCTCTGCGTTTCACACAACAATTCCCTGTTACGGCGCTTAATGATACATCTCTACTCAAAATAAGAAATTTTTAAAATTTTTGATTTTGGCGTTATAAATGATTGATGTATTATCGAATATATAGATTGCTTATCGTCGGCTTTTGACGATTTCAGTAGCTAACTGCTAATCTGAAAGAGCTTTATCTTTATTAAAACGCATTGAAGGTATGTTGAGTTCAGCTGTGGGAGATGAGACATTGTCTTAGTTAACAAGGTTGATATTGAATGTGAGATTCTTGAATCGCTCGATTTAGAAGAAATTATACAAGACTTTGTTAAGGCAAAATCAAGAGAAAAAAATGGCTCGATTAGTATTTTCTAAGCTTAATTACTACTGTGCTTATTATAATCACTATTTAGCTGAATATTTGTAGTAATTTGAGACTTTAATAAAATAATCGTTAACTTTTGAAATTATATATCCCATTTATCAGAGTAAATAATGGATAAAGGATTGAATTTTGAATCGTGGGTGGGGGCACCAGTCTGATGGCAGCATAGGGCACTATGCGCTTCTAATCCGCCCCTGGGTGTACATGGAGGTACTTCACTTCGTTGGACCAGTGCAGTACATTCTGCGCCCACATACGAAACAACGTTTCTTGGTATATCAGAAACTACATGTTACCTAAAGCAAATCAGTTTCCCAGGGAAGGGTTTGAAAAGCGGTCGCATTGAGGTTCAGTCCATTAACTGAAAAAGGTGTAGAAACAGCTGTTTGAGTTTGTCAATGAAACTTTTCATTACAAATTATAAGATTTCGGACATTAACCATCGTAAGTTAAAATGAGACGCTAAATTATTATTTTAGCACTATACTGTAGTTGTATAACTAAGGTTTCGAGTTTTGACGATATCTATTTGTTATTGATAGACTTATCTTTGTATTAATTTATTGTTCGCCTGAAGACGACCTTTGATTCTATAGAGGTCGAGACGTCTAATTTTAACTGAAGATGGCTAACGTCCGAAATCTTATAATTTGTAATGAGTATATTGCGCCATCGGTTAATAATTATTTTAAGAATCGAAGTGAAAATTTTGTTAAACTACAAACTGTGTTTTAATATTTTATTATGGGAATAATTAATATCTTTAGAGTACAACTCTCACTTTGTGTACCGGTAAAGTAATATTAATTTGTAATAATTAATTAAACTTTGTGATTTTATTAACCAACGCGCGCGCACGTGACCGTAGTAGAGTCAATCACGCTGAAAGACATAATTACCCGTAGTAGTTTTTCGAATATTAATTGTTAATTAAGACGTTTATAGAGATATTCATAAAGACACATGTATGGAGTGGGGGTTGTTTTACTGGGTAATTATTTAAATTTTATTGCACGTAACAGAGAATGGATACGAATATTGCGCCAGAGTACTAACACGCGCGCAGGAACGTATCTAAAATTGGTTACGCAGCTACTCGCTAACAGAGTCGACGCCATGGCCTTCCTCAATCTCAGTGCAGGCGCACGGAGAATAAGCGTCGTAATCAAGTAAGCGGTAAGATCACGTGCAATGTGTTTCACAACTGGATTTCTTTTAACTAAATATCGGATCTACACGTGGGCATACAGCAGGCTGTGCTAAGTGTGTTACATACGCTCAAGTGAATCGTCAAGTGAAGATGCGCGTCAGTGGGGTGTACACACAGCTAAGTGATCACCCTGTCCACACGTCAATTTTTATGAATATCACCGTGAAGAAACTAATGAACTCATGGTCCTACTTTCCAGAACGTAGTTCTGATCGACTTGATTATTTTTATCACCGCATTTCTGTCGCCTTATTATCACCTAATTATTTAAAATGTTCTATGATGGTTTAAAACATCATTGGCTTCATAGTTCTCATCACGTAATTGTACTCTTTGCTTTCATTTTACCAAAAACTGAAGAAAAGCTTCTGGTACGACTCTCTAAGTTCTGTTAATATTGCTCCGACCGATGACGATGACAGTCGCAAGTCCGGTTACACGAGAGTTTTTCCCCGGCCATTTGCGTGCTGTTGAGAAACACGTTGAATTCAGCACACAGGCGGCAATGAAATTGGTAACGCGGACGTGGAAAAAACCCACGATCATAAACTCTGCTGCGTTTTCAAGGTCTCCCGCATCGAAATGCAACCTGCTGCGTTTTTATTGCGTTTTTAACGCGCACGTGAGTGGTCGCACGGACTGTTCAAAGATTCCGTAAAAAAAAATATGTATATTTACTTGTTTCTATGGTAATTAATTTTGGTCTCCATGATGTTTTGACATCTTTATAAAAAAAATATGTAATGTAAAAAAATTTCTTAATAAAGATTTATTTACTATTGATAACCAATGTTTTCTTTAATCTAAACACGGACATTTCTGTGCAGTTTTAACCTTTGTATCCAGAGCTGTAGGGATGCGCGTCCGAGACGTCCCAACGGTGCCGACCGATTATAAACCGCCTGTGTGACTACACTTCCGTCCGTGCACGTACGAGAAAAAAACGCATATGTGACCGTTGTGCGTTTTTCCAAACTTAACGCACGTGCACGATCGAAAAAAACGCTCTTGTAACCGTACCCTTAGGGTGAATATTCTGTCGAGTGAGGCACTTCTCGACAATGTTTCTATGCACAAACCAAACAGATTCCAGTTCAAGCGACGTTCGCAGTGATTGTCGCAGTTTAGTGGGAAGTGATCATTGTGTTAATTAGTGCGGAACTGTGCAATAAGTTGACATTTATTGTTGTGTGTTGGACACATTTAACTCGAATTATTGTATAAGAGTACATTTGTTGATTTATAACTGTTGTTTGTGTCTAATTAAAGTTTTTAATTAATGACATCATTGGTGTCAGTTATTCTGTTTCCACTTTATCCACGACGATCTGTGTGACCGGCGTTACAGTATTCTGTTGTAAAACTCGTAAGAGTCTCGGCGAGCACATTAAACTCTAACGTTCGCTATTAAAGTTTGTGTACTTACTTTCCTTCATGTTATAGACATCATGACAGTATAAATATAATCTACCATTGGTCGGCAAACGATCGTTATGCGTGTAACCGTACACACTGACCACGTTATGCAGATAAATCAGACCGTGGTATTTCTCGGCGACGGCATCGAAGCCATGTCCCCCGTTTTGAGCTGCGGCAATAAAATCGATTTTATTGGACATCGAGGTCGGGCCGTTCTCGTTCGCTACACGGATATAATTTCATTTCCATATGAATCTGCGACCGATGCACGCTACCAGTCGACAATAATTGGCCGAGCCCTAGGCTTTAGTTATTGCAACAGCCTTGTGGTCATGTTGTACGCGTATAGCGTTCTTTACGCGTAGGATTAGAATTAGAAGGAGAGCGTTGCACGCAACAATTTAGTTAGCGTCGTAAATATCAGCGTAGTCACAAGGGCGTTAGCGTCGTGTTTCTGATCCGGTTCATTCTCAGTTTCGTTGCCATAATTTTTCTTCAGACTATGTTGGCCGTCACAATAAAATTCCACTGTAACTCAAGATATATTATAAAGTGTTACCCAGTGTTAGTTAGAAACTGCACGTCTACATTTACGGATGTAGATGGTGAATTAGCTTTTTTTATTCATTATTGCTACTATGATTCCTGAGCTGCAGAACTTGCTAACTATTTTGAACGGAGTACATGTATTTCTGGATAAGTTTCGATGTTAGATCATTTTTCAACTGTGGAAAAAATTACGAAAATACCAATTGGTCAACTATTTTTCAACTTTTATCTGAAGTCTGCACGGCCGGTGTCAGTATATTCAAAATTACGTCTAAAAACGAGAGAGAGTAAAACACACACACACACACACACACACACACAATAGCGGCAGATATACGCCGAACAATACCCGATACAGGTATCGGGTATTGTTCGGCGTATATCTGCTGCTACTGTGTGTTTGTGTGTTTTTTTTTACTCTCTGTCGTTTTTAGCGGCCTGAGGAAGATTCCCGACGGAGGAATCGAAACGCTGCCGACGTGATGGGGTTTAATGGCAACCGACCACGGCCTAACAGCCCGGTTTTGCAAACTTCAGATAAAAGTTGAAAAATAGTTGACCAATTGGTATTTTCGTAATTTTTGGTTTACTAAAGTAAGAGTTGTACAATAATCGTTCAGTAAACGCTGAGATTCATGTTTAGTCTTAACCACCCGGCTGGAATTTTACAACTTTGTTCAACATTTTCGTCACTTTTGTGGGTCCCTGGAGTCCTAAAGCTTTAAAATTACAAAAACGTAACACAACACTCGTTGTTAGATAAATTAACAGCTCTCTTTTTATTTTGATATGCCACATGAATTTTTGTGATTTTATCAAAATTTTCACGCAATGACGTTCAAAAAATTTGGAAATTTTCAAAAAGCAGCACTACACTCAGAATGTGGTTAAAATTTTCTTTGATGTGATGCCCTACATGGGCTTTCGCGAAGAAAGTAAAGGAAAGTAATAATAGTAATAATAATAGTAGTAGTAGTAGTAGTAGTAGTAGTAGTAGTAGTAGTAGTAGTAGTAGTAGTAGTAGTAGTAGTAGTAGCAGCAGCAGCAGCAGCAGCAGTTCCAGTAGTAGTAGTAGTATTAGTAGTAGTAGTAGTAGTAGTAGTAGTAGTAGTAGTAGTAGTAGTAGTAGCAGTAGTAGTGTGCCGGGATTTGAAATTTGAAATTCCCGGCCAGTTCATAGATTGCGCCAAGGCCGCGGCTTGATTGAGATAGCGCGACGCGGGGAGGCGACGATATTTGGTAATCAGCTTAGGCATTTTCCGTACCGTAGTGGGTTTGAAAAACTCGTGCCCGGCCTTCATTTCGTCTTCAGCCTCCGACGGGATTTCTAGTGGTCTGGCGACTTGGAAAAATTACTCCTTTCTACTTATCATGAGTTCGTAAACTCTTAAAGGTCTCAGGTAAGGATTGTTATAATCTTTTTATGTTAGGTTAATGGGGATAGGTGTCTTGTGTGTGTGTGTGTGTGTGTGTGTGTGTGTGTGTGTGTGTGTGTGTGTGTGTGTGTGTGTGTGTGTGTGTGTGTGTGTGTGTGTGTGTGTGTGATCCAAATGTGTAAAGTACTTTTTTATTTGTAATATGTCGATTGTAAAGTAAATTGTATGTTGCTTCCGGTATGTGGGGATCTTGCACTTACATGTCTTGAAAATTAATTTACAGTCAATGTGCACCTAGAAGTAAAAGAGAGAGTAAATTGATTTTATGTAAAGGGTTTTCAATTTTATAAATGAAAATGTAACAAAACTAAATTTAGAAAAATATATGTACCAAGAAAATGTAAAGATGATTTGATGTAAGGTTGTTAGATCCTGTAAATGTTAATGAGGATGCAGAGATCAATTTTCGAGTTTTCTTTTGACTAATCACAGAATAGTAGCTTGCAAAGAATTGGATAGTGTGTATGTGTGGTGGGTGTTATGAAGCGAGAGAGAGAGAGTCATGGGTAATTTTTTTTTTCTGATGGACTACTACAAATGAAAAACCTTACAGGGTCCTCGGACAGTCGGGAGATGGGGAAACAACTGACATGATGACATCGACATCCGACATCATCATTGGCAGAGATAGACAGTGAGCAGCTCCTCAACGTCGCCAGCCACAGAGAGAACCCAGAATGCCAGAAAGAACAACTATGCAGAAGGATATGAGCACCCACTTCATCACTCATCAGCATCATCATTATCACCGACCATCACAGGCTTGCTAGCAGTCAATCGTTCTCCAAATACATGTGGGAACTTTCCATTTTAAATTCAACCACTCCAACACACATCGTTTTCAAAAAAAAATGGACATAATTTTATGAACTTGTTAAAATTTTCAAATTTATAATGATAAAACATTAGAACATTTTCTCTGGATGCATCTGTGTGAATTGTATTACTGCCTGTGTATAAAAGCATCCAGTGGTTAGACAGTTTAATTAAATTTCATGATTAATACTTTTGTAATGGGCAGGACTGCATATTAAACATATATAACTGTTTATAAAACTAAAAACAGGGACTGCTATGAACAATATAAGAATTCATGTTTTAAAGCATAAATAAAGTACACGTTTAAGCAAATTTCCATATTTATAATGATTAAAAAACCAAAATAATTGTTAGAAAGTCCTGTGAGTGTATATATTGCACCATGACAGAAAATCCATCTTATTATAAGACCAAAATAGAAGCAAAAATAGAATATAACATAGATTATTAAAAAACCAAACTGACAAAAAAGAAAAAGTATTATAATAATTAATCAAGAATAAAAGTAAAATGAAATCCGAAATTAAAAGAAGTTAAGTTCATTAAAACCAACTTAAGTGATAATCCAACTTATATAGTATATATACCCAGGTAGATTAGGAGCAGTTAAGAAAAAACCATATATAAACCAAAACCACCGAATAAAAATATAACTAGTAAGCAGATAAAAACAAAACCCCCAACAAAGTATAACAAAGAAAAGTACAGTACAGTAGAAAAATAAGAAAAGAAACTATGTAAATTAAATATAAGTAGAAATATTAGATATATGATGGAAAGTGTACAAAGATAATTTAATTTGATTGTGAAAAAATGACCAACAATAATCCCATTTAAGTGATGTTTTTTATTCCCCAATGACTAGATAAAATGGCTAGAAATCAAATTTGGGAATATAGTGAATAGTGAGAGTAAATCCCTAAATTAAACCAAAAACAGCAAAAGACTGCATAATTGATTTCAATAAACTGTTTAAATAAAAACAGATGTGTTTTGTTTATGTTAGCAGTTCATTGAACTCAAAGCATTGAATGCTTGAGATTAAGTTTATTTTTTTAAATATAATATCTTTATTATATTTTAATGATGTCAATTAATAATAAACTCGGTTGTAATTAAGTAAGGGCAATTTAGTTAAGATTTTATTAGAATTGTATGTCAGAAAGGGTATTAGCAAGCTGAAATAATATGTAAACTTTGTAAATGAACTAACATAAAAAAAAAAAATAGGCAAATGGTACCTCTCACCAACATTATAATTAGTAAATAAGTTAAGGAAAATAATTAAATGAATGAAAATTGTTGAATGTAAATCACTACCATGTATAATAACTGTAACAACACTTAGTGAAAGTAATTAAGGAATGTATAAGATATTATTAGTAAAAATTCAAGTGTCATAACAATGGAGTCTAAAGAAAAGCCTAAATTGAAGATAGTATTCAAATTAGCTAACCAAATCATCAAATTACTGAGAATTAAAGAACCCAAACCATAATAATTCAATCAATGATCTTGTTCAATGATAATTAGAATCTGACATAAATTGTCAACCATTTGATGTGGAAAGAAGTAAAGTAGGTAAGGCCTACAACAAAATATACTGTAAATATGACTTTTTGAGTTAAAAAATACTATAAAATATATCATGTATGGTATTAAATGATTCAGAATTAAATAAGGAATTTGATTATATAATTAGCATTTAATAAGAATAAATAATAAGCAAAATGTAATTTATAATATAATGTAAAATTCAATTCTTTTGTACAACATCAAATTTGAGGCTTAAGAGTCAGCTGATTTAAAACAATGAAAATTTACTAATAAATCAGCCAGGACCTCTTGTACGATGAAGAAAAAACGAGAGTTGATTGTTAAACGTTGAGGTGAACACATCAGAACGAGCGAACTCAAAAAAGATAGAAAATATAATTTTGACATGAACTAAACGTATAAAAGAAAAAGAAATTTAAAAATATAATTTATTAACACTGAAGTCAAATAAAAGAATCCAACCATTACATGTAGGAAGATTGGAAATTTTAATCAAGATATCGGAACAATCCAGGCACTAATTCAGAATTTGTCGATGTGAATATTCCCATTACAAAACTGTACGAGATACTTGAACGAGGACACTTCTGAACACTTATTGCCGAACTAAACCACGGATCATTAATACGGAATCATCACTCTAAGACGAAGAAACTGATCACTACTACTATGATGAGGAACACATAAAGAATCAACATTTATTTGGAGGAGTTTCGTCGTGAAGATCTTAGTGTGCATACGCAGCAAGGAAGCGGCCATCTTGTTGAATCTCAGACCAGCATTAGTCAGTGTGGTGACGTCAGCCTACGTAGAGCCATTGGTTCGAAAAAATCTAATTTTTATTAACATTTTTATATTAAATATTATTTCTATTTTTGTCATTAAGAACTTGTTAATTGTAAGTATTTTACCTTTTCAGCATTACCCTTTCTCTGACTTTTAATAACAGCTAAAAGAACCTATAATTCTATATTAATAATTTATATAAAGAAAACAATTTGCCCTGAGATATGAGTTTTCGAGCTATGGATTAGTGGTTCGATTCAAAGTCGATTAATCGCAATTAGATTAATAAATTCAGTTAACATTCCAATTTTGAGTTTTATTTCTTGGTGAACATACATTTAGAAGAATTTCAGGTAGCACTTGAAACCTGGACTTCAAGGAAGAAGAGAATAACATCTCCAAGGAGTACGATCACTGAATAGCTGAATACCACTAATCGATTATTACATTTCATAATCTATTTAACGCTGGAAACAAATTATTGTTATTAAAACACCACATCAACTAAAACAGTAATTAAAAGAATTAAGGACTAATATAATAAATAAATAACTAATAAATAAATAATAATAAAGAACAAAATTTTTCTTTAATTAAATTTAAACAAAATTTTTTACAAATTCATATATTTATTTTTGTAACCCATAAAAAAGGAAACGTTACAATATATATATATATATATATATTGTGATTTATTTTTATTTGTCGTAAAAGCATCCAATTGTTAGATGGTTGGATTAATTCTGATTGTTAATAGTATGGGTAGTTCTGATCAATGCAGATATGTATATTTGTGTATACGTTTGACTATGAAATGAAATGCTATGTGATAATATCATGTATAATGATGAAATAAGAAAGCACCAATAAAATGCTGTTACTGTTATGCGATTGTTTTATTGCAAGTCCTGTCACTCTGAGCTCGGTGCATTGTCTTCTCACATCTAGGCCAAGAGCTTAGTTATTAAATTTTTAATGTAACGGCCATCCGCCGTTACAGTAGTAGTAGTAGTAGTAGTAGTAGTAGTAGTAGTAGTAGCAGTAGTAGTAGTAGTAGTAGTAGTAGTAGTAGCAGTAGCAGTAGTAGTAGTAGTAGTAGTAGTAGTAGTAGTAGCAGTAGAAGTAGTAGTAGAAGTAGTAATAGCAATTGCAGTAGTAGTAGTAGTAGTAGTAGTAGTAGTAGTAGTAGTAGTAGTAGTAGTAGTAGTAGTAGTAGTAGAAGTAGTAGTAGCAGTTGCAGTAGTAGTAGTAGCAGTAGTAGCAGCAGCATTAGTAGTAGTAGTAGTAGTAGTAGTAGTAGTAGTAGTAGCAGTTGCAGTAGTAGTAGTAGCAGTAGCAGCAGCAGCAGCAGTAGCAGTAGTAGTAGTAGAAGTAGTAGTAGCAGTTGCAGTAGTAGTAGTAGTAGCAGTAGCAGCAGGAGCAGTAGTAGTAGTAGTAGTAGTAGTAGTAGTAGTAGTAGTAGTAGTAGTAACAGTTGCAGTAGTAGTAGTAGAAGTAGTAGTAGCAGTAGCAGCAGCAGCAGCAGCAGCAGCAGTAGTAGTTGTAGTAGTAGTAGAAGAAGTAGTAGGCCTAGTAGTAGCAGTAGCAGCAGCAGCAGCAGCAGAAGAACTTCATAAAGACCAAAGTATAATGAACAAATATATCTCCGCCTGCTCGTGTAACGACCAAAACAGAAGCGGACTTGAAAGGACCCGCAATCACCAAGAAACCCCCAGAAGTATATTTTGTATGTTGCACATATTTTCTCCCGATATATTATTTAAATAAATATACGTTTGAAAACAATAAACGTACAGAATTTGTTAAAAATTACGGTTTAAAGTAATTAAATATATTGTAGATATATATTTTCATATACACTAGAGCATCGATTTTATCAGGACATTCATTAACCGAACGATCTATTATCCGAACTCAATAAAAAAATTACATTATGTACTGTACTAATACAGTAATGTATTGGACACGTGTAGGCGTATTGGATATTTATTGAAAATAAAAAATTGTATACTATAAATAAACGCTGTAGTTTTACAGCATTATAATTGATAAACAAAGAATCGATAAACACAATTACATCACCAAACGTTGATAAACACATTTACAATTATTGATAAACAACCTGTGTCAACGGAAGTCTCTGTCACTGAATGTATGTTTGTTAATTAATTTTATAGTACACTGTTTGTCATTATACTCTAATTTTGTTTAATTTAACTTTTGGTTTTTATTAATTAGCCTACTCAGTTTTAATTCAATTATTTTTAGCCTTAGAATGCATTACAGTACAGTATACAGGTTGCTGTAATTATATAACAGCATGATAGAAATTATTTTGTAATAAAAACCTTTGTTTTTGTAAAGAAAAATAATGTTTTTAGTTTACATGTTATCCGATATGTCGATTATCCGAACGTTCCCTCGTCCCGAGAGGTTTGGATAATCGATGCTCGACTGTATTATTACATATATAAAATCGATATATTATTGTAGATATTTAATTACCCAATCTCGGAGAGTTACAGTTGTAATTTAGGCTGTGTTCTTTGTGTGTGTGGGGGGGGGGAGACGAGAGAGAAAAGTTTAGGGAACAACAAAACGTGTTGGATAGAGCGCGAGTGAGTGAGAGGGACACTTGAATAAAGTCGGGCGTTGTGCAGAACCTTATTAAAGTTGTACTCTGGGGTTAAGTTTTAACGGGTCAAAGGGGGAGGGGGAGGAGGGTCGGATGCTCTCGAGTAACGCAGTAGTAATGGCAACGGAACTGGTGGGAGAAAAACTTTTCCAACAGCGAGGATGGCTTCCTGGAACACTTTCAAAGTTGCTGCTGCCAACAACTATGTTAAGAATTGTCGCTGGCAACTGATTATAGGCTACTACGTTGCACACTTGTGGAGTGCGTTGCTGTGTCGAGTTCGTCTGTATACACTTGTTTGGCGAATTGTAAGCTGCGTAAAGTAGGTCGGTAAAATTATTTTAACAAATTTTTATTGCGCGCGCGCGCGTGTGTTCCATAATATTGCGTTTCTATGGAAGTATTTATTTTATGTTATTCTCTTATGTATATTTCGTTCCAATTTGTTGTTGTTAGTATAGACCAGCAGTCGGCAACCCTACGCCGTCGATAAGGTTATACGCGCCCGCGATCCAATTTGTAATTTTATTTTCGTTTGAACAAAGGAACGCACCCGCATTGTACCGGCTTCGAAGTACTTTATCATAAAATAGTACAAGCCGTTTAAGATTTTGCTTTTTTTTTAATACAATAATTACTGTTAGTATTTCAAGAAAAGCAACTGAAACCTTCTTTTATTTTTTAAATGTGATTTTTTCAAATTTTACATTTCTGTGCAATGTATAAAAATAAATAATGTTATTGTGGTAACTTCTTTCACTTATTTTTATTAAAATGTGTTCCTATTAACCATTTTATCGTTTAACGTTTTGTTAGTTTTAACGTGCGTGTGCACGATGACAGATTGTTGATGACCTACTCATAATGTGAAACGTTTTCACAAATATATATGAAAAATTCTGCAAAGCTTTTTCTGACTCGGTGTTCCACGTCGCTAAATATAAGCGCAAGTGTATTATAAAGCGACAGTTAGTGTTTGTAACGTCCGGCTATTTTCCATCGATGGGTTGGAGAGGGGTGAGCCGATCTGCGCTTCCCCCCCCCCCCATAAATTCAAAAGCTGCTTATAACTGATACGCTATAGACAGAGGTTAACAGTAGTGTTGTTGTGTGTTTCAGCCGGAAGCGGACTCGCAGAGCCACGCGTTCCGCAGCAAAGTGTTCAAACGGCCGCGTCCGTGCAACCTGTGCCACCAGCCCATACACCACCAGGGCAGCGTCTGCAGAGGTGAGTACCTGTCTATCACTTAATACCCTAAATGGGCTAGGATAATATATGATAGTAATATAATGTGTAAGTCTATTGAGTAGGCTGTCACGGCCGCAGTTTATAATACCCGCACTATTGGGCCGTGATCAATTGCTTTGTGTAAGTCTATTGAGTAGGCTGTCATGGCCGCAGTTTATAATACCCGACTATTGGGCCCTGATCAGTTGCTTTGTGTAAGTCTATTGAGTAGGCTGTCACGGCCGCAGTTTATAATACCCGCACTATTGGGCCGTGATCAAATGCTTTGTGTAAGTCTATTGAGTAGGCTGTAACGGCCGCAGTTTGTAATACCCGCACTATTGGGCCGTGATCAGTTGCTTTGTGTAAGTCTATTGAGTAGGTTGTACCGACCGCAGTTAATTATACCCGCACTACTGGGCCGTGATCAATTGCTTTGTGTAAGTCTACTGAGTAGGCTGTCACGGCCGCAGTTTATAATACCCGCACTACTGGGCCGTGATCAATTGCTTTGTGTAAGTCTACTGAGTAGGCTGTCACGGCCGCAGTTTATAATACCCGCACTATTGGACCGTGATCAATTGCTTTGTGTAAGTCTATTGAGTAGGCTGTAACGGCCGCAGTTTGTAATACCCGCACTATTGGGCCGTGATCAATTGCTTTGTGTAAGTCTATTGAGTAGGCTGTAACGGCCGCAGTTTGTAATACCCGCACTATTGGGCCGTGATCAGTTGCTTTGTGTAAGTCTATTGAGTAGGCTGTTCCGACCGCAGTTAATAATACCCGCACTACTGGGCCGTGATCAATTGCTTTGTGTAAGTCTACTGAGTAGGCTGTCACGGCCGCAGTTTATAATACCCGCACTATTGGACCGTGATCAATTGCTTTGTGTAAGTCTATTGAGTAGGCTGTAACGGCCGCAGTTTGTAATACCCGCACTATTGGGCCGTGATCAATTGCTTTGTGTATGTCTGTTGAGTAGGCTGTCACGGCCGCAGTTTATAATACCCGCACTATTGGGCCGTGATCAGTTGCTTTGTGTAAGTATATTGAGTAGGCTGTAACGGCCGCAGTTTGTAATACCCGCACTATTGGGCCGTGATCAGTTGCTTTGTGTAAGTCTATTGAGTAGGCTGTACCGACCGCAGTTAATAATACCCGCACTACTGGGCCGTGATCAATTGCTTTGTGTAAGTCTATTGAGTAGGCTGTCATGGCCGCAGTTTATAATACCCTCACTATTGGGCCGTGATCAGTTGCTTTGTGTAAGTCTATTGAGTAGGCTGTCACGGCCGCAGTTAATAATACCCGCACTACTGGGCCGTGATCAATTGCTTTGTGTAAGTCTACTGAGTAGGCTGTCACGGCCGCAGTTTATAATGCCCGCACTATTGGGCCGTGATCAATTGCTTTGTGTAAGTCTATTGAGTAAGCTGTAACGGCCGCAGTTTGTTATACCCGCACTATTGGGCCGTGATCAAATGCTTTGTGTAAGTCTATTGAGTAGGCTGTAACGGCCGCAGTTTGTAATACCCGCACTGTTGGGCCGTGATCAGTTGCTTTGTTTAAGTCTATTGAGTAAGCTGTAACAGCCGCAGTTTGTAATGCCCGCACTATTGGGCGGTGATCAATTGCTTTGTGTAAGTCTATTGAGTAGGCTGTCACGGCCGGAGTTTATAATACCCGCACTGTTGGGCCGTGATCAGTTGCTTTGTTTAAGTCTATTGAGTAGGCTGTAACGGCCGCAGTTTGTAATACCCGCTCTATTGGGCCGTGATCAATTGCTTTGTGTAAGTCTATTGAGTAGGCTATCACGGCCGCAGTTTATAATACCCGCACTATTGGGCCGTGATCAGTTGCTTTGTGTAAGTATATTGAGTATGCTGTAACGGCCGCAGTTTGTAATACCCGCACTATTGGGCCGTGATCAGTTGCTTTGTGTAAGTCTATTGAGTAGGCTGTAACGGCCGCAGTTTATAATGCCCGCACTATTGGGCCGTGATCAATTGCTTTGTGTAAGTCTGTTGAGTAAGCTGTAACGGCCGCAGTTTGTAATACCCGCACTGTTGGGCCGTGATCAGTTGCTTTGTTTAAGTCTATTGAGTAAGCTGTAACGGCCGCAGTTTGTAATGCCCGCACTATTGGTCCGTGATCAATTGCTTTGTGTAAGTCTATTGAGTAGGCTGTCACGGCCGCAGTTTGTAATACCCGCACTATTGGGCCGTGATCAGTTGCTTTGTGTAAGTATATTGAGTATGCTGTAACGGCCGCAGTTTGTAATACCCGCACTATTGGGCCGTGATCAGTTGCTTTGTGATGAGATTTTTAATTTTCTAGACGTTTCGGCCACACTCCGCAGGCCTTCTTCAGTAGTAAAACTTTTAAAAAATTCGACGAGGATAGTACTCCTAAAGGTTTGATTTCACCTCAGTTAGGGTTACGTTCCACCTACCATCCGTTTTCTAATTTTTTTGTTCCCGCAACCTTATGTGGGGGGCCATCAGGCGAACCCTTAAGTCAGCAAGTAATGGAACACGCCTAAAATTCTGCACGGTATTGCCCCTTCCAACACTTCTTTATGGGTCTGAGAATTGGTCTTAAACGAAAGGTCAGGACAGTCGCATCCAAGCGGCTGAAATGAGATTTCTCAGGCACGTGGCAGGGTATACTCTCCATGATCATAGAAGAAACACACATGTACGGCAGGAACTGAAGATTATGAGTATACTCTACAGGTTTGGTTGAATTGGTAGGAACATGTTTGCCGAATGGATGACTACCGCATCCCAAATAAACTATGGAGTTATAAGCCGAGGGGACGGAGAGGTGTGGAACGTACGAGGAAGCGCTGGAGTGACCAGCTGGAGTGACTTTGCCTGATCGAGATAGGAACAAACCATCCTTGGTTTAATTCTTGAAGATAATGACTACTGAAGAAGGCCTCTTGTGGACGGCCGAAACGTCTAAAAAATTTTAAGCGTCACCACAAAACAATCGATCACGGCCCAGTACCCCGGATATTGTAAGCGTCACCACAAAACAATCGATCACGGCCCAGTACCCCGGATATTGTAAGCGTCACCACAGAACAATCGATCACGGCCCAGTACCCCGGATATTGTAAGCGTCACCACAATACAATCGATCACGGCCCAGTACCCCGGATATTGTAAGCGTCACCACAGAACAATCGATCACGGCCCAGTACCCCGGATATTTTTATAAACTCTTTTAACAATGAGGTTTGTAATTTTTAATTGGTTTCACATGCGGCCTCCCCGACACGGAGAGGGCACAGACAATTAATATAGGCTTCATATCAGCCAAAATTGGTTCCCGTAGTATGCCAAAACCACGGAGCCAAATTTCCGAGCTATATATATTCGCTAAATTTCCAATAAAAATCAGCTCGAAAATAAGCCTAATTGAGTTATAATCTAATTGCACGTAATTATAATAATTGCGTACTATCTAAGAAAAGAGGACATCTTAATCGACATCTGTTAGTCTATTAATACCTGAGCTTGGGCTATGTTCGGTCGACCATCCCTTTGTCGAACGGTTTTTTATTGAAGAAGGTCTCCGATGGGTAGCTGAAACGCCTAGTGAATAAAAAATTTCATCACAAACAAACAATAGAAAACCGTCCAATAGACCAGAATTATAATAGGACTCTTTTAATGATATCTGTTAATTTACATTTACAAAGCAAATTTCCTTTTTCATCATATTTACATCAGTTCAAAAAAGTACACTGTAACTATTTTTTTTTTTAAGTTGGTAAGTGCACAGCCAAGACAGATTTTCACGTAATTTTATTGATTTCAATAATTAAAATTGTTAATTATTAAAAAAAATTGTTCCAGACCACTAATTAAATTCTTGATTTGATAAAATTTGAAGTTAGTATTAAAGTTTAAATTTAAACGTTGCGTCTAAATTAACCTCTAACAATAATAATAATAATAATAATAGTCTAATAATAATAATAGTAATAATAATAATAATAGTAATAATAATAATAATAGTAATAGTAATAATAAAAAGAAGAACAACAACAACAACGAGAACAACAGACTAGTTTCAGCAATAACTTCATCCTTCTAATTCCTCTTGGGGCTTCTTCGTTTTCCTTTTCATCTGCATATCCAGTGCAGTAGCTGTCCTGGTAAACGTTCGTTACCCATCCTGGGTACATAGACCCAACTGACCACAGCGACACTCTAGTTTTTAGGTCGTCTTTAGGATTGTAGTTCGCTTTGTTTCCTGGGCTCTATCATTAGTCGCTCCTGAAGGAGTCTCCGACAGTTTAGTCTGTCCTGAGCTGCCCATCTTCAGTTTCGTACCCCAAGCAGATTCTTACTCTGATCCTCCCTCGTACCGTCTACCTAGTGGAACCTTGGACGCTCAAATCCTCTGGTCCCATACAGTTGTTCCGACGTTACCGTGTTAAAGTTGTCATTGTCATTCATTAGAGCGATGTGTCCGGACCAGCTGATATAATTTGTATGATATTTGACAGCAGGCGAGAGGCGGTACAGTTACTGTCTGTGTCTCCAAGTCTGGCCTCTAAGCTGTGGACTACAAATCCTTCCGTAGATCTTTCTTTCACATTATATAGACTATAACGTTAAGCTGTTTTGGACATTCTCCAGGTTTCACAGCTGTAGGTCAATATCAACCTAATCAGTCCTGTAGAACTTCATGACTTGTGTCACGAGAAACTGGACTGCTTTTCAAATGCTTCTTCAGCCCACAATAGCACTGGCTAGCTATCAACAATTCCTCTTTTTGAAACTCCCGAAGCAATATTTCTTCTTCTTCTTCTTCTTCTTCTTCTTCTTCTTCTTCTTCTTCTTCTTCTTCTTCTTCTTCTTCTTCTTCTTCTTCTTCTCGCGTCACAGTTCGCAGTCGAACATTAGCCTCCATAATCATCCGCTTCCATTTTCCCTGTCCTTGCCGATTGATTTCCATTGTTGTATTTTAAGCAAAGTATCAGCATCACTTGCCACTGCGTCAGTCCAGCGATGCTTGTGTCTTTCGACAGGCCTTCTACCTACGATATGACTAAACAGTACTTTCCTAGGTATTAGATTGCCTTCCATCCTAATGATGTGTCCTGCCCATTGCAATCTATACAGTCAGGATCTGTTGGTGGCCAGATCATTGTCTTTATACAGCTTGCATAGCTCCTCATTTTGACGCATTCTCCATATCCCATTGACTTGGGTTGGACATTCTCCTCAAAATTGTGCTTTCAAAGGTATTGACTATGTTAGCGGCTTGTTTGTTCACAGTTCAACTCTCGCTGCCATATGTTATCACCGGTCTAATCATAACTTTATATAATGTGACCTTGGAGTGACGGTGGACATTCCTTGTCTTGGATACAGTTGTGAATGAAGCATATGCTCTATTTGCGGTCTGTATCCTTTACCTTGTTTCATTTATTTCTTCCAGCAGCAATATTTACTGGATAAAATTATTTAAAATGAACTAAAAAAGAAACAAAACACACAGATATTTCTCTTTATTCACAATGGGTCAAAGGTCATATTTTACACAGTCTGAGCTTTGGTCACTTTATTTTTTAAGTACGCGTGCGTGTGTGTGCATGCGTGCACGTACAATAGTTGCTCCCATTGCGCGTACCAGTTGCTCTCAAAGTTAATTACACGCGGCTATATTGTTGTTGTTGTCTTGTACTTGCAAATGGCTGCAATAAATATCAGTGGGAACGAACGCAAACATTCGTTACTACTTTCAAAACTGACACACATAAGCCATCGATTACTCTGTTACGTAATTAGAAAATGTTTAGTTAATTATTGCGCTCTGTGCAGTGTCTGTGTTTGACGTGTCATTATGTGTGCAGTGAACATTGTTATCGTGATTCAGTCGGGAAACAGAAGAAGAAGAAAAACACGTCGCAAGTCGTCAGTGCGTGCGTCACGATGTCGATCCAAGCAGGCAGAATTTCGTGTAGGGTAAAAACAAAAAAATAAATAAATAAAAATCTGCAGTAACACAAGGTAATTTTTTTGTAGGACATAGCCAGTAGAACAAGCTTAAGAATTTCTGCAGAAAAAACAAATTTCTCACGAACATTAAAAATGCGCCAAGGTTCCTGCTAACAGAGATATTGTTCGAATAGAGAGGGTTAGAAAATTTAAGTATCTAAGGGAAATAATTTAAGAGAATAGTTTAGAAAATTCTGCTATAGAAGGAAGGATTCATAAAATAAAAAGAGCGTATGGTATAACTAAAGATATTTACAATAAAAACTGCATATCTAAAAATGCGATAATAAGGGATTACAATACAGTAGTGAGGCCAGGATGACTATATGCAAGTGAATGTCTAGCAGTGAATTATAATTTAAAGAAACTAGAAATATTGAAAAGACGAATTATTAGGAAAATATTAGGCCCACGAAAAACTTCAGAAGGTTTGGAAATTAAGAAATAATGATGAAATATATCAAAGTATAGAAAATATAACAGAAACAATGAGGAAAAGAAGACTATTATTTTTTGGACATTTATATAGAATGGACGACAATAGGTTGACAAAGCAGATCTTAAAATATCTGTGGGGGAAGAAGTTGGATTAAAGAAGTCCAAAAGGATTTAGAAAAAAATAATATAAACACAGAAGAAGCAATTGAAAGACAAGTTTTTAGGTCAAAAGTGTTAAAAATGGAAGGAGTCCAGGGTAGGAAAGAGAAAAATGCAGGTTCAAAGTGGACTGGAGACAGGATGAAGAGACACAGCGAAAAGATGAAAGAATATTGGAGAAAAAAAAGAACAAGGAATCGAGAATTGAAATTGGCATGTAGTTCTAAGATGGCCGATAAAAAAAAAAAAACCTGTTTTTAGAAGATAGTTTATGGCTGCGAAATGTTTTTGTCTTTGTGCTTGGTCTTGTCCTTCATGCATGTTGGTGCAAGTTCTCCAGAATCCGACAACTTGCTTGCGTCGCTCTCGGCAACGGTGGATTGGTTACCACCTGGAGTAGTTTTCCGTTCCTGAATTTCCACCATGCTGTACCGCTGAACAAAGTGTTTCGCCGGTAGGTTAGCAGTATTTCAGCTAATCCAAGATACAACCAATATCCTGGAGGCCCTATGCCGTTGACCATCCACTAGCTCTATCCGCCTTTAGGGACAGTTCCCCATCCCAAGGGCAAACGGGTGCCCTAAACTTTCCTTGGAGGCCGTTGGGGGTTGGGGGGTCACATTATACCGGGTGACACTCGGTCGCCAGAGCCTCGTTAGTAGAAACAGGGGTCACCGCGAGAAGGTGAGGTGCCATTTGAGGAAGCGACGTTATCCCTTGACCCCCTCCAGATTACTCAAGAAGACATTGAAGAATGCTTCCCACTCAAAAAGAAATTAAAAAATGCTCAAGGTTTTCAGAAAAAAATTCCAGGAAGAGGACAGGTGCCATCTGGACTGACGAAAGGAGGGAGAGACATCGATCAGGAATGAAGGACATGTAGAAGAGGAGGAAGAGAGAGGTGAAGAACGGAGGAACCAGTTGCAACAAACACAGTCCACAGTGAGGGGCTCTTACGTTAAAAAAAATAACCCATTTTGTAACAATATTTCATTAAATACACAATATTTATTATTATTGCTTAATTGAAAGGATGAGGTTGCGTAATTGAAAGAGTTATGAGTTTTGAGTCGACCATTTGGCTCACGTCTATCTAGTTGAGATACGTCTACCGAAAACTTTTTGAATGCATCAACCGATTTTCGTAAAACTTAGCAAGCATGTTCCTAGTTTTACCTCACATACCCTTCTTGTTTTTTGAGATTAAGCCCCCCACGAATAGTAGAGCGGAGCGGGAGGGAATGTGAAAAAGTCAAAATTTTGAAAAAATCGCAAAATTACATGTTTGGTATTAGGCTACAGTGCAGACAATTATAACTAGCAACTTTTGCTCCTTCCGGCTAGTCCTCATTTGAGGCAATTTAATAGTGAATATGTCCCCTGGATATGTTACTAGCATATCGCAGGGTAGGACGTTCGGTTAGGCTGCCATCTACAGGCTTAACGTCGAACCCGAATTTTTGTCTGGGTGTTCTCCCATAAACTGGCTGTCTGACTAGACTAAAGAGACCAGTTTTCTCTGTTGATATACCCATAAGCATCTTTAATGTGGTGGTTTCTTCTTACCTCCACATTCTACGTCGTTGATCAATGGAAGAAGGTCATCCGTCTTTAGGGGCATTTTCCCACTCTAAGGGCAAAAGGGTGCCCTAACCTCTACTTGACAATGACAAGTAGAGAAGGGACTGCTTATAGGCCTACCGGCTGTCATTCGGTCTCCAGAGCCGCGTTAGTCACCTGTAGGTGTTGCCTATCCCCCACCACTAGGAGGTGCGGCTGGATATTTTGCTTCATTAAGGAATTGGACCATAAGGCATTACTCATCCTCTCCAGTATTTTAGAGGACTATAAGCCGAGGGGACGGTGAGGCGTGGGACGGTCGAGGAAGCGCTGGAGTGACCAGCTCTAATGTTTACCTATTTGAGACCGGAAAAAAACATTCTTGGTTTAATCGTTGATGATTATGACCGTTATAACCAAAATCTGTGTTCGGTTTTCTAAATTTCAAAAGTTTGGGACACCGCAAAGTGGATTACAACAAGATGTGGTTTGCCGATTTACTAACGATAAAATACGCCAGTGACAGAGTTCTGCGCAGTGGGAGCGATTCCAATCCGTAATTCATTGGGCATAGCGATCCTGCGCGCACGAACACAGCTGTTCGACAAATAAGCTCAGAGATCCAACACGGCAATCATATGGCGTCATCTGAATTATTAACGACAAATTATAACGAAGTACGTATCTAGCAATGATGACTCAAACATTGGGCGAACTGAGTGGACTGAATGACAATTCTTTCTTTAAACATGATCATCGTTTTTGGGGGGAGTATGGGTGAGGACGTTGGCCTTGTGAGATGGGTACCACTGGAGGAGGACACAATTTCCTGGTAGTAACGGTATGGCGTCGCCTTTAGACGAAGGAATGAGACCTAATAGAATCGAGTAAGAGGAGAAGGAGGAGAAGGAGGAAAAGAAGAAGAAGAAGATGATGATGATGAAGAAGAGGAGCAGGGATTACGATTTCGATCCCGTATTAAAAAAATAATTTAATTAAATTATTGCTTTCGCTAATGACACAGCTATAATGGCGATTGGTTCGACCTTAGGTGAAGCTACCAACATGCTTCAAGGTGCTAGTGATCAGATACAGCAGTGGACTAGGAGATGGAAAATTAAGCTTAATGAACTGAAATCTGTCCATATCAATTTTACAAACAAAAGAATAGAGAACAGTCTTCCATTTACCTTAAATGGTGTTGTAGTACCATTTGCAAACAGTGCCAAATATTTGGGGATGACCCTAGATACAAAGCTACGATGGAAGGAGCACATCAGAAAAAAATGACGGAGCTTGGTCTCAAATATAGACAACTGTATTGGCTCTTGGGACGAAATTCTCAGTTGTCAATACACAACAAAATTCTGATATATAACCAAATTCTGAAACCAATTTGGCTTTATGGAATTCAACTGTGGGGTTGTGCGAAAGAAACGAACATTAGATGTATTCAAACCTTCCAGAATAGAGTGCTACGGAACATGGTAAGTGCTCCATGGTACATCAGAAATAGTGATCTACATCGAGACCTTAGGATCCCTGATGTCGCCAGTGAAATTAAAAGGTTTGCTGCAAAGCACGAATCTAGACTACACCAGCATATCAATGTAGAAGCTATTCAACTGCTTGACAACGCCAATACAGTGAGAAGGCTGAAGAGAACTAAAACTTTTGAATTAGTGTAGTGCAGTGTGTGTGCAGAAATCTAGAAAGTAATATATAGTACACCAGTGGGCGACTGTATAAGTAACTTAAAAACATTAGATGTAAATTGATGGTTGGTCTTTTAGACCAGTTTAAAAAAAAAAAAAAAAAAAATTACATTATTGAAACAACGAACATCCGCCGTCACTGCGAACAGACAGTAGTGTGACGTTTCGACTATTGAACATCTGTAGTCGTCTTCAGGTTAATAAAAATGTAAATAGTAAATCCACATTAAAAAATTCCAATAACATAAAAAAATCACTGTCTCATGGACACGGCTAGTCAAACAGTGATGGCTAATGTTGGATAGGTGGTGTAAAAACTGCTTTATGTCCAGGTTCTTATTTTTGTTAACGCGTTCTAAAAGTTTACTACCGGTTATGATGAAGTTCGTCTTGAAACAGGATACCAAGTGGTGAGGGGCGGGCGTATTGAGGTCGTCGGGGTGATTTATCGTTACGCTGACTACATGTAATTAGTTGGAGGCAGAGAGGCAGAGGGGTGGTTCCTCCCACACTGCGGTGACGTATGTACGTGTCAGCTGATTTTACGAGCGTCAGCTGATGCATAGAATGCACAATTAGCATATGACTGCTGTAGGTTATACGCGTTTGGTAATCAAGTACTGTATCGGTCTACTCTCGCTCATGACCTTTCGTTATTCAGGGTAGATCTTATGTCATTTGGTAAAAATACGTTTTTTGATAACTTCTAATGACGAAAGATTCTGTTATTAACTGAAACACTTGTGCCGATTTTCTATAAAATTCATTTTTACTTCCATATTCTATAAGGAAATGGATGGCGAAAAAATCATGTTCAACATAAGGGCTGATTCTGATTGTACTACCCTCAAAACATGAAGAAAAGTAATTTTCCGAAAAGTGTCTGTGTTTGTGTGGTGTAGAATTTTTTCTATGGCGAAAGATAACTGCCGCAAATTCAAACAGAATCAAATAATTTTTAGCATACTCGTATGTGCCTGAGTTGTAGAGGACTCAACGTCTATTGATTTTGGTGAAGATCGGTTAAGTGGAAGGGGTAGTTTACCTGCAACGTTTTATGTTTTAACAAGAGTAAAGTACTAAATTTTGATAAATAAAGTAAATAAATAAATCACTGTAAGAAGGTAGGTGAAATATCTATAAATGGAAAGGGTTGTTGAAGGGGAGGGGATAATTTTCTTTAAATGAAAGGGGAGAGTTTTTTTATATGTGTACTACGTTATCAGCAACAAAGAAGTAGTTTGTTGTTAAAATTCCTTCCCGGTCTGTTTGACCGTGGTCCAATGTTTTCTGCAAAACCAGACGTTTCGGCAGTGTCATCGACTTCCATCATCAGTGAGTGCGCTGACGTGAGGTGGTATACGTTAGTGACCACAGTACTGTGGTTAAGGCTGAAGAAAGAATTAGTTTCTATGGAAATATTTCATTTCGAAAATGATTTTAAATATAAATCTTAGAAGATGGAAGTCGTGTATAGTTCTCCATACCGATATTTATGTTCCGGACAGTGCACTACAGAAGTAACACAGATAAAATGAATACTGTATTAAATTGTCTCATCCGCCCAATTGTCTCATCCGCCAAATTGTCTCATCCGCCCAATTTATTACGTCCAGTCTCTTCGTCCTCTCTCATCCTTTCTTTCCCCGTTCCCGTAGAACCATCGGTAACAGACAAGTTATTCTTTCTCGCAAACACTTTTGGTTCTCTGTATCTTAGGCCTTCACGGTCGGTGGCAAAAGTGTTGGTAATAAACTCCGGGCTGTTGTCCACTGATGTTGTTAATCACATACGGTTCGGCCACATCTCTGGAGGCCAGCTTTAGTACTTCAGAATTTCTGTTGCCGCAGTACTGTGGTCGAGTGACGGAAAATCGTGTCAGTTGGTGAATCGTTTTTATGCCCTGAAGATGGCCTGCTGAGGTGTGGCCGAAACGGCTATGATTAACAACACCAGTGGGCCACGGCACAATAGCCGCAGTTTATTACCAACACTGTTGATTCTTTTGATCCCTTCGACATTGCTTGATTTATCTGTCCACGCTTTTCTCATCCTCGAAAGTCACATTCCCAGCGAAAAGCCAATTACGTCGTTCCAACCGATCCCTCCGTATTTTCATCACACTTCCCAGACTTCTCCTACCTTTATCCATATATTTCCTTTTAGAACGTTTTCTGTTGTTAAAATATTTGTTTCCAGTCAGGCTTTTCCTTTTTATACGATTGAATGTTCTTAACTCTCCCTGAGTGGGCTGCCAACCCGGTTGCAGGAAAGTCGGGTAGTGAGGCTGCCATCCTCGAGCCTCCAGACCTGCTGTGGGTTTCATTCGGAAACCCATCTCCTATTCCGCTTTCTCCCCTGTTGAGAATTTCCCTGCTCCGCCTTCGAGACCGTTGGCCATTTGTCAACATTAGCATATAACTGGGTGCTACCATTCGGAGCCAGATGGACCCAGGTTCTTTAACGAGGTTGATACTCCTCCCTCATCATTGGCAAGTTGACGCCCCGGGCATGCGACCGGCAGTGTTAAACAAAATTGTTGACTCAGCTCTGTTCCTATATATTATGTGTTCCTATTTGTGTTCATGCCTGTGACGTATAAAGTAATCACTCTATATGAAACACTTTACTAGTTCTCTACTCAGGTCCAAGTTCATTCTGCTGCGTAAAATTCCTTTTTCCATGTTGAACGTTCCCTTAGTATAAGGAAATGTATACAATGTTATTAAGTATAAAAACATTACACGTCATGATGTTGAACTATACCTTCATTTGTGTGAGCCTTGTCAAAAAAACAACACTGTGTAAAAAAGGCTGTAGTCGTAAAACCAATAATTTCATCCGAGTTTAACTCTCGTTGCCAGATTGACCTCATCGATTTCCAATTCCAGCCAGACAGATATTTTAAGTTTGAATTACTGAATTTTCTAATAAAAATGTAAATAATTTGAAAGAATATTGGCCTTAGTTGAAAATTGCTGGTAAGCCCCGTCACTCACAAAGTCAGGGCAGTGTCGAACGAGCAACACATTGAAAATATGTTTGCAACTTGGATGCAAGATGCGGTTTCCTCCTCTTTCCAGCAACCGTAACTATATATACCTGATATATTACGGGTTTTGTCCGTAGCCTATACGAGAGGGTGCAGATTACGCCTGCAGAAGGACAGTTGTTCGAACGCCAAAAAATTGAATAAATATCTACCTGCTCTTTCCCCCGTTACCCCTCTAACCCACTGTCTACTATTTTATGGTTCTTGTCCGTAGCGTATACGAGAGGGTGTTGATTATTCCTGCAGAACGGCAGTTGTTTGAACGCCAGAAAAATTGAATAACTATCTGTCTGCTCTTTCTCCCTTTGCTCCTCTACTATCTAGTATATTACGGTTTTTGTCCGTAGCGTATATGAGAGGGTCCAGATTATGCCTGCAGAAGGACAGTTGTTCGAACGCCAGAAACATTGAATAACTATCTACCTGCTCTTTCCCCCTTTGCGCCTCTAACCAACTATGTAGTATATTACAGTTTTTGTTCGTAGCATACATCAGAGGGTGCAGATTATGTCTGCAGAAGGACACAGTTGTACGAACGCCAGAAACGTGGACTTGCCGTTTTCACATATTAAGCCAATTTCAATCTTTGTTTTCGTTGTTGCAAAGAGAAAAAGAAGAAAACAAGAATGTTGATAGCATCATTTACCCCGTGAACGGTACGTAATTGGCGCTCGATTAGGTCGTTCGATATATCGATTACGTTGTTATCGATTGAAGGTCGATGTAGTATTATGCACTGACTCGCGACTTAATAGCAGCCGAGTTCCGTCTCTGGTAGTAATCAGCTTTACTTACCAAGTTGTTTGAACGTAACCTTATTGACTTTGACGATAGCCTTGCCTGTAGTAATTTCATTCAGTCAAGTTTTGTAAGTAAGTATCTGAACTAACGTGTATTTACAATAACTTTGTCGGCCCAGTAGCCCGGATTTTAGTCACTTTGTTTCGAATATTATTGACGCCGGCCTTGGAAGCCTTTCCATAGAGTTCTTTTCTTTACTCCTTTGCAGACTTTAGCCTAGAGGCCTCCACCGTCTTGTCCACGGTTTAACCATACTTCTCTTCTGTCTCATGGTTCATATTGATTAGCTTGGGAATTCGTTCCGAAATCATTCTTTCACCTTATGTATGACGAGACAGGTATTTGAATGTGCTGTTACTTGTTGACGACTTCCTCGTACGGTACTTTAAAACACAGAATGTGATTTTCAAAATCTGTTTTTAAGCTTCATCAGATTTGCAAACAATACAATATGAAAATCTCCACTAAAAAAACAAAGGTAGTGGCATTTCGAGGCAGGGAGCCAATAAGAACATAAATAATGATTAGTGATCGAATTCTGGAACAGGTGAGTCACTTTAATTATTTGGGAAATGATAGGAATTATGATGCTGATGTTAAGTTAGGTAAGTTCCAGACGCTCTGTGGGATCTGAATCAATCGTACTTTTAGAAACAAGGTACGTCAAGATACAAAATTGAAGTTATACAAAGTTATGGGGGTCCATGTACTGTGCTATAGGGGTGAGTTATGAGGAACAGCCAAGAAACAAGACAGTAAAATACAGGCCTCGGAAATGCCGTTCTTAAGAGGATTTAAAGGTGTTCTGAATTGGACCGTATAAGGAATGAGCCCATAAGAGAATTCTTACAGGTTTTTACTTGGATGAAAAATTAAAATATAACCAACGATGATGGAAAGGACGCACAGAAAGAAATAATGTGAGCTTCAAGATTGGCCAAACAAGTTTGGAAATACAGACCTTTAGGACACAGGTGTGTGGGTAGACCCAGGAACAGATGCCTGGAGGATTTTGGAGGCGAAACAGGCAGCACCTTGCCTACGCCATGTTGTGAAGAAGAAGAAGAAGATGATAATGATGATGAATCATTCTTTCAACATGAGCTTCCCACAGTCCCTTCAACCATCCCCGTGCGAATGCTTATATAGCTCTACCGCTGTCTTTCTTTGCTTCCTGCATGCCAAAGGGTTCTGTTTTCCAGTCTCCTCGCTGCAAACCTCTTGTCTCTAACTCACTGTATACATCCTCCTTCCACTGTCTCCTGGGACTGCGTCGTTTCCATCATGGATACTTTCCATCGTACCTCCTTAAAATTAATTGGGATAGTAAGCTAACAAAATTTAGACGCATCTATGGAACGATTCATAATTACCGAACCTGAAAAATAAAACACGGAAGGATACCCGAATGAAGTTTTACAAAACTATGGCTGTTCGCACATTCCTGTATACTAATGAGACATTGACTCTTGGTAAAAGGGACGTGCAGAGGATTCAGGCTGACGAAATTAAATTTATAAGAGGGACGAAGGTTGTTCTCTCTTGGATCGGCGAAGGAACGAGTATATTAGGCGCGATTTAAACATTGTATTATCGGACCAGAAGATTGAAGACCACAAAAGGAGATGGTGTGAACACTTGAATCGCTTGCCCAATATCCGTCTAGCTGTGATTGCCTTGGGTTATCACCCTACTGGGAAGAGAGGTGTCTGTAGACCGAGGAGATGGGTTCCGTAACAGGTCTGTGGCGTAGTCCTTGGAGTGGTGATGATGATGATAGCCTCCATAAAATGGGTAAAACTTTGTCTGCACATTGCCTGTACCGCCCGGATATAGTAGAGGTTAACGCGGAGCACACCTCAGTGAAATTATTGGAATCGGGGTTTCTCAGTGGACAGCAAAAGTCGGTCGATACTAGGTGCCAGGTTAATGGTGCGTAGTAAGCACGCTGTGCCATTGTGTTTACCGGTGAGTGGGCGGGGGGATCCAGTTGGCAATCGGTGACCAATGTGTACCAAAGTGCGTGCTTGCTCAGCTATGCCGACGCGTATGAGGATACCTGCTATTCTGACTTCCTGTGTCCATACATTTCCTTATGTCCTCCTTATGATCTAATTGTTGGGGTCGTAGGCCATCAGGACTTCCTATTTATCGTAAGGAGATAAAGATTTGTCCCCTGACAGTATTAAAATCCACCGAAATAAAAGCCTGGAAACCATTCTCTTCGCGGATGACCAAGCTATATTCGCCACTTCAGAAGACGGTATCCAGCGAGCAATGTACATCTTACATACAATAGGAAAATAATATAACTGTAACATATCTGAATCAAAGACAAAAGTAATGGCCTTCGGACCAAGATGAACCGGTTCGGACCAAAGTATGCATAGACAACACATGGATAGAACAAGTAAGACATTTCAGCTATCTTGGACGTGACATTACTTATGTTCAAGACAGAGATTTAGAAAATAAAGCGACGAATTTCACAAGAATGTGTGGAACGATTGTGACGATTTTAAATATATCGAAAATCGCACAAATTAAAATTTTTTAATTTTAATAAGTAAGAGTATCATACACCCTGACCTATACCCAGATTCCTGAATCAACCTGAAACTTTCCAGTACCAACACGCCAAGAAAGGTATTAAGTAAAGAATAATAATAATAATTATTTTAATGATTGAAAATGCGACTATATAAATAAAGAAATCCCTAAGTCATAATAAAGTAAACATAAAGTATTTACATTCTAATTAATGAATAATTAATAATATATAAAGTACGAACTATTTTCTTAGTGCGTAAATACGCACCAGCTTACTGAGCCCTCGCCCCTAAACTATACGCGCATTCGCCAGTAGAACTTCGCCATGACAAGATGTGAGTTTTGGTGTTGTGTACATACACGTAAGTGTATGTCCTTAAAAGTATATCCAGCGTGAGATGGTTTTATTGTGAATAATGTAGTGTGTAGAGTTAGTGAGAATACATACAGAAAGAAAAAGGTAGCCAACACATCTCTTTTTAAAATATAAAATGTAAGTGTAAGAAATGTAACTACTAGACTTTAGTACTGCAAAGTGAGAACTATAATTAAAAAAAAATGTGAACTACAAAAGTCTGGACCAAGGAAAGTGAAACTACAACAGTTGGAACTTCAAGTAAACAACCGATCTTCGAGAGCAGAAATAATCAACCCGATGTAGATTCACCAGGAACAACGTACTCCACCCTTAGAAGACGACAGGAGATGCCCCAAGGATACAACAACAACCTCATATGAAATTCAGGTGATATCAAACCACAACTTTTGTAAATTTCGCCTTAATAAAAGAAGTAACAAAGAACTTTAAAGAACTTTAGCAATGTAAAGAACAAATTATCAGATTTGTAAATTTTGTAATTTTGTAATGAAGTAATAGTAACGCAATGTATAGATAAATGTAAGATAATAATGTAGAGTATCACCAATATTATTCTTCCAATAATATGGTTGAAGTTTTGATAAATTAATTATTTTGAGAAAGTTGAGACCCGGATCCGTGGTAGTAAAACTAACATCTATATGAATAAATTTTGAGATAAAACGAATAATATACTTAAGATCTTTGAAGCAGTAAAAGCAGAATTTACTAAAATAACTTTTCTTTAAAATCAAGCATAATATTTGAATAGCAATAAAGAGATGTTTTCGCTAACACCTAGTGAGTGAATAAATTTATGCAAACCTTGTCAATTTCCTACATCATAATTGTTTTGTAATTTGTTGGTAAGTATTTTTACTAACAACGGCAGCTAGTTTAATTTACTGGTAAAGAATTGAACTAGTTCCCGACTTTTGTGTTGTCTTAACAAGGGAGACGGCACACGATTTTGGAGAACGTTGGAAAATAAATGTAGAAACCACTACTGTATGGTTTTGTAACTTGGGTCATAAAGAAAAAAAGATACAAACAGCAGAAATGAAATTTCTCTGAGATCAGTTAAATGTGTAATAGACGAGATCATACAAGAAATGATTTAGATACTTTTGCAGTTAATGAAAGTGTTTGTGAATGTAAATTTATGTAAATGTAAAATCACACTTGTGGTAATTAATATTGTTATTGTTTTTCTCGTAAATACAAAATTTATCGATCTCTCACATGTATGTGTGTAATTGAATCTTATTTATGACTCTGATGATCTATGCTCACGTGTTGGAACACAGTTTATATGCTGAATTTTATATAAATTCGTGTGCAATAGATAATAAGTATTTACTTGTTTTAATTGATTCTTTTCATGCTGTGTGTGAGGCAACCATTTAACATTATGTATAACTCTTCTGATTCTCATCAACACATACGTGATATCATTTAATAGATTACCGTTATCAATTCATTTAATTTACTTGAACACATGAAACTCTTAAAATCTATTTGTATGCCTTCAAACTTTAGGTTAATATTTGGGTTGCATTGGTAATAATGAATATAGTTCTTTACAATACTGGTGTATTCTTGTCAGTGTAGCGGCGGTCGTTGCCCTTCGAAGTGTGAAAAGTCGTACGTATTTGGTAAAGTTGTCAACCATAACAAACAGATATCTTACCCCGGCGGACGAAACAGGTAATGGTCCGTAATAATCGGCGCTCACTAGGTCACCCTTGCGTAACGGTATTATGGCTTTTGTTCCATCGAACAAGTTTCTGTTGCCTGAATCTTTCTTTCGCTGACAAGTGTCGCAAGCCCGTACGTAATTTTTCACCCTCTTTAGCATACCGTCTATGGTAAAGTACTCCTGCAATAATTTGATACATCTCTTCGCACCGGGATGACCATACATACGGTGTATTTCAGCAATTATTTCACCAGACACACTGTTCGGTACGTATAGTTTCCACTCCCTTTTGCGTAATCTGTACAATTTCTCATCGACGAATCTATAAAATTTATTTAATTCCTTATCTATACAATTTTCCCTAATCTTATCAATAATATTCTTAAGCTTATTATCTTGAGTTTGATACTTTCCAATGTCCGTTAGGATCTTGCTTACCTTCTTATCCATTTTGATTGTCAGGTGGTTAATTAAGTATTCGGAAATATTGTCACTAATTACTTCTAGCGTGGCATCTTCTGGATTTCGGCTTAGGAGATCAGCGATAATATTGTCCTTACCTCTACAATGGACAATGTCGAATTTGTACTCCTGAATACTTAAGATCCAGCGTGTAATACGCGAGTTGTTTAAATGACATTTATTCATAAAAGTCAGTGCTTTATTATCAGTAATGATGGTTAACGGTTGTCCTAGTATGTATATACGGAACCGCTCAAGACATCTTACAATACACAAAAGCTCCTTCTCCGTAGTGTAATAATTTATTTCTGCACCCTTGAATGTCTTGCTGGTAAAAGCTATTACTCCAATTCTTCCTTCTTCGTCCAATTGATATAGTTGTCCGCCATATGCAAAGTTGCTGGCGTCACACTGCATATAATATCTTTGATCTATTCGTGGAAACTTTAAGATGACTGTTTCTACGAATAACCCTTTAACCTGCTGAAAACATTCATTTAATTCCTGTGTCCAGGTAAATTTCTGTCCTTTCCGTAACAACTCAAGTAATGGTTTAGTGGTTTCAGCGTATTTGTCTGTAAAACGATTGTAGAAATTTGTCAAACCCAGGAAACCTTTTAATTGTTTTTGGTTCCGAGGTGCAGGGAACTTCATAATGGCATCTATCTTCTCGTCCGTTGCTCGTATTCCTTGCATCGTTAGTCGATAACCGAGGTACGCGATTTCTTGTCTGAAGAATTGCGACTTCTCCAAATTGATGGTTAAATTTGCCCTTCTTAAATTAGATAATAATAAGTCAAAATGTAACAAATGCGTTTCTAAATCTTCTGAATAACACAGGCAATCGTCGACATAAATAATGGTATTTTCTTTTACTTCATCGTCCAGTACTGTGTCCAATCCCCTGGTCAGTGCAGCAGAACTGGTACTCAGGCCGAATGGTGTAACTGTAAAACGATAACACTTGCCGTCGTACATAAAAGCGGTGAAGTTCCGGCACTCCGGCTTCAGTGGTACTTGCCAGAAACTGCTAGTTAAGTCTACGGTAGATAAGTATTTCATCTCGCCACATCTCGCCAAAATGTCGTTTATTGGAGGGGCACCCTCGTAGTCTGGGATAGTCACACTGTTCACCTTCCTCGCATCCAAACACAATCGTACGCTACCGTCCTTCTTAATTACCGTAACAAGTGGGTTGATATATGCGCTGTTGCATCTCTCAATGACCCCATACCGCAACATTTTCCGAATCTCATCATCTACCTTCCCTTTATATGCTAATGGGACAGGCCATCCTCTCTGGAAGTACGGTGTCTGGTCGGTGACTCGGAACTCGTGAACATACCCTTCGATTCTTCCGGGGCATTCTCTGAATAAACTACAATTCCTTACTAGAATCTCCCTTAATCTTTCCAACGTTCCTTTATCTCCGCATTCTATACTTTCTATCTTCTTGTTAATGTTTCTGATGATCTCTTCTTCTTCTTCTGCGTCCACCACTTCTATATGCATCATAGGCACCGTGTACGTCGCTTCGTTATCCTCTCTTCTTAACTCGACGATTCTTCTTCCCATGTCAATGAGACATCCTGTTTCTTGAAGAAAATTGGTTCCTAATATGCAAGGTTTTATCAAATCTGGTATTATGAGAAAAACACATTCATATTTAATTTCTTCAATATAGATATCACATAATATTTGTTTTCTGATTAACTTTGATTTATTACCAACTGCGCTAACTATTAATGTGTTAGACATCGGTAATATTTCATAAGGTGTAATATTATGTTTGTTTTGGTGAAACCACGACTCAGACAATCCGGCAATAACGGATCCAGTATCGAGCAACGCTTGTACGCTAACATTGTTGTTGAACTTGATATTTATCTCTGGACACCTAATTATTCGTTGAGAAATTTCTTCATCATCATTACATAATAAATCGCTTCGTAAGTCCGGTAGGATTATATTCGGCTGGTAATCATTTGTTTTGACGGCTATCTCCGTTAATGGGTGGAGGGATTTTTTTTTCCTCTTCTTGTTGTTGACGATTCTTTTTGGGTTGAGTGCCTGAGGTGCCGGCAGCCGCGTTGGTAAACTCTATTGTGTTGACAACGCGCCGGTCCGCGTTACGGTGCTGGTTATTTATGGCGGGTCTGTCACCCCACGTTTTCTTCTGTATACCGCTTTCTTTGTTCGGGCCGCTTTCACTTTCCTTATACGCATTTCTTCCCTCGTTTGCCGCCGCATAGTTCGACTCTCTATTAATTCTTGGTTGAATCTGTGTATACTCGATGATCAGAGATTCGAAGTTTGGTATCGTCACAATCCCTCTTGTGACCACCGCGAGCTGGATCTCGCGCCCAAAGTGACGTGATATCTTACGTATTAATTGATAGTCAGTCAGAGTAGGTGTTAACTGCCTGCTTTCCAACAAAATGCGTTCAATATATTGAATAGCAGTAACTGGTCCGCGCCAATCAAACCTGCCGTACTCCAAATGGTCCCGGATACTGTCCTGTCGTTCCTGGCCCCAATATTTCAGAGAGAACGCTTCCTTGAATTCTTCGAAGTTTGATATTTGGTTACGTATCACTCGCCACCAAATTCCTGCGTCCAACTCCAGATGTCTGCCAATCCACTTGATATTGGAACACTTATTCTTCCGATCACTCGCGTAGGCGTTTGTATATGTGAATAATTGAAGTTCAGTGTTCATTCAAATGTTTCATCTTACTGTGTATGCTGTGAGTACGTTTTAATGTTAATATGCAAGTCTAGTCCCATTTGTCGCTGCTTCATTAAACATTCGTATAATTTATTAATTTGTTTAATATTTCGTGTTCATTATGTCGTTGATAATGTGTCGTACCCAATATTAAGTTCAAATAATTTGTATATCGTTAAGTGATGCTGTCTGTTGGTGTAACGGTCTGATTGTTCACTTGGTGTAATTTTTACTAAGTCCGTTACTTCGCACACCGGTAAAGTATCACTACCGCGATATGAATGTATTATTAAGTCTTTTAAGTTACTTGTTACCGATCTAACTTCCGAACTCGAGTTAGCATTCCGCCGTTTAATGTACTCTTCTGAACTTTGAATAATTACTAACTCCGAATGATTTGAATAAACAATTGAAAGTTTATGATATACCGTCTCTCGCACTTGAAGAAACTACTTGATATTTTGAATGTAAACTGTCTGAAAATTCTGACTGTAAAACTTTAGTATAACTGTTTCAAAAATTGAGTGTAGACTGTCCCTCCGTCTTCCTGGACTGATAGTTTTATTAATTCGTCCCTACTCAAAATTTTGTCTCTGGCGCGCTTCACGCCTACTTCATTTCGAGATTGGTCAGTTTTTGATTTTCTTGGAAAATACTGTCCCACTATGTCAAAATTCTACGTCATAGTTCTCCCGATAGGTTCTTCGTTTCAGTTGCTATGGAAACACTCCTCACCACAAGTTTCTCGCTGGCTGAGGGCTTCTGATAGGTCCTTAGGTCTCCCCGATTTCTGCCCTGACGATCGTTGACCCGTTTCGAAGAAACTACGGCTATTAAACACTTGTCTATCAGCCTATTGTCTGAGTAAACTCTGCGTTTCTATAGATTCCCATTATCTGTACTTACAGTCTCCCTGGCGTATTGTTCTATGCTCTAACCCCTTTTTTCTGGCTATTACCAATTTCGAACATCTGCTGGTCGTTGAAGTCACCCCAACTTTCCCTTCGTAAATTCTTGTCTGTCAATTAGACGATGACTCCAGCTGCGTAACATGACTTTAGTCTTTGTCAAGCCTATCTTACAGTATTGTTTCTTAAGGTTCAGTGTATCCGTTCCATTATAGTATGTAGTTCCACTCGTTTTTGTCGCTTATCGTCTACTGACGTAACATGGTCAACACCTGCTACAATTCTCGGTACGGGTGTGAATGTCCTTACTTACTTTGTTACAGCTGCGGAGAGCAATAATTCTGGACGAAACTTTCCCTGTCATCATACGCCACTATTTCTATAGTTGGATGAACTTAATGTGTTTCTATTGTCATGTCAGCGACGCCTCACTGACAGCTTCTCATTACTCCTTATTTATTGCTCCAACTATAAGTCGTTGGCACTGCCTCGTGTGAACGTACTCTGCCGAGGTGAAAATTAAAAAATTTTAAAATTTTCTGCTCGTTACAGGTTAAAGAATACAGAAAAAATGGATTCAACACATAGATAGAATGGAAGAAAGTAGAATACCGAAGATAGCGGAAGATTACAACCTAGAGGCAGAAGAAAAGTTGGTAGACCTAAGAAAAGGTGGACTGTGGGATAGGAAGAGGCCGCTAAAGCCTAATACCGTTAAGAAGATGACGATGATGAGATAGAAGATTTTATTATTTCGCGAAAACTTCGAGTACAGTCTTCTCTCCAGATCCAAACGGCCACGAAGATATAGAAATAAAAAAAAAGTTAAATTAAATTTTAAATTTAAATTTAAAAACAAAAAAATTTAATACAGCCTTATTACCAATGGTAAATAACTAAGCAAACTATTTCCTTCATTCTTTGTGTGCAGACTTTCCATAGTTCTTATAATTTTCCATTCTAGCATTTACTGATTATTTAAATTAAATTTTTCATGTAAAGGTATACATACATATCCGGGACTACAGTCCAGGATGGACCTTGGCCTCCCTAATGATCCGCCTCCAGATAGTCCGATCATGTGCCCTGGTCTTCCACGAGCCCGACACCCATCCTAGTCAGGTCTTCTTCCACGTCGTCTTGCCATCGTTTTCTTGGCCTGCCTCGTCTTCTGCGCACATCTATGTGCCCATTCATTATTCTTTTGGGAGGTCTTTGGTTGTCCATTCTTTCTACATGTTCTATCCAGCTGATTCTTCATGATTTTATAAATCGGAATTTTAAAACTATAAAAGATATAAATAAAAATTCTAATAATAATTTATAGTTTTGCAGAAACATAAAACCTTATCGGTAATGCGATGTAAAAGCTTCCTCCGTGTCCACTTGGCAGCGCTACAGCACAAATTCAGTCCTTGGGCCCCCCTCTAATTTGAACCTCTATTTTAAAATGGTTGTTTTTTAGGGTCTCTTGTGCCCATGTTATGAAAAACGTCTTTGATTCATTTATTTACTAATTAAGGCGACGTTTTCAAAAATTCATACAAAACGCTTAAGGGGACGACTTGGGTGAAAATCCGAAAAAATATTGATTTTTTTTTTAATGTATTTTTGAAGTGAGAACTTCATGCATGGCACTATAGTGCCCGGCTCACTCCCGAACACCTCGAACAGTAAACTGATTCAATGTGTAACGAAATATATGAAATGAAAAATCAGTGTTGCCAGGTCATTCAAACCTTATTTTCCCCACAGAGCTACCAAAAATGTCCCCACTGCCACAAATATGTGTCCTTTAAGCAAAGCGTAATATTTTAAAGAATGTGAGCATATTCTGAACGTGAATGTGTTTTAAATACCATTACAAGAATAACTTGAATGTTAAAAATAATTTTATTTATGATAAAAAAGTCATTTATCTCAAGGAAGACGAGATATAGGTACACCAAGGAAGAGATGGCTTCAGTGAAGGCGAAACAGGCCGTAAGCCTGTAACTTGACGTGGAGAAGAAGAAGAAGAATAAGAACAAGAAGATAAAAGAAAATGCACTCTCCTTTTGAGAGATCCAGCTGAATACTTTTGAAATCCTTTTCTTGCACATATTTCATTATTACCCTATTATATTTACACAACTTTCGAATTGATAAAAAAGAATTTAAAGTCTGTGATACATAATTTTTATTATAATAATTATAGTATCGTCAATGAGAATGTTTGGGTATATGTAGGAAATGTCCAAACGATATAATTTCTTATAAAAGTCAAGACTAAAAAACTCTCCGATGATATTCCGTGCGGAGGTATAAATCCGAACCTATGCCAACTGAATAGAGCAGCTGACGCTGCAGTTCTAAAATTCCGATCCTAGTATCTATCTGGCTGTTAGGAGAAATAGTGAGTCCATCAAAAAAATTAAAGAAGTCGTATGGGATCAATAGTTTCATGTCATGGCAGCCGACGAAACACGACAAAATCATGCGTTGTGTCTAAGAGAGATGCAACAACTTGACGAAAGAGCCTAGCAAAAATTCAAAGGAAAACTTCACCCGTGGCTCTATAACCCCGCCAGCTCCAAGAGTCGATTCCATTCCTCCCTATTGCGTGCCCTGGCTTTCCAGTTTCTTATGTTCAGCTTTCCGAGGTCCTCCTCTGTCTGGTCTTTGAATCTACTTCGGGATCTTCCCTTTTTCTAATACCCATTGGTTTCTGGTAAAAAATATGTTTCGTAGGCTGTCCTTCCTCCATTCTCTCTGTGTCCAACCCACCTTAGCCTGTATATTTTGATTATCCTGACAATATCCGGCTCTTTGTAAAGATGGTATAGTTCATAATTATAGCGCCTGCGCCACATTCCTTTTTCTTGCACTCCTCTAAATATTGTTAGAATCCGTCTTTCACAGCAACCTAGAAGTCTATCGCTATTTTTTTGTCATTGTCCAGGTTTCTGAAGCATAGTCAGCATTGGCCTGATAAGTGTTTTGTAAATTTTGCATTTCGTGCTTCTTGAGATGAAGCTAGATGTCAGGCGCTTTTTAAATTCATAATATGTTTTATTTGCGAGATATATTCTTCTTCTTATTTCAGTGATGATGTCGTTAGTGCTGTTTATCTGGGAGCCAAGACATATGAACACTTTTACTGCCTCTATATTTTTTGTGCCTACTTCAAGGTTTTGAAGGGTTGGGTTTAATGATAGTTTGTTGACAGCATACGTATATTTTGGCAAAGCAAAACTTATGAAGAATAAGTAAGAAGTATGTTAGAACAATGGTTCCCAAAGTGGGGTCCGCAGACACTTTTAAGAAAAATTAGAATATACTGTAATTTTCTCTGATTTGTTACGTTCTAAAATCTAAAATTTTAGAATCTTAGAACAGTTAGTAGAAGATTCCAGTATTTTTTTTTGTTCAAACTAATTGTAATTGTAAAAGTAATTTCAAACTAATAGCTTTAATAATGTCTTTAAATCATGTCGTGTAGCAAATCTTTTGTAGCCGAACTGACTAAACCTCTCTTAACACCACAGAAAGAAGATTAATTGGCAGAACTTTCAACTGACAGTTCATTAAAATTACAGTTTTCGCAATTACAGCTAGCTGACTTCTGGTTATATGTAATGACTGACTCCTGAACTCGTAAAAAAAGCTTTGAAGCGTTTAACTATGTTTCCTCTACTTATTTGTGTGAAACCGCATTCTCCCTGCTCACGTACTTGAAGACAAAGTTAAGAAATAAACTTGATGTCGAGAGTGACTTAATATTGAAATTATCAAACATTAAACCCAATATTGCAGAGCTGATTGTTCAAAAGCAGCTTCATTGTTCACATTAAACTATGTTCGATATCATTAATATTATAAGAAAAGAGAATTTCCAAGTTAAGAGAATTTTGATTTTAATATTTTAATACATTTTAATTAAAATATAAGAGTTTCTATCATATTTACTGTTTTTTTTTCGGATCTCAGACGGAGTCCGTGAAATTTGTAATTTTTTGGGGCATCCGCGGACTGAAAGGTTTGAGAACCACTGGAATAGAACAACTGACGCTGCAACTCTAAAATTTCGATCCTAGTATGAGCTGGCTGTTAGAAGAAATAGTGAGTCCGTCAAAAACATGAAAGCAGTCGTATGAGATCAATACTTTCGCATCATGGCATCAGACGAAACACGAGAAAATCAAGCTTTGTGACTAAGAGAGATGAAACAGCTTGGTGAAAGTTCAGCCTAGCAAACCTTAAAAGCAAAACTTATGAAGAATAAATAAGACATGTGTTAGAATATTGTACGAATTCGTTATACAAAAAACTGAAAACCAAACATAAAGTCGACCTGAAATCGGGCGCAGTTGAGTTGAGAGTTGGGGTTCAGTTCGCTAAGGTCAATCAACACCACGCCCAACAGTTTTTGCCAGCCAGGTACGCTCACGCACACAGACACACATCCGGGTGGCTGCTTGCTGCTTTGTCAACCGTCTGACTGGTTGTAAATTCCCGTTACACTCACTGCTGCCTGTCATAAACTACACCGAGTTATGCGTTGACGACGCCGCGGTCATCCTTTTCTTTATTCCATTCGTGTTGACATAATATGACATTATTTTTGTGGGCGCGGCAGGTTAGATAGGGTCGAACGCGCAAAGGTCAAACGCCAGTACAGCGACGTGCGGCAGTATAAAAATTTAGGAGGTCGTAACCTGGACATAAGTCGTAAATGTGTGTGTGTGTGTGTGTGTGTGTGTGTGTGTGTGTGTGTGTGTGTGTGTGTGTGTGTGTGTGTGTGTGTGTGTGTGTGTGTGTGTGTGTTGGACAGGGAGGAATAAAGTAATCGTACGCCTGAGCTTTGATGATGACTTTTCGTTATTACGAGGAGAAAGAGAAAAAAAGTAAAACGAAATTTTGAGGAAATGAGGTTCTTGAGGACCGTAAAGGGGTTTTTTATTTTATTTTTTATTAATTATTTATACCTATTTTTTATTATAACATTTATAAGTATCGTCAATGAGAATGTTTGGGTACATGTAGAAATTGTCCAAAGGATTTAATTTTGTATAAAAAAAAAGTCAAGACTAAAAAACTCGCTGATAATATGCCGCTCGGAGGTAGAAATCCGAACCGATGCCAACTGAATAGAGCAACTGACGCTGCAAGAAGTGTTAACGACATTGCGCTGACTATGGACTGGCTGTTAGAAGAAATAGTGAGTCCGTAAAAAACATGAAAGAAGTCGTATGTCACGGCATCCGACGAAACACGACAGGATCATGCGTTGTGCCTAAGAGAGATGAAACAACTTGGTGAAACAAACGAGGTTCGTACCGTTTGAGGGTTGTACCAGGAGAGATCTTATCAGAAATGATCATATTAGAATGGAGTTGGGCATAGCTGAAAGCTTAAATGAGAAAATCTCCCGGTACAAAACGGAGTGGCGGTTACACGTAGAGAGAGAATGAATCCAAATAGATTTTCAAGAAGAGCCCTTGACTACCATCCAAGGGAGAAGAGAAGTGTGGTAAGCGATGGTTGGACGACTTCCATTGAGACTGGAACAGGATACTAGCCTAAGCCGTAAAGGATGACGACGACGACGACGACGACGAAAATTTGAGAAATCGTCATTTTTATTTACACTCACGTAAATAAAACTTTCGTTACTTTTTCCTTTGCCCTTCTACTTCTACGAACTTATCCCCACGTACTTACCAGCTTTCGAATTCTTCCATGGAAGATGGTTTTCGATCTCGTCTGAAGCCAATTTTGTACAGTGTCTACTACCTCTTCATCTGAATAAAAAAAGTGTGTGTCGTAGAAGACACGCCAGACGTTCGGTGCCGAGTGGCGAGTGAACTGATCCAACGTGTAAACGGTTGCCCGTATGTATTTGAAGTAAGAGAGATTTTTGAATAAATTCAAAATTTATATTAACGCAACCGCTTAGGCAGGCGGAAGAGATACTGTCTCAGTATGGGGATGTCAGTATATGACGAATATCGCTTCTGTTCGCGGACGATCAGATTGTTACAAACAGGAATCCGATTATGTGATCGGAAAAGTCCAAGTCGGGTACATAATAGTAGGTGGCAGTATAATAGTTGTATACATGTGTATACTACAAAAAAATGCTATACAATGCATACAATACTACCAAAAATGGAGGCATACAATGCATTTGTCCATAGACTTCTTACTGTACCCTTAGAGCAAGATTGCTTCATTGATGAAGTAAACAGTTTAAAACACATCGCCATATCGAACGGTTATAACGCTAATAGGCCTATAATAGATAAACTCATCTCCAGACACAAGAGCAAAATTCAAATTCCGAACAGCGCGGTGCATAATAGCCTACTGACAGATACATATCGGTGGAGTACACATCTTTGTTGCCTAACATCATAAGAAATCAATTTAAGAAATACAATACCGCAGTTATCTTTAGGACATAAAATAACATTGAAAATGCTCTGCGCCCCAAGATACACAGAAGCGTAGAGACACGCTCTGGCGTTTACAAAATTATGTGTGATGATTGCGACATATTTTACATCGGCCAGACCGGGAGACGTTTTGAAGAGAGGTTCAAGGAACACCTGCCCATGAAGAATGTAAAAAACAGTAAATCGACTTACGCACAACACCTGATTGATTGTGATCACAGTTACACGGACTTCTCTGTTAATTTTAAACCCATGCACTTTAGTAAAAAAGGCCGATATATGAATGCATTAGAAGAGTTTGAGATATATAAAGCTGCTAGTACACAGAAAGAGTGCCTTTTGAACGATATGGTGTCGTTCAAATCCAACGCGCTTTGTATACTGTGATACAAAAACTGGCACAGAGATGAGGAATACTACCAACTTATCTCTGCATTGGACTTTATACGGCCAGTGCGCGTTTACTTTCTCGACAATGCGCATCGTCCCCTCGTGCAGTATGAGTGTTTATTGAATTCAGTGTTTTTTATGTATGTGTTTTTAATGAACTGACGAACTCGACCCGAGTGATCATCACCTGAAGATGGGACCTTGATCCTTAAACGCGTCGTGCCTAGAGACCAAAGTAAGTTGCAAGAAGGAATAACAGGTATCTTAACCTATTTTAAAGATTAAAAAATGTTAGTTTTCTTTTTAGGTATTGGTGTGACATTAGTAAAACTTGGTAGAAGTGATGAAGATATTAACAGCAAAAAAGTCACAAAAAAGGGACAAAAATTTGAATAAATTGTAAAAAAACCATGCCATGTATCATTATACAGCGACCTTTAAACAAAATCCGAATTTAGTATTTACCGTGAACGTTTTCAACATTAGGGGTGCCGCTGATCAAAAATGGAAGTCACAATTTTGAAGAACCTGCAAACGTTTACTTGCGGGATCGAATTATGAGGAATTCTTAGAAATTATAAGTAATAAAACATGAGGAACGACTCATGGTCACATCCCCATGGTCTTTCTTAGTTAACGTTGGGACATGGTCACATCCCCATGGTCTTTCTTAGTTAACGTTGAGAATCGCACGTACGAAGAACATGACTAACAATTAAAAAAAAAATTTACTTATTTGATTGTCTAGTATAATAAATATATATTTCGTTAAAAGTAATGAGCGAGATCTACAGCTCAGGAACATAGGCCTACTAGTTAGATTTACGTGTGTTTTATTTTTAAAAGTACCCAGTACCTGTTATATAACATAGTAGTTGACATAGTTTAGGCTATATATAAATTTAATATGTACGTTTAAATAGACAAATTACGACATGTTTACCTACTTTTGTCACATTTATTAATAGACATAAATTTTCATTTTGTAACCTTATGCGTGATCAAGATGTAGTTTTTTCTTGTATGCGCATGTTCCTTAATAATTGTCGTGTTGTATTCCTGGGCGTGTGTGTGTACATTCATTTGCGAGTGTGTGGGCGAACGCCAATATGTTATGTATTTATGCAAACCCGTGCGACCTTTTGCATATTTATTTATTTATGACACAATATTTTATATGTTCATTCTCGCCGCTGATGTCATAATATTGTCATTCGCCATTAATTACCTGCCTACTAACACGCCTTTAATTTGTTTGTTTGTCTGTTGCAGTGTGCAAATATGTGTGCCACAAGACCTGCGAAAATAAGGTAAGACGGTGCTGCTATCTGTACAACTAGTTTTGTAACTAATCGTTAGAGAGTAGTAAACGAAACTCGATGTGTGTGTCTATTTATTTTCGGATCTTATTATCATCAGCATCGTCAGGAGCGTCTACTCTTATAATATTTTATAAAATAATATAGATATCTTAGACACACCGCGATAATCATAGACGACGGAAAAGACAGGGATAAACGGAAGAGACTCGAAAGCACGCACGGGGAGATTCACGCCCTCCCGCGCGTCGAGGCCCCTAGATTCTGGGTAAACGGAAGAGTCCCGATAGCACGCACGGGGAGATTCACGCCCTCCCGCGCGTCAAGGCCCCTAGATTCTGGGTAAACGGAAGAGACCCGATAGCACGCACGGGGAGATTCACCACCTCCCGTACGTCTGGGCCCCGAATGCGCGGGAGGGCGTGAATCTCCCCGTGCGTGCTTTCGGTCTCTTCCGTTTACCCCGAATCTATTCAGATTGAAACAAACCAAGGCGTAAAACAAGGTTGTTGTTGTCTGTCACCATTACTTTTTAACCTTTATCTAGATGATCTCAAAAAATTGAAAGAACAATCCCCTGACGGTATTATAATCCACCGAAATAAAAGCTTGAAAACCATTTTATTCGTGGATGACCGAGCTACATCCGCCACTTTGGAATACGATCTTCAGCGAGCAATACACATCTTACATAAAATAGGAAAAGAATATAACTGTAACATATCTGGATCAAAGACAAAAGTACGGCCTTTATACGAGATGAACCGGTTCGGACCAAAGTATGCATAGACAACACATGCATAGAACAAGTAAGACATTTCAACTATCTTGGACGTGACGTTACTTATGATCAAGATAGAGATATAGAAAATAAAGTGACGAATTTCGCAAGAATGTGTGGAACGGTTTGGATAACGTTGGGAAATAAATGTAGAAAAGAAACCTAAATAAAATTTTATAAAACAATGGCAATACCTACACTACTGTATGGCTAAGAAACTTGGATCATAAAGAAAAGAGATGAACAGTAGATACAAGCAGCAGAAATGAAATTTCTGAGATCAGTTGAAAGGTGAAATAGACGATATCATATAAGAAATGAAGAGATATTTAGATATCTTTGCAGTTAATGAAAGGATTAAAGAATACAGAACAAAATGGATTCAACACATCAATGGAATGGAAGAAAGTAGAATACCGAAGATGGCGAAAGATTACAACCCTAGAGGCAGAAGAAAAGTTTGTAGACGTAAGAAAATGTGGGCTGTAGAATAGGGACAGGCCGCTAAAGCATAAGACCGTTAAGAAGAAGATGATGATGAAGAATATAGCTATCCCAACGTTCCTGTATGCCAGTGAAACATGGATCCTTGGTGAAAAGCAAGACAAGAAAATTCACGCGGCTGAAATGAAATTTTTAAGATGCACACAGGGATATTCTCTTTTGGATAAGCAGGGGAATGAAGATATTAGAGACGAAGTAAAAATCGAATCTTTGCTCAAGAAGACTGAAGACAGTAAGAGGAGTTGGTGCCAGTATTTAGACTGCTTGTCAAATAACCAATTACCAGTGGCAGCCTTAAGATATGAACCTAACGGGATAAGCGATGTTGGTAGACCGAGGGAAAATGGATTCCGGAACCAGTGGTGTATCTAGAATTTGGTCTGGGAAGGGTCCAGTCAAGTCGGCTTCATGCAAAACAGTAAAGACGTTAAGACTAATCAACATTACCGTCTTTAAAGTGGGTGAAAAACGTGTAGTAATATCCCGATATCAATCCTACGAAAGAGAACCGTAATAAACATATGCGTTACTGATACATTGTTTAGAAGATACTCATCGACTGAATTAATTTCCTGTACAGTATTTCTTACTTAAATCGTGTACCCAAATGCCGTATAACAAACCTGGTTTATATATTTAAAAAATAGTTACTACTATATTAGCGTACACGTTGAATAAATAATAAAATAGCCTAAAAATAAGAGAGTAACAAAATTCGTCAATTTTTTCGACCCTCTGAGTGGGAGTCCGGTCCCGTTCGTCCCCCCGTGAATACTATACTCCTGTCCATAGGTCAACTAGGCCCTAGGCCGTAGAGTGGAAAAGGACTGTCTCCACGCTACCTACCTAGCTTAGAGACGGCATCTACGTCTTGGTTATATAAACACCAAATTTTCTTTTTAATTTGAGATAACAAAATTTTTACATTACATTAGATTCTACAGGAGATCCTTGCAAGAAGATATTAGGATATTAGATATTAGGATATTAGATATTAGGATATTAGATATGAGGATGTTAGATATTAGGATATTAGATAATAGGATATTATATTTTAGGATATTAGATATTAGGATATTAGATATTAGGATATTCGATATTAGGTATTAGGATATTAGATATGAGGATGTTAGATATTAGGATATTAGATATTAGGATATTAGATTTTATGATATTAGATTTTAATATATTAGATATTAGGATTTTAGGATATTAGATATTAGAATATTAGATATTAGGATATTAGATATTAGGATGTTAGATATTAGATAGTATGATATTAGATATTAGGATATTAGATATTAAGATATTGGGATATTAGGATATTGGGATATTAGGGTATTAGATTTTAGGATATTAGATATTAGGATATTAGATATTGGGATATTAGGATATTATATGTTAGGATATTAGATATTAGGATATTTGATATTAGATAGGCTGTAAGACATTAGGAACCTTCATGTTAATTTTCACACTTGGACTGATGGAAAAGCTGTTTATTTTTTTATCTTTGGAGGGTGCGCAGCGGTGGAATGGGGAGAATTTAGAGAGCCTTCGGTAGGGAGACAGATATTGCCCGCCTCAAACCAGCCCAGGAAAAGTCTCTAGAGGCTGCCGTGAGGGAATGTCGGGTCATGGGAGAGAGCAGAGAAGGAGGAAGTGCCGGCAGGAGACGGCACTAAGGCACGCCTAGTGCAAGCGCGACCCTCCCCCTCCCCATGTCATCGTGCACCAGCACGGACGCGGTGTAGACAGGAGGGATGGGAGGCGAAGCTTCGGAAGGTCGGCGAGATGGGCTGGCTTATGGAGGGTCATTGATCAGCTGGTTAGTGTCCTAGAAAAGGAAAAGCAGCAAATTTGTCCACCTATCCCTCTTCTTCAGTACTTCTATCACCAATCTTCTCCAAAGTCTCTTGTCTATTGCCGTCTCAGACTAAACCATCACATCCATTCTTCTTAGATCTTCCACCACATCTTATCCTAGGGAGGTCCCTCTTTCTGCTTTTATAAACTGGTGCCCTCAGAATTTTCTTTGTCATACGCTGATCATCCATCCGCTCTAGGTGACCTAGCCATTGTATTCGTTGAACATTTATGAATTTTACAATGTCCTTATGCTTCAATAACTCATCTATTTCCTAGTTATATCTCATTCTCCATTCGTCATCTTCTTCAACGGGGCCATAAACACGTCTTATGATCTTTCTTTTAAACCTTATCCACCAACCCCTACCTTTGTAAGAAAAACTATTCTTAGTATGTGGAGAATTATTATTATTTATTATAATAATTATTATTTATTCACTTATTCTTGTGCTATACTAAACTCATTTTATAATATAATTGTATTTTAGTTTTTATTTATTCGTTTCCCCATCTATCCCCATATACATAGATTTGCCTAGCTATGTAGATCTAGAATAGTACATAGGCCTGTGTTAATGTAATCACAAGCAAAGCTAGGTTGCATAATACAATAACCAAAGCAATAAAACCCTTAATTTATACACTAATACACTTGGAGAGTTAAATCTAAATTTCAACTATGCTTGCTTTTCTCAAGACCTTTTACCGTTACCACAACGTTCAGCTTTATGTATCTTCAACTTCAATCACTTTACATTTAACACAGTCTCCACTTAATAATTTATCATCTTCTTTAGATATTCTCAATTAATTCCTCCTATTGACAACTTCCTTTTCCATTATATTATTCCAGGTTTTCTTCGGTCTTTATATCCTAATCTTTATCGGAAATTTCGATTCGTACTACTTTGGACAGATCCGGTCCTCCTCTCATCTGCACTTCTGCTACATATTACTATTGTAACAACTATTTTGTTTAATAGTACTGTTTTTTTATATTGAAGTAAACAAAATATTTTCCCCCGACAAAGTAGGAAAATTTAAAAGCGGCTGGCCGTTTCGGTTAAATCTATTTTCAAACAGAAATTACTATATAAAAAAATCGGGAATTTTTTATATAGTGGCGTGCAGCAGCGTGATTTCTGTTTGTGATTATAATCACTAACCACTATAACAACTTTATTAATTAAATCTGTTTTCGTAACGCGTCCATTGGTTATCAATTACCGGAGGTGTTGACTCTGTGTGTGGTTTTGAATGTTGCCAACAGGCGTGATTATTACGCTGCTTACACCTGCCGCAGTAAAATGACAGTATAAATGCGAAAGAAGAAGAAGAACCGGCAAAACGTTGCTTTACTTAGCAATTTCTCAGTTTGCGTGAGGCGGTGACCCGACCCGGTGACATTTAATTGCACAACTAGTTATGGCTGTCGCACTCACAGCTAATTGTATCAGCTGGCGGACGGCCGGTTCGTTAGCGCCCTCTGCATTATATTGCGTTAATTTAATGCGGGTTTAACACTGCTTAATCAAAACATAAGTAAGGTGCTTGGAAATTGCACACAGCGGGGTGTATCTCGCTCTACAGATGTAACGCAAACAATTGCACACAGCGGGGTGTATCTCGCTCTACAGATGTAACGCAAACAATTGCACACAGCGGGGTGTATCTCGCTCTGCAGATGTAATGCAAACAGTTGCACACAGCGGGGGGTGTATCTCGCTCTAGAGATGTAATGCAAACAGTTGCATGCACACAGCGGGGGGTGTATCTCGCTCTACAGATGTAATGCAAACAATTGCACACAGCGGGGGGTGTATCTCGCTCTACAGATGTAAAGCAAACAATTGCACACAGCGGGGTGTATCTCGCTCTACAGATGTAACGCAAACAATTGCACACAGCGGGGTGTATCTCGCTCTACAGATGTAACGCAAACAATTGCACACAGCGGGGTGTATCTCGCTCTACAGATGTAATGCAAACAATTGCACACAGCGGGGTGTATCTCGCTCTACAGATGTAGACTCTACAGAATACTAGTATTTAGGGATGAAAATTACGGCCAGTGGGACGCAAGACAAAGAAATACAATCCAGAATTAATTTGGGAAAGATGGCTATATCAACATTAAATCCTGTGGGATAAGCAAATTACAGCAGAAACTAAAACCAAAATATTTAAAACCATTGTTAGAAGTATCATGACTTACGGCTCAAAAGTTTGGACTACCAATAAACACACAAGAACAAAATTAATGACAACAGAGATGGACTTTTGCAGACTACACTTTTAAATATACTCAAATGGAGAACTAATCATTGAACTAGTTATCTCCATTCCACTCCATTACATATATTCTGTCGGCAATTATGCTTATTGTTATGTATTAACAAACTGGATAAATAAACGTAAAAATTAACTTACAAGTGTGTGTGTGTGTGTGTACACATACGCACATGGAGGGGCGCACACACTTCAAGTGTAAGTATATATAGATATAAGTTCGGCTTCATGTGGTTCAAGTTAAGTGAAGCGTTGTTAATGGGCAAGCAAGCACGTGCGCGCGCGCGCACGAAAGCTGTCCAGGTGCGTGTATGTCTGTTTGTTACGTTGAACCGCGTGGCCGTTTGCCAGCAGCGGCCGGCAGAGGTCTTTAGTTCAACTCAACTATGTCGTTGTTTGTCGTTTGTAATGGAAATACCTCTATGTCGTGGTGTACGCATAAGCGCCGGCGTAATCATAACGAGCAAACAGCTCCGTAAACACGCACTCTCTCCCTCTCTCTCTCTCCCGGATAGAAAGGGACAAGAAAAACTGCCTTATGACTTATGAGAATCGACGGTATTCTAAATTCATGCACTTAAAATAAATTCCATCTCTTCAATTAAAGATGTAATAGTATGTTTCCCTGATTTAGGAAAAATACAAAGCACATGTAAAAGTTAAAAAGAAAACTATACATTTATTAAAAAACATGTACTTATTTTTCAATATAATCTCCAGCCTTGTCAATACAATTTCTGTAGCGTAAAAACAATTTTTCAATTCTTCTTTCAACCAATGCGTGCCCAGATTTTGGAGCCAGACGTCAACAGCCTGTTTCACTTCTGTATCCGTTTCGAAACGTTGCCCTCTCAGGTGTTCTTTGAGATGAGGGAAAGCATGGAAATCACTCGGAGCCAAATCGGTTGAATATGAGGAATGGTTAAAAACCTCCCTTCGAAAGGCCTCCAACAAATTCTTCGTGACTCGCGAGGAATAAGGACGTGGAGCAGAAGAACTTTCTGTGTTTTGTTCGTTAAGTTCTGTGATTCTTTATTATTTTTAATTCGATTATTTGTTCGGATTAGGCGATTGGTGTTCAGATTTATTCTGTGTAAATATAATGGAGTCAGATTACGTTGAACCGGGACCATCTTCTTCTGCCAGCGAATGATACGTAGAAAGTACACTAAAAAAGTATTCTGGCTGTAAAAAGAATATCTCGTACTAACTAGAAAAAATTCGAATTAATTTTTAGGCTAAGTTTTAACCTAACACAACCGGCAACAGCTGTAATCTACCCAAACCACGCCACTGAATTAGACACAACTGCAGTTATACGAGATTTGATCAGAAAGTTCATGCAGTTCTTGTTTATTTTAAAAACCATCCCTTCATTCAGCTACACTTGTACTGCCTCCTTCAAAATAGTCTCAGTCGAATGTAACACGATTAAGCCAGCCGTTTTGCAGTCTTCAAAATATTTCAACCATGCACGTTTTGGTACAGCCTTGAGCTCGCTTAGCGATTTTCGTTTTACGTCTTCAACGGTCGCGAAACGTTGTCCTTTCGTGGAAATTATCACTATTGGGAGGAGGAAAGATCGCGTTGGGACACATCTGGTGGATACGGCAGTTGCGGTGTCATCATTATAACGTTCTGTCAGCTTAGCCTGGCAAAATTCTTAACAACCAATGACGTGCGTCCAGGCGCATTATCGGGCTGCAGTTTTCATAAATTATTCTTCCATAAATTTGGCCGTTTTCTACGAATAGCTTCATACAAATGGCGTAAAATGTCCCGAATAGTACATAATTACGTACATAAAATCTTCATAATCTTCACACGTACGAATAGTACGTAAAATCTTCATCTGACAACCACGATCTTCAACTCATTTACGACAGTCTTTGAAGCCTGTAAACCGCTTGTTCACACACAGCAGTCTCGCCAGACGCCTTGTTAACACGTTTACCAGGACCCAGCAGTTTATCTCACAGTTTAGACAAAATTTAATTCATGTTCTTCAATCTTGCATTGTAGAATGACACAAAAACGCCTAACACACTTGAGGACGTCTTACTCAATTAGCTGTGAAATCTAAACTATGGCTAAAATGTCGACGGTTGTCACTGCTATGTGTAGCTACATCACATGAAAACAGTTTTTCAATCGGACACTTATAGCGGTGGAAATTGCAAAATTGCGCAAACCTTGTGATCAAACCTCGTAAATTAAAAAAGGCACTCTTACACAATAATTCAAGTTAAATTTTTACTAAATCAAGTTAGTATTTATACACCCGCCGCCTTGCATTTTTGTGAAGTAGTAGCGGGTATGGATTCTGGTAGAATAGTCAAGTAAACGTATGGAAGGCGCATGGGACAATCTCGAAGAATCCAGAACGTTACGCAACCCGTGCAGAGTGATCTACTAACGACTGGAACAGCCTCGTGTGCCCCAGTATGCCGAGACTGCATGATGAGACTGAACTCTGTTTTTCTGATGGAAGGGACAAAGTGTGTGTGTGTGTGTGTGTGTGTGTGTGTGTGTGTGTGTGTGTGTGTGTTGGTATCGTTTCTTTGACAATGGCCAATGATTCATGACAGCCGCCATGCCCTGTTCACAGTGCAAACTGGCATCCACTGATGAAGGTATGAGAAAGTAACATCTTTTTCAAATTATAGAATTCCGTCGTCCCAGAGGAAAGCAGTACGAGATTGAACAATTTTTATCAAGCACGGGCCACATTGTTGTACGGGTTCCTCCCTATATGTGCGACCTCAATCCTATTGAACTTGTCTGGGCAAAAGTTAAAATCTACATACAAAATGGCAGCAGTCATGTAAGTCTTAATTTAACGAAACTGGCTGAAATAACTGAGCAAGCAGTAATGTCTGTAACTGAAAGTGACTGGGTAGGATACTGCAAGAAAGCCGGAGAGGTAGAGGACTACTACTGAGAAAGTGGTGGTATAGTGTCACGTGTTATTGACAAGATTATTGTCATATCAGAGTCGGATGGTGATAATATCAGCAGTGATAGAGATGACAACACAGACAGCAGTGACAGTGAGTCTGATCGCAGTGGCAATGCTGACGGGGATGAGGAAACAGATGAGGAGTTAGCTCGCCCTCTTTAAAATGTCATCTATTACAGCTGTGCGAAATTAAAATTAGATTTTAATACTAACAGTATCTTAGAGTGCCAATTCTTGTACAACACAGCGTTACAGTTTTCTGGCTTTAATGCTCAATGAGAGGAAAGTGAGCGTTAGTGGGTCTTGACAATGTACTGTTACGCCATTACAGAACGATCTACATGTTTGTCGGCTAGCCCAGCTGTATGTGTGTGTGCGCGCGTACATGTTGCTTCTACTGTGAGAAGAAAGACAATTACGTGACACTTAACATGCGTCAACCATCGAGGCTGTTCCAGACTTCACTGGTCCGCGCGCACTGAGTTCAAGGTCGCAATCAGTTACGCTCCAGTGTTGACACGTATTATGGATTATTCTGAAACCTGTATAATATTTACCTTATTTCTTCCGTCTTGTGACTTCGTTTTGCGTTTTGATTTGATTTTACGCGTTTCGAGACATATATCTCGTCATCCAAAAACGTTTTATTGAACATAAACCTAAGCACAATCTGAAGGGTCAGACAACATCATCAAACGTAAAATCCAACTATGCACGTCACTTGATAAACGAAAATCATAAATATACAAGCTTTGTTTCCAACTTGAAACACATGCATTTTTGTAATAAAGGCACTTACATGAACGCCTTGGAAGAATTTGAGATATATAGGGCGTACAATGACGTACACAGCCGTGACTTCGTGCTAAACGATCATTTAAATTTTAAATCAAACCCGCTCTACGATACCGCAATAAACCTGTCTACACGGTAGCTATTGATAATCAGTGTCCGATCGGTCCGACTCGAGTGCGCACTCAAGTAAAGCGGGTATGTGTGTAATCGTTTTCGAATATTTGTATTTTAATATGTAACGACCTCGTAAGAGTGAATTTTTATTTTATTTATTTCTGATGACGAGACATATGTATCGAAACGCGTAAAATCAAATCAAAACGCAAAACGAAGTCACAAGACGGAAGAAATAAGGTAAATATTATACAGATTTTGTCAATAAGTGACTTGGATGCCATTTCAAACATCTCCTTCAAGTATTCTGAAACACTTGTGCTATCTATTTAAACAATGACAGCTGGCGCTTGGTTTTCAGTTTAAGTGGCGATTTATTCAAGTGAGTTTCGAATTATTTTGGCGAAGTGTTATTGTTTTATAATTGTGCGGGGCTATATTAGTTGACATTATTATTGCGTGTGGACAAATTTTACTCGGATTATTGTACAAGTTGATTACAAACTGCGTTTGTGATAATTAAAGCTGGTGATTAGTGGTTTCATTGGTGCCTTGTATTTCGTTTTCCACTGCACCATACGACGATCAGGGGGACCGTCGTAACAGTAATGTGAATCGGTATTTCTCAATAATCGCTGTTTGTTTAACACAACCACGCGTCTACGCGCTCTCTCTAGGTGTTTTACATTCCTCTCAGGTACATAGAGCTCAGTCTAAACCAGTAGTCACTCAGCGATTCGATAGCATTTATTTCCTCAGCATTCCAATACTATAAGAAGTACAACACTTAGTATATAATTTACCTTATAATTTCCGTCAAGTGACGTCTAGCGTAATTTGTGCTGGGTTACGCGTTTCAGGCCATATGACCCATCTTCAGACCTTCACTCCAAAGGAGCTCGTTATATAATAAAATCCATATTAAAACAAACACATAATAAACAAATACATAAAATACAATGAATGAACATATTATAAGCGTACTATTAACCGACACGGTGCACCGCGTGTAGCATGTCAAGACTGTGTCGATGGGCACTGTTATCTTGTATTATCTTTAAGCGATCGCAGCGCGGTATCATACAGTGGGTTGGACCTGAAGTTAAGTTTATCATTGAGTATGTCGTCACATATATCGGGGTTATTATGACCTCTATATATCTCGAATTCTTCGAGTGCATCCATGTAACGGCCCTTACTACAATAATGTAGAGGTATAAGGTTAGCGTTGAAAATTGGTATATGAATGATTGCTTGAAATTAGATGCCGTGTAAAATTAGATTTAATATTATCTAGGGAAAAAACACCCCTGTTAAAGTGGCTGTATGGTGTGTGTTCACGGAATCGTTTGATAAAAGGTCTACCCGTTTGGCCGATATAAAAACGGTCACAATCGTCGCATATAAGCTTATAAACACCGGTTTTGGATTCAATGTTGGTCTGAACGACTGGACGAACCAAGTTCCGTAGACGGTTATTTGTTTTAAAGGTAACGGTATAACCTAATTTACTTAAGGTGGATGTTAGGATCTTAGGCATCAACTCGGTGTATGTTGTTGAGATGAATTTGTTATTAGGTGTATTATCTTGTGTCTGTCTGGAACGACGGGCTTTGTGTTTTTTAAGGATGTTGTCAATCATTTGGCACTCATAGCCGTTGGCTAGAGCTATGTGTTTAATTATGTTGAGTTCACACTCGAAATCATCATTATTTAGGGGGATCATCAAAAGCCTGTGAATGAAACTGTTGTAGGCCGCTAATTTTTGAGAGAAAGGGTGGTGTGAGTCTGCATGTATGGTCACGTCTGTGGTGGTAGGCTTTCTGTAAATTTTAAAATTTAAGTTGTTAAGCCGCCTAGTGACAGTAAAATCGAGAAAGTTGAGTTCATTGTTGGTTTCAGTTTCCATAGTTTCCAATGTCGGGAAGATACATCCTATGTAGAAAAGTTAAAATTTCGCAACAACGTATAAGGAGAACAGACAAGAAAATCAAGAATATGAGTGACGTAAGATATATAAGATCAAGAATATGAGTGACGTAAGATATGTAAGATCGATCCAGAAGGAAAAGAAGAATCCACCTGAGAGACTGTTGGAACTCTCAGAAAATAATTTCTCAGGTTTTCCTTTACATTTAATACTAAGCGTCATCATCACCACCATCACTGCAAGTACTAGGCCTTAGACCTGTGCTGAAACCCATCTCCTCCTCGGTCTACCGACATCTCTCTTCCCAGTAGGATGATAACTCAAGGCAGCCACAGATAGACGGATATCAGGCATGCGGTTCTAGTACTAAGTGATCTAAAAAAATAAGTTTAAGAGTAAATGCAACCACGTATGTACGGAGCAAATGAAATATTTTCCCCTTACGTTATAGGCCTACTTTTATTTTTAATCATTTTTGTTTGTTAACGGTTCAAGTCACGTGTTTTAATTTCTTATTTTCTTACCTTGGTTAGGTCCGTCTTGTGACTTTTATCTTTAGAATAAAATTAGTGTGACGCGTTTCGGGTCATCTGACCATCCTCAGACACTTGCTCGAAAAGAGGTCGTCATATATTAAAATTCAATTAAAATAAAAACACACATATGTAAATTCATTGTCAATAATTAAATGTCCAAAAACATGAATAACACAGTGTTATTATGTGTGTTTTTATTTTAATTGAATTTTAATATATGACGACCTCTTTTCGAGCAAGTGTCTGAGGATGGGTCAGATGACCCGAAACGCGTCACACTAATTTTATTCTAAAGATAAAAGTCACAAGACGGACCTACTTTTATTCATCTAAAGCGTATATTTTTTTTTTCAGAATAATCAGGCTGTTTTTGCCAAATCCATCCACATTTAAAAAAAAATGGGTTGGCAATTTCAACTGCTCACCTGGCTTTACAGAAGAAGTTTTTTCGTACTTAAAAAATAATGTTACATTTAAAAGTTATTTGCAACATGTTAACCTAGCCTTTGATGCCAGTAGCATTAGAAAACAGCTAATATAGGCTGTGATCCTAAAGAAGATAAGCATATAGGATATATAGATGTTGGGTGTAGTATACCATGAGGCACTTGCAACCGATTCTTTAGTTTCTCAAGTCGTTTCTTTGAAAGGTAATTTTAAGTGTGCAGTGGGATATTTTCTTATTAATTCAATTGGTCACACTGTACTGCACAACGTGGTGGTACAGACGTTTCGGCGTCGCCATCTGTGGCCGTCATCTTCAGTGCAGAATTGTTTTGGCAGTTGTTCGCCAAATAACCGCAGTACTGAGGTAGATTAATTAGTGTTGTAATGTCACGTAGGGTAAATGATGACCAAACGAACTTAGAAGAAGTGTACGTACTAGTTTTGTACATAACGTATATAACGGACAGAGAAGTGTAAATAGAAATTCTCGTATTCTCTTGTTATTAATAAAGACTTTTTTTATCCAAAGCAATTCTTCTTTCAGTCTCCACTAAACTCCATAAGGAAATACTTGAGAATAGTGTTGATTTGATGACTCTACCTCCACGTCAAGGCAGGATGTTCAGGCTTACAGTATGTTCCGCCTTCACTGAAGCCGTCTCTTCCTTAATCTACGTAGATCTCGTCTTCATTGTTGTCTGTATCTTATTACAGTACTTGTTTAGGTAGGCTCATATCTTACATTCTGTCGAATGCTGCCTCCTCTTTATTTATCCTTTCCTCATTCTACTGGCCATAGTATATACATTTAACTCGGTTCTTATATCTTCATTTCGTATTTGATCTCTGAGGATGCAACCTTTGTTTTTATTTCAAGAACTTCATTTCACTTGTTTGCATTCTTCGCTCATCATTTCTCGTCACCGGCCAAGTTTCACTTCCGTAAGTTAAAACAGCTGTTGCCATTACTTTATAGAATTTTATCTTGGTGTCTGTCCTTGTCTTATTTCCAAGTGTTCTGCGTACAGCACCGCATATCATTTGAAATCTATATAATGTGTTTATATCGCCGTCATTATCATACTCATAAGTTACATCGCACCCTAGAAAATTGAAATGAGATATATTCTATAGACTGATCGTTTATAATTATCTTGGAACGTATAGAATTATTTCCTCTAAATGCCATAACTTTTGTTTTATGGGTTGATATTCTAAGATTACATTCTTTGCATAATTGGTTCAAGTGGAAAACTGCTAACTGGAGATCTTTTTCTGTTTTTTACACAATAACCTGATCATCCGCAAATAACAAATAATGCTTTGATGACTGTTTCACAGTACTCGATCTGAATACATTACCAATGACCTGTTGTTACATGAAGTGATACTAAATATGCGAACACTGCGTAACAGAGAGAAAGTCAAGAGGACAGCACGACGAACGCTGACTGAATCACAGTCAATTGAATGGATTACGTAATTACTACGGTGTTGTGCGTTCGCGGGAGCGCGCGCGTGACCAGCATTTGTTGTCACCGTTAACACGTTCATTCAGAATTAACAGCTGATTGTCGTTAACAATGCGCCATGGTGTCGATTTTGTGTGACTGATTGATCGATTGTGCCGGACGGTCACGGCTCCGCCACCTGGCGGTGGCCACGATGACACGGTGATATTTTTCATTGTTTGTTGTGATTGTCACAGTTGGAAGCGACAGTTGTATTGTCGGTTAATATTTAATGCATCTATTGTGACATTATCATCGTCAAGGACCAGGCCAAAGGGTTTATATTTTCCAGTAAAGACGAAACATTAATCAAATGCTTATTTCATACTGGCATTAAATGTGCCAGGACAATTTGCCGTAAGTTGGAAAACTTTATAAACGCCCCTTATCATGAAAATTCCTATTTTTAGGAAAAATTCCTGTTAATCGCCCAAAATAACACTATTGGCTGATATAATTACAACAGGACCGAACAGGACAACAAAAATGCCGGATAATCCGGATGTTGAAGGTCAGCGCCCTTTCTTTTGCATAACTATAAATTAGTAACGTTCCGTAGTATAGGCCTATTAAAATTTGTGTATTTAGAATTTGTATAGTTTTCAAGCAATGAATTGCATTTGGATTTGACGTAATTTCGCAAGAAAAGCTTAATTAAAATTGGCAATACAGTATTTCTAAACCCTTAACGTTTATTTAAATAAATAACAGCTTTTCTGGTGTATGGAAGTGAGGGCCGATCATAAAATGCTGACTTGACAAGGGGTCTCGGTGCTGTGGATCGTGATTATTTACGACGTAACGGACTCCATGAAAACTGATAGTGGAAATCACCTGTAGGAGGAAGAGGAATGAAGATCATGGGAAGGCTGCTTGTCATTTTTTTAAGACATACATGTTAAGATTCAAGTAACCAAAGGTTTACGCCATGGATTTTGCCTATCACCCACGCTTTTCTAAATTTATACGGAGAAAGCAATAAAGACTCGGGAAAAATGTGCAGGAATATGGCAATTTCACTTGATGGTCATACAGTTTATTCATTACAGTTTGCTGATGACCAATTACTTTTGGCTAAAGATTTTGAAGACATAGAGTATATGACTAGAAAATTGATACAGGACTATCAGAAATGGGGACTAAAGGTAAATCTGAATAAAACAAAATACATGGCAATAGGTGACCTTCATCAAGATTTGATATTGGAGGAAGACATGTGGAAGAGTTCATATACAGAGGAATACAAGTATTTTAGGGATGAAAATTACGGCCAGTGGGACGCAAGACAAAGAAATACAATCCAGAATTAATTTGGGAAAGATGGCTATATCTACATTAAATCCTGTGGGATAAGCAAATTACAGCAGAAACTAAAACCAAAATATTTAAAACCATTGTTAGAAGTATCATGACTTACGGCTCAAAACTTTGGACTACCAATAAACACACAAGAACAAAATTAATGACAACAGAGATGGACTTTTGCAGACTACACTTTTAAATATACTCAAATGGAGAACTAATCATTGAACTAGTTATCTCCATTCCACTCCATTACATATATTCTGTCGGCAATTATGCTTATTGTTATGTATTAACAAACTGGATAAATAAACGTAAAAATTAACTTACAAGTGTGTGTGTGTGTACACATACGCACATGCAGGGGCGCACACACTTCAAGTGTAAGTATATATAGATATAAGTTCCGCTTCATGTGGTTCAAGTTAAGTGAAGCGTTGTTAATGGGCAAGCAAGCACGTGCGCGCGCGCACACGAAAGCTGTCCAGGTGCGTGTATGTCTGTTTGTTACGTTGAACCGCGTGGCCGTTTGCCAGCAGCGGGCGGCAGAGGTCTTTAGTTCAACTGAACTATGTCGTTGTTTGTCGTTTGTAATGGAAATACCTCTATGTCGTGGTGTACGCATAAGCGCCGGCGTAATCATAACGAGCAAACAGCTCCGTAAACACGCACTCTCTCCCTCTCTCTCTCTCCCGGATAGAAAGAGACAGACAAGACAAACTGCCTTATGACTTATGAGAATCGACGGTATTCTAAATTCATGCACTTAAAATAAATTCCATCTCTTCAATTAAAGATGTAAAAGTATGTTTCCTTGATTTAGGAAAAATACAAAGCACATGTAAAAGTTAAAAAGAAAACTATACTTTTATTAAAAAACATGTACTTATTTTTCAATATAATCTCCAGCCTTGTCAATACAATTTCTGTAGCGTAAAATCAATTTTTCAATTCTTCTTTCAACCAATGCGTGCCCAGATTTTGGAGCCAGACGTCAACAGCCTGTTTCACTTCTGTATCCGTTTCGAAACGTTGCCCTCCCAGGTGTTCTTTGAGATGAAAATCACTCGGATCCAAATCGGTTGAATATGAGGAATGGTTAAAACCTCCCTTCGAAAGGCCTCCAACAAATTCTGCGTGACTCGCGAGGAATAAGGACGTGGAGCAGAAGAACTTTATTGCTCAACAAAACTTTCCCTTTCAAGAACGATGTATGCCACCAGCGGACCATTTGAATGCTCATGCACCCAGCTCCGTGTACAGAAACTAAGTGACGATAAATTTCAGCCGCTGATTAACGTTTTTGTAGCAAAAAAACGAATCACACTACGTACTTTGCAATCGGAGACGCTGGTACGTGGAACGTTCACATTGTTAAAGTTCGTGTTGTTGTTACGTTGCTACGGAACGGATGAGGTTTTGGCACTGCTGCCACTACGCGCAAATAAAAGTTCTGCAACCTTCGTCACCTGCTTGCGCCATTTCCCTTTAAAAGAAAAAATAGGGAAACGTACTATTGAGGTGACCCTCGTATAAGGGTTGTTGTTTTAGGGTTGTTCTTATTGAGTACTGCAGAGTCGTCATTATTTTGCCAAACCTGCCAGTCTACAAACGGATCTCTCCAGAGCCTATCGACTCGTAGAGAAACATTTATTGTCTGCATTCACAGACGGACGAAGAAATCAGTACCCCAATAGACAGTTGAGGATAAATAGTTTCTCGTACTCACCGATATTTTGTTGCTTTTGTTTTTGCCAGCATTTATTACCAGCACTCATTATTTACGTTATGTGCAAACCTGTTTTTGCGGCGATCAATTTATTATTGTAAATCACCGTTTAAACGACCAATAAAAATTAAGATAAGCAGCCGATTAGCTCTGTGCTGTTTGCACAGAGAGCAATAAGAACAATGTATCAGATAATAATTTAATGCCACGGCTTCGATCCAATTAGCGGCGCGATCGAGACCACGACTCCGTTATTAGTCATCTTGAACGGAAAGCTCTGTCAGACGGACGGCGTGCAGTTATGTGTCTTGGCAGAGACGTTTTGTTTCTAATATTGACGCCATTTAGCCTGTTATAAATACGGTGAACATCGCTTTACAAGTTTATATGTCTTTGTAAGCTTTTGGTATTTTGCGAGTATAATAATAATTTGTTTTTAACTATCCAAATTTGTTTTTAACATCAGATCTACATTATCACTGACACTTGGTTTATAACTGTTAACAGCTGTTATGTGATAAGTTGACATTGTCTAAACATTTGTTCCATTCCCATTTTATCGCTTCGGTTTTTCATCCTTATAATTACAAACTTGTTGCAAAAGTATAATGGTTCTTCTTCTGCCCTTCCAGGGTTAGGTCGGGCTTCACCGTCTAATCCTCGGTTTTCCCACCCTTCTTCTACCAATCGGGTGATAAAATTAAAGGCCTGCTTTTGAAATTTTGTCTTTCTGCATTTTGAATACACTTATCTTTCCATCTTTCCTTATACATTTCTGCCTGCAGTGCAACCGACTGAATATTTAATTCCCGTCTAACGGTTGCATTTTGTATCCTGTCTCCCCTACCACAGCCTTTCACGGACCTAATAAACTTCTTCCTTTCTGATAACTCCAGCTGTCTAAGGTTTCCTTGCGTCCCAACATTCTGTACTATACAACTGTGTAGGGCGTCCCATCACAACCGTGTCGTCGTCGTCATCCTTGTCATCATCATCATCATCATCACGTTGAACAAGTCAGTCAAGAATTGAACTCCAGGCTCCGGGAGAAGTCGTAGAGCAGTGTTCGTGACACCGTCCGGGCCTGGAGCTTTTCTTGGCTGAAGTTCAGACGTCTGCTCTCCGGTACCAGCGGCCCAAACAGCTGGCGGCGCGTGACACCTGAGGTATACGATGCGAGTCAATCAGCTCCGCCGCAGATGGCAAAGGACCAGTGACCCAGTTGTTAAGCGACGATTTCAACAACAGTCCCTTTACGTTCAGCAGCTTCTGCTGGACGTAAACTCAAACTCTGATCGATGGGACTCATACCTTGAGTCCCTTGAAGTCTACCACCCCTCCGTCTGGAAAGCGGCGAGTAGACTGACCCGCGAGAAGAGAACTCGCAATCCGCTAGAAACTCCGAACGGGATTGTGTCAAGGCTGAGGTCTTCGCGTACTGCATGGAGTCACAATGTACTGTTCATCGAGGCGTCTCGGACCCTGCCCACTCGGCAGACGTCCGAAACTTCCTAACTGGATATTTCTCTCACCCTCCCGCTGGCCCAGCCCTCCCGTTCGACAGAGATGAACTCGTTTCGTCTATCTGCCGACTAAACCGCCGTCGCGCCCCCGATCCCGACCGGATCGGGGCCGCTGCACTACAATATCTCCCGGCCTCAGGCGTTGACCTCGTGCTCGAGCTGTTCAACTCCTGTCTCCGGCTACAGTACTTTCCCCGCCTGTGGAAAACTGCCAACATCGTAATGATACCCAAACCCCGTAAGCCGCGTATGCTTCCTGAAAGCTATCAGCCTATCTCTCTCTTGCCAGTTATCTCGAAGGTGTTCGAGCGTCTCCTGCTGACCCGCATCTCTCCGTTATTGGATAATTTTATCCGCAACGAACAGTTCGGGTTTCGCAGAGAGCACTCGACCACTCGAAAGTCACCCTCTATTTTTTGTCTCTTCGGTCTGTATTGACTTATGCGGCACCTGCTTGGTGGTCACTTATCTCAGCCACTAACAGGCGTAGGCTGGAAAGTTTCCAATCCAGAACCCTCCGTTCCTTGTCGGGATCTCCTTGTTTTGTGAGAAATAGTGTAATTCGAGGAGGTCTTCGAGTTCCTACTCTCTCTGCCTTTGTCTGGTCGTTAGCTGCGACTCCCTTTGCTGCAGCTGAGACCTCTTCCTTCCCTTACCTAAGGATCATCAGCACCACGCAACCGCCTCCCCCTATCCGGGTCAAACGCCCTCGGGCGATTCTCGATGACCCGCCATAAATGTAAATTAAATTAAATTAAACACTCTCCATCTTTAACATCTGACCCTGCCCCAGAGTTTACCTGCAAAGCTGTTTCCTTCTTCCCTTCCTACTACGCCGACCGCGCTGATTGCCGCTGCTACGAGCTATCGCTCTCCATCTTTAACATCTGGCCATCTTCACTTCGCCACAGCCATCGGACGTACTTCATCTCCTCTCCTCTCTCGGACGACATCGACGCGAAGTCAGCCGGAAGGATCAGCCGAAGAATAGAACCGCCGTTCTTGCGTCTTCGCACTCTAGTTCCGTGCCAGCAATGGACGTCGCTGGGCCGGGAGCCGACTCTACACCCGATGCCGAAAGAAGAGGAGGACTGCAGTACGCCACGAACAGCGGACGCAGCCGCCGAACATCTCAGCGCGGCACAACCAACATCAGCGTTCTCGCCACACGGTCCTTCTTTTTAGGGCCACCAAAATAACTAGAGTGTACGATTGGCGCCATTTGTCATGGGGCAAGCCTTTTGTCTAGTGACTATATATATATATATATATGAAACATATGTTGTATCTTTCGTATTAACCTCTTTGGTAACATACTAAAAATATTAATGTGATAATCGACTTATGTCAGTTCAATGACACTCCCACTACAATTTTTAAAGAACTCTGGAAAACAGTCGCCTGGGACAACGCAAATTCCAGGAGAGCCACTGATAGTTAACCTTGGAATTCTACCAGGTGACATTCCTTCGTAATGAACTTTCCACTTTTCATTGAATCCCTTTGCAGTGTTGACCAAACGAGTGAGATAATCGAGCGAGTTGGTGAGGGGGGGATCAAATTTCTTGTTTTCAGTTATTCTAATTTTGTTTTTCAATGCTTTTTGGTTTTTAGATAGCGTTTGCTGAATTTGTATTTTCCAGTTAAACGTGGGGAGCAAACTGCAAGAGATTGGCCAGCAAAACATATAAGTTAAGTGTCATTCAACGTGCACTAAAGATTAAACAATTCTCTCACAGGGACAGTGTGAGGCGTGAGATAATTACTCTGGAGAAGGCTGTTGTGTGTTTTTTGGTGGATACAGGGGAATGTTATAGGTTAGGCCGCGACAAATGTGGATAATGCCGCTAATGTGAATAGGCCGCGGCTATTAAGAGAAACATTAACATACACCATATGGCAACTTTGTCGTGTTTACTTGCTAAACTGCTACTTGTGTCATGTTCCGGACAAGGCCTTCAGTGTTTCCACCATTTTCAAGTCCTAAACCACGACGTGGGGACGTGGTTTAGGACTTGAAAATGGTGGAAACACTGAAAGGCCTCGTCCGGAACATGACAGGTAGCAGTTTAGCAAGTAAATACGAAAAAGTTGGAATTACAGAGACTGCTAATTCAAATAACAGGATGAACAGTAAACCATATGAAAAAAGTGCCCTTGAAAATTGAAAATAATAAAGTGTTGTCGCATCCAATTTTGTTACCTAGCTGACAACACGACTGTATAGAGCTACGCGACAGAAAGCCCCGCCAGCACATACTTCAGCGGAGTTGTTTCCGCATGACAATCCGTGCACAAGATCACGTGCAGTACCGGTGCCGTGGTGCAGCGACGAGCAGATGCCACAAGCTGATTATTTAAGAAACACCCTGTGGCTGCTGGCCAGGTCACGCCTTGCGCCGTTGTTGTTGTTGTTGTTTACTTTTGCTCATTACACACGCTATGTATATAAGTTCGCCTCTCTCTTACTCTCTTTCCCCCTCACGCTGTCTCTCTCTCTCACTTTTCATCCAATCTGTTTTAATCTATCCCTCACCTTTGCTCTCTCGCTCTCTTCTGATCTCTGTGTCTGACAGTTAACTTGTGTCCTTCTTTCTCTCTCAGTCTGACGTTCTATCTATCACTCTCTCTCGGCTCTTCTGTCTGTTCGCTCCTACTCTCTCTTCCTCTCATTTCTCCTTTGATTCAGTCGCTCACCACTCTCTTCTTCTGCCTCACTCTCTCTCTCTCTCTCTCTCTCTCTCTCTCTCTCCGTTTGTCAGATTCCCGGTCCGTGTTTGTGCAAACCTCAAGCCATCATCTCGTCATAAACTTTTAAACTATATTAATTTCCTGTAAAATTCGTGCGCAGACTTGGATTATCTTGTGTTTCGTGTTTTTAATTCGCCGACCGTCTCGAAATACAGCGTACGAAACTAACGGCGTCCGTCCGTCCGTCCTCCGAGGGCATGTCGTTGTTGTTTCTACTTGTTGTAAAGTTAATTTGAAAAATGTTTGAAAAAACTTTGAGCTTTCGACCTATCCAGGGTTAACGTTTCCGCTGTCAATGAAGTCTCTCTTCTAGGTTAGCAACCCATAGGCTGGTTGGCAGCAGCTCGCCATTCTTCACGCTTCTCTGCTTTTCTTTTCAATTCACAATATGATGTGCACTTCATATCGACCATAAGCTGTTTCACGTAATCTAAACGGGGTCGTCCTCTGTGATTCTTCCCTTCAATTGTTCCTTCTATTATTGTCTTAACCTTGCCCTATAAACTTAGCTCTTTTGCCTTTTAAATTTCGTAGAAAGCTCTTCTCCGTCTGTGCTCTTCTAAAGACTTCCTCAGTATTGTGTTTAACTGGACTAACTTCTCGAGTAGTCCCCACCCGGAAATCCGAACAGAGGACCGTTTTACCTCCGGAATATTGTACAAGAGAAACATCCATTGTAGAGCTGCTGATACTAGGGATATCTTAAACAGATCTTTAATGTAGTGGTTTCCCCTTGCCTTCTGCATCCTATGACGTTGACGTATACCAGTAATGAATTATTGCTGTATATGGTGTCAATGAAGTAGGTAGTAAAAATTAAAACAAATCTTTAATTTTATAGTTATAGTTGTAGTCTGTTTTTAAGCTTAATCGGATTTTAAAACAATATGTTTAAAAACAATTATTTATTGTTTTAAAACAATATAATTAAGACAATATGAAAGTCTCCACTATAAAAACAAAGGTAATAGCATTTTAAGGCAAGCAGCCAATAAGGACAAACGTAATGATTAGTGATCGAATTCTAGAACAGGTGAGCCACTTTAATTATCTGGGAAATGCTATTGGCTATGATAGGAATTATGATACTGATGTTAAGTTAGGTAAGTTCCTGACGATCTGTGAGACAATCGACGGTATTTTTAGAAACAAGGTACGTGGAGATACAAAATTAAAGTTCTACGAAGTCGTGGCAGTGCCTGTACTGTCCTATGGGTGTGAATTATGGACAACAACCAAGAAACAAGACAGTAAAATACAGGCCTCGGAAATGACGTTCTTAAGAGGAGTTAAAAGGTGTTCTTTTCTTGACCGTATAAGGAATAAGGCCATAAGAGAAGAGTTACCGGTTTTTAACTTGAATGAAAATTAAAAGATTACAAACAACGGTGGAAAGAACACTTGGAAAGAATGTCAGATTCAAGACTGGCCTAAGAAGTCCGGTTATACAGACCTATACGACACGGGTGTGTGGGTAGACTCAGGATGGCGGGTTTTTGAAGGCGGAACGGGCAGCTCCTCGCCTGTGCAGCGTCGTGAAGACGGTGAAGACTTGTGTATAGTTATTTATTACTCCAGATTTCTCCTGCGGATTCTCCTCTTCAGTCCTTTCTTCCTCTCTCCTCTATCCTCTACTACTTCACTACGAGAGTTTGGTGGTACTGTTAGGTTCACAAACGACTCGTATTTTGGTTACAAAACTTTCTGATTTAGGAAACTACCTGAAATATTCCTGTTTCCGATTTCTCATTGATAATTCCAACGCCTGCTTTATATATGAAAGAATTTCTGCACTTTCTCAATATCCGAACTCGCACTACATTTTCAGTCCTGTGAAGAAGAAGAAGAAGAAGAAGAAATGGACTAATTTTAAATTATTCTATTTCTTAAATGTATTGTTACGACATCACAGAACAATCTACGTGTTTATCGAACGTTCCAGAGGGATCCGGAATGTAATGCGGTGGTGTACGTGGCTCTTGACGCATTCGCGAGACTTTTCTCGAAGCCGCCAGCCGCGCGGACTGCGTCAGGGCCGCAATTAATTACGTAGTACACACTGGCGCTAAGACGCAGTTTGGAACCTTCTGGTCTGTTAGCGCTGTATGAATACTGTACTTAGTTTTCAGTATAGTTGCGATATATTTACAGTGCAGTTCGAGTTTATTGTCGGGCGATTACAAGTGATTAATTATCGGGCGATATTACTGTGTGCGTTCAAGTGGTTATTAGTTAAGTGTTGTGTTTTATAATCGGACGGTATATTGTAATAAAATTGTGTTTAATATTAGTTGACATTTATTTGCTTGTGAACAATTTTTATTTGATTTGTTGTAAGAGACTGTGTTGTTAATTACGAACTGTTTAACTGTGAAAATTAAAGCTGGTGATCATTGACTTAATTTGTGTCTTGTATTTTGTTTTCCACTGTACCTACGACGATCAAGTAGACCGTCGTTAAAGTATAGTAAGGATATGTAAATTTTTCATTTGTGACGTTAGGTAATAATGTTTTTTTTTTTGTAGTTTACTGTTTTGAATAAATAAAAACCACGGTTAGGAAAAATATAACGTTTAATGTGTATATATTCTGCTTATAACAGAGTAGCGTTTAAAATAAAGAACATGATGTCTTTTAACAAAACGACACAAAATGTAAAATGCAAAATACAATTATTTCTAATTAATAAGATTAAAGCAAACAAAAAATGTACTAATAAATGAAACAAGATCTCTTATTCGTTATGTGGTCAATATACTTTTATGTTATTCAGTAAAATCTCGAAAACTTCTTTGCAAGCGAGTTTTGTGAGAAACAGAAAAAAAGGAGATATAGCTGTCTGATTTTTGGTTTGCTGCAGTTGCTTTTGGTCTCCTCCTGTTTGCACCATCCTTAATTATTATTCGTCGTCATTAATCTTCATCTTTTCGAAACTTACACTTCATGCTTGTCTACTAAAAAAGTTGTTGAGTTGTATAGAATTTATGATAGGTATTTATAAATGTATACAGTAAGAATTTCTCTCATTTGTCCTGAAGAAAAATTCTCATTCGTCGTGGGAGTACAATTATCAAGCTAGTGTCATACCCCCTCTCGCAGGAGCAGTTTCTAGTTTCCCACTGTGTGTGTGTGTGTGTGTGTGTGTGTGTGTGTGTGTGTGTGTGTGTGTGTGTGTGTGTGTGTGTGTGTGTGTGTGTGTGTGTGTGTGTGTGTGTGTGTGTGTGTGTGTGTGTGTGTGTGTGTGTGTGTGTGTGTGTGTGTGTGTGTGTGTGTGTGTGTGTGTGTGTGTGTGTGTGTGTGTGTGTGTGTGTGTGTGTGTGTGTGTGTGTGTGTGTGTGTGTGTGTGTGTGTGTGATGTATCTATATATTGTACATGTATTGTACATATGTTTAGACATATAGTCTATATTGTACATGTTATAGATAGTCTGTGTATCTATTTTATCAGTAATGCATACATATTAAGTAAGTTCAAGAAAAAAGAGAAAACAGGTATTTCTTGCCGGGCGCGGGTGTGAAGTCATGTTCTAAAATAAACCTGGGTGAGTTGGAATTGCGACTATCGTGGTAGTAAAACAAGAAGAACAAGAACAAGACGACGACGACATTGTTGCAACCTTGATGAACCTCCACAGGTGGCGCTGCAGCAGAGAATGATGATGTCATTAGCGGGAGAACCAATCCCGCGGCGGCGCTTGTTTCACGTACGTCACGCGGGTATGGCTCTCAGCAAATCAGGTGACCGTCATCGGTCGTTACTTAATTGTATGTACGCACACGCACACGCACAAGAAAACGTGTATTTATTTATAATTTTATTGCTTGCATCCGTAATTAACCGGCACTGTAATAATACCGTACCGGCGCCAGTGATATACAGTAAGCCTCCAGCCGTTTTCTAATAACTTCCTTTCAGTACGATGTTTTTTTTTACTCTCTAGAGCTTTCTCTTCATCTGTGGCCCATTCCTGACTGTCCCTCATTTTTCACTTCATGTAAACATCGCACTCTTCTCATGTTTGGCTCGCTCCAGCTTCTCAATTTTCTTTAGCAACTTTCTATCTTCTTCTTCTGATAGTTGCTATCCGTTTGGGATGTTGGATATCATACAGACTATTTTAACTTTTTACACTGCTGCACGGAATAAGGCAGTTGTATTCATGCCAAACCAGGTCCTTAAATTTCTCAGCCATGAGGTTCTCGGTCGCCCAACTCCTCTTTTTCCAAGTACTTTTCCCTGTAGTATGGACTCCAATAAGTAAAATCTCTGTTCATTTCTCATAAGACGTCCCAGATACTGAAGCTTTCTTATCTTCACTGTGTTAATAACTTCCCCATATTTCTTCATCTTTCTAAGAACTTCAACGTTAGTTATATGTGCTGTCCATGAAATGCTCAGTATTCTACGCTAAAGCCATATTTCGAAAGATCCCAATTATTTTCGTTGTGGCTTCAGTGAAAGTCCACGAATGTACACCGTAGAAGAGGGCCGAGAATACGTAGCAGCGTAGAAGTCTCATCTTTGTGTTTATTGTTAATCGTGACTTTTGAATAAACTGCTCATTCCAGTGTACACTGCTCTTGGCTTTTCAATTCTGCTCTTTATTTCTTGAGAGTGTTCTCATTGTTCATTGACTATAGTACCAAGATATGTAAATTGGCTTACACGTTCAACTGGCCTTTGGTTTATATTAAGGGTGCAGTTTGTGAACTTGTTCTTAGATACAATCATTAACTTCGTTTTATTAACACTGATGTCTCGACCATATCTACGGCTGCTTTCTGTCACTCTATTCATTAGTTGTTGCAGCCTCTCTAAGCTATCTGCGAATATGCAGTTAGGCACGAAACGTGGGTTTACCATCCCTCTTCGGGCGATCAACCACTAGAACCTGGGACCGTTATCACACTAGTACTTCAGGCGTCCTTCCCTGTTAGCATGACTCCGATGATGTTATCTACAGCTATCATTCGGATACCAGCAACCAGGAACGCTCTTCTCGTGGCCCACCTATGACAGTTGAAGAAGGTGTGTCTGCGTCATCTGTCGAAGGTACCCGGACAGCGCAGACAAGGCTCTACCCATCTTATTGAGGGAGGATAATGAATATCCACGACCGCTCAGGTAGAAAGCGACCTTTCCATATTTTCTCTCGACCCACGGCGTCACGTGCTGATCAGCATTGCGGTCCAGCCCCCTCTCGTTTCCTCGTCCCTCGTTGCCATCTCTCAAAGGTGCTGAGCCTCTCTTGGTGGTTTATCGATCGGGCTTTCCCCTTCTTGGCTAGGAGATCAATAGGGTTAACCCCAGAGATCATTATAACAGCTGATTCAGAGACGGTACGGTAAGCAGAGGCTACCATCAACACTCCCTTCCTCTGCACCTGAGCCAGTCTCTTTCGATATACCTTCTTGTTCAAAGCATCCGTCCACGTTTCTGTCTGTATAAGAGGACTGACTGGCCCGCCATCATCAGCAGGGCCTGAGTCCACCCACGTTAGATATGAATCTCCTGAGAGGCGTGACAGGTTTAGCAGCATTGTCCGCTGTGTACCGTATCTGGCGGAAGAAACTCATCTTCCTAACAATTAGCCCGAGATATTTTCTTCTATAATATTTAACAGTTTTTAATATATACTGTTAAAACTCCTCCTCCTCCTCCTCTTCCTCCACGCCGCTACAGCTCATGAACAGCCCTGGTCTCCAGAACAACGTGCCTCCACTCCTCTTTTCCTGTGCGATTCTTAGCCACCTTCTGACCCCCGGTCTTGTCGACTCTTCAACTACATCGTCCAACTATCTTCTTCTTGGTCACTCTCTAGCTCTTCTTCCTCCTGGTCCTCCAATGAATACTTTTTTCACTATCCTTTCCTCTGTCATTCTTTGTACATGACCTGTGACCTTTGTAGTTTTATTACTGTGACGATGTCCGGTTCCTTGTATAGATCGTACAATTCGGCATTTGCTACATTCACGCCCGTATCTAGTACACCTCCATATATCCTCCTCAGAATCTTTTTATCCTCCTCATTTCTTCTTTTTAATTATATTCTTTAAATTATCGATCCATTGATACGCATTATTCGTACAGTAATATTTGTAAAGGAACCAAAGCCAGTGGATTGCAACTTTACTGGCTTTACTAATAAAGTTATTCAGTATTTAATAATATGTCTTAGTACTATTTATTCGATGATTCAAAATCGATATTTATTATGTGTCGAGACGGCCATTATTATTTCGTTTATAAAACCGCAAAATGTAGGTGACGCTGGCAGGAATACCACATAACACCGTGACCGGCCAAAATCCAATGTATGCATGGATGTGGTGGTGGAGGAGGAGGAGGAGGAGGAGGAGGAGGAGGAGGAGGAGGAGGAGGAGGAGGAGAAGCAGCAGAAGAAGAAGAAGAAGAAGAAGAAGAAGAAGAAGAAGAAGAAGAAGAAGAAGAAGAAGAAGAAGAAGAAGAAGAAGAAGAAGAAGAAGAAGAAGAAGAAGATGGTGGGATGGTGACGATGAAGAGTCGACGACGACGACGAAGACGATGATTTTAGAAGACAACGTATCGGTATAAGTAATCACAGTTAAAAAGTAGGCATTACTCCTCGTAAACATGATGAAATTAAATTGCATACGGTATGCAAGCGGGGTGTAGGCTGTTGGTCCCATGCGCTGCCCCGGAGCGCTGCAGTGTTTTGTACAATTTGTTTTTTTGCTTGTGATTTTTAACGTATAATTTTTGTCTCGAGATGCATCGCTCTGGGAGTGTCTGTTGTTGAAATGTTGTTTTAAAAACACGCCATTATCACGACTTTATATTTATGCTGTCTCTGGTACTGATACGTACACTTTCTCTGACAACAACCTGTACACACCAGCATTTAATCTCTTAACATATGAACGCTGCCGTGGTTACGTTAAATAAAATACCTTAAATCATAATCAGCCGTGGCTCTACAACCCTTGGTGGATCTTGACCTGCTCCAAGAGACGACTCCATCTTTCCTATTGAGTGCCCTGGCTTTTCAGTTTCTTATGTTCACCTTTCTCATGTCCTCGTCTATCTGATCTTTGAATCTACTTCGGGGTCTTCCCCTTGCGCTTCTACCCATTGGTTTCTGGTAGAATAAAATAAAATAACGGGCGATTGAAAAGTCAAACAACCCTGAATTTGAAGATGTTTTCGCTGACAGTACGGAAATTAGAAGAGGTATCATGTTGGTAACATTGAATTTCCTTTTTTCTTAACGCGCGGCACTCGTTGTAAATAGTGGGTTGTCTTTAGAACGAGCGAAGCGAATTCTCAGTTTTGACTGGACCGTTTCTTTGTCTTATAACGTCTCCCTTGTCAAGACATTATAAACATCGGGAATCAGTTCAATTGTTGGCTGTTAATTAAACTAGCTGCCGTTGTTAGTAATATTTATTTACCAACAAATTATAACAAAGTATATATCAGGAATTAGTCAAGGGTTACATAAATTTAATCACTCTCGGGGTATTAGCGAAAACATCTCTTTATTCTTATATTTTAATTAAGTATAAAAAGTAATTGACTTTAATGGTCATCCTTTAATTTCTTAAAAACTTTACTTTTTGTAAAATAATGATTCTAATAATTGCTGCATTAAATATTCTTTAAATTAATATTCTTTACTCTTTTTATCTCAAAAGTTTCAGCTATGTATTATTTCAAGTACCACGGATCCGGGTCTCAACTTTGCAATATTCTAATTTATCACAACTTCGTCCAAACTATTTGAAGAATAGTCCGGTGTAAATTTTCAGAAATACTTTACCTCTAAACATCGTTATGTTATTACTACATCATTACAGAGATTACAAATATTTATATGTTAATCTTTAAGTTATCTAAAAGTCTTTACAATAAACCTTACTGTCCTTTTGTTTCGTTTTGTTTAAAAACAAGTTATGCACAAATGTTATGATTTAATATCACCTGAATAGAACGTGAGTTTGCTGTGGGCATCCGTGATGGTCTTTTTCAGTAGTCCTCTTGGGTGTGATATGATTTTCCTCTTGATGGTCCATTTGGTTTGTTGTTTCTGAATAGTAGTCTCGGTCATGACGATTGGCTTCTGCTACTAGAAGTTCATACTGTTGTTGTTGTAACTTTCTTCTTCTGGAGTCGGTTGTTCACATTTTACTTATTAATTGTTCTTATTTTAGCAGCACTAAGAGATGGTAAGGATCATATCTTACCACTTACGTTTTGTTAAGAGATGTGTCGGCTAATTTTGCTTTTTTTTTTACATATTTACTAATATTTGCTTCACTCACTACATTACTAAGTGTTTAGTTATTTCCCAACACTACATTGAGTCAAATTAAAATAACAACTGACGAGTGTTTGTATAGTAGTTCAGCGGTATACATTTAAATTTAACTGGACAACGCATTTTTGACATCCTTACATGTCGAAGTTTCTCCGGCAAATGGGGTTTGTTTAGCGGCAAGAAGTCTGTAAGCTGGCGCGGTTTACGCGCTGAGAAAAATAGTTCGTTCCTTTAGTAGCATTAATTAATCATTAATTAACTAGTAATTATTTATACTACCTATTGTTATGTGTTAGGTATAATTCTTTATTATTAATACGTCTTTTATTTAATCAAAGGAATTATATTTTTTTTGCTTAATAACATCGTACTTTGCGTGTTCGTACTGGATAATTTGCACGTTGGTACAGGAATCTACGTACAGATAAGGGGTGGATAATACTCTTACTTGTTATAAGAACCAAAAATTTAATTTGTGCTATTTAAACAAAAATTATTTTTTTTTAAATCGTCACATCCTCCTGCACTTAAGGATGAGGACGGGCCGATGGGGTAATAAGATGAAAATCTACAGTGATATCTTTGTCTTTCGTGAAGTTCCCTTTCTCTCGTTTCTTAACTACTACCTTAATATTATTTACACATAAATAAATATTCTTTATTTATATATTTATTACTCTTAGTTTCCGTAACTTCACAACATCGTGGCCCGACTGATTACATTTGCATACTCTAACTCTATCAGTTAGCTTTCTGCACATTCTTTAACCCTTGTAAAGAACCCTTTCAGTGCGGCGCCGTTGTGACTTTGTTACGTTTCTTATCCCTATATCTCTTAATTTTACTACAGTAATCTAAAGTTGATCCCATACTCAACCTTAGATTCTTTCTTAACTCTAATATCTTATTCTACTGAGACAAGCGGAATTTCACGAAGGGGAATCTTTATTTACTTTTAAACAATCAGCTGTTACAATGCAAGAGGGGTCAAACACTTTACACTAGACGCATTGTATTATACACTGGGGTGGTGTTTATTGTTCAGCGATGCTGCCATTTATAACAATAGGGGATGGCTTACTACAATATTTCCTGCACGAACGAGTTTGTCTCTTACTGGCAAGCTGGGGGAATTATTTTGAACAGGCCACGACTGGGCGTTTACACGATTCAAATGTACTTTTATTATTATTATTATTTTTCTTAGTTTACTACTACACTTTTCACTTTTATTATTCGTTTTTTTTTTAAATTTAAGCTATTATAAAACCTTTTTTATTTAAAGTACTTATTATTTATTTTATTTCAAACACTTATGAAATTTTAATTATTATAAACACACACACACACATATATATATATCTAGTACTACACATAGAATCTTATATTAATTAATTATATTAAAATTATCTCAAATCAATTCAATTTTCTGTACTGCTAGATATTATCTGTCGAAACAAAGTGATAATATTATTTTATAGTGCAGAGAAATTTCACACGCAAAGAGTTCACTGCCTTCATAATAGCACACAGGATCACCTGTTTGGGGGGAGTCTTATTGTTTGCGTAGGGGGTGGTTTAACAAAGGAGGGTGATTCGGACAATCTCAAACACGATTATTTCCTGTTCTGAACTGTCTGTTATGTCTGCGAGGGAAGGTTTGTATGGGATTCCCTATACGTACAAAGGGGAGGGTACATTTCTCGACACGTATTTAACATGAACCAGCCTGTCAATACCGACAGGTTCAAAACGGAATATTTTTACCAGCAAGGACTTGTTTATTACGTTAATGTCCCAATACTAATATTATTATTTCTTAATTAAAACTTTACTTATTTATTTGTTCACAATTTCAGAGTGAATAAATTTATATATTCTACAGAGTTACTGTTAATTAATTATCACAATATTTTTACACAAAAGCACAGTGTTCCGATTTTATGTGTACAAACAATTCAATTCTTTTGTACAAAGCAGTGGCGCAATTTTATATGTGTCACGATGCTTACAAACCTTTTATATAAATCAGCAGAGTGGCGTAATTTTATATGTGACACTCTGTAAACAATTAACCTTTTTTTTACAAAGCAGCAGAGTGGCGCAATTTATAACGTCACGACGTACATAATTATTTTTAAAACAGCAGAGTCGCGCATTTTTTATAACGTCTCCCTTGTCAAGACATTATAAACATCGGGAACCAGTTCAATTGTTGGCTGTTAATTAAACTAGCTGCCGTTGTTAGTAAAATTTATTTACCAACAAATTATAACAAAGTATATATCAGGAATTAGTCAAGGGTTACACAAATTTATTCACTCTCGGGGTATTAGCGAAAACATCTCTTTATTCTTATATTTTAATTAAGTATAAAAAGTAATTGACTTTAATGGTCATCCTTTAATTTCTTAAAAACTTTACTTTTTGTAAAATAATGATTCTAATAATTGCTGCATTAAATATTCTTTAAATTAATATTCTTTACTCTTTTTCAGCAAAAGTTTCAGCTATGTATTATTTCAAGTACCACGGATCCGGGTCTCAACTTTGCAATATTCTAATTTATCACAACTTCGTCCAAACTATTTGAAGAATAGTCCGGTGTAAATTTTCAGAAATACTTTACCTCTAAACATCGTTATGTTATTACTATATCACTACAGAGATTACAAATATTTATATGTTAATCTTTAAGTTATCTAAAAGTCTTTAGAATAAACCTTACTGTTCTTTTGTTTCGTTTTGTTTAAAAACAAGTTATGCACAAATGTTATGATTTAATATCACCTGAATAGAACGTGAGTTTGCTGTGGGCATCCGTGATGGTCTTCTTCAGTAGTACTCTTGGGTGTGATATGATTTTCCTCTTGATGGTCCATTTGGTTTATTGTTTCCGAATAGTAGTCTCGGTCATGACGATTGGCTTCTGCTACTAGAAGTTCATACTGTTGTTGTTGTAACTTTCTTCTTCTGGAGTCGGTTGTTCACATTTTACTTATTAATTGTTCTTATTTTAGCAGCACTAAGAGATGGTAAGGATCATATCTTACCACTTACGGTTTGTTAAGAGATGTGTCGGCTAAGTTTTGCTTTTTTTTTTACATATTTACTAATGTTTGCTTCACTCACTACATTACTAAGTGTTTAGTTATTTCCCAACACTACATTGAGTCAAATTAAAATAACAACTGACGAGTGTTTGTATAGTAGTTCAGCGGTATACATTTAAATTTAACTGGACAACACATTTTTGACATCCTTACATGTCGAAGTTCCTCCGGCGAATGGGGTTTGTTTAGCGGCAAGAAGTCTGTAAGCTGGCGCGGTTTACGCGCTGAGAAAAATAGTTCGTTCCTTTAGTAGTATTAATTAATCATTAATTAACTAGTAATTATTTATACTACCTATTGTTATGTGTTAGGTATAATTCTTTATTATTAATACGTCTTTTATTTAATCAAAAGAATTATTATTTTTTTTTGCTTAATAACATCGTACTTTGCGTGTTCGTACTGGATAATTTGCACGTTGGTACAGGAATCTACGTACAGATAAGGGGTGGATAATACTCTTACTTGTTATAAGAACCAAAAATTTAATTTGTGCTATTTAAACAAAAATTATTTTTTTTTAAATCGTCACAGTCTGTCTGTGTATCTGTCTTTTGGGCTATGTCACACGATGACTTTTGACCGCGTCAACCGATTTTCCAACGCTTGCTGTGCGTCCATTCGCTCAAATTACAATCCTCTACTTCCTATAACGACGTTCACTTCTGTTTTCCAACTCTTCCCCTTTTCCTCCTGTGTAGCGAAGTCCATTCGGTTATTCGTTCAGGCCCCTCTCGTCTTCCGACGTTGCCATACCCGTTAGTCTCTTGCACTCGTAATGATTGATTACAATTTATTATTCTGTTCGATCAACCTCTCCATAAATTTTAAATTTTTTTTGCAATTTAATTACGGCTGGGGCCGTCTCTCGCATCCTAGCTTCCACTGGCGCCGGTCTAAGCAGTTCTATTCTGTAAGTCCTCTTGCATTCATTGCAGCTTCGCCGTCCATTTTCCATGAATATTTAGGTCTTCCTTTTTTTATTCTAGAAGGTGGAGTCTATTCCCATACCTCCCTTGGCCATCTCTCATCCGACATTCTTTTTAGGTGTCCGAACCAATTCAGTATTCTTGCTTCTGTTGTTTCTACAATGTCAAGGTCAATTCCCGTCGCTTGTCTTATCTCTACATTTCTCACTCTATCTAGTCTTGTTGGTCGACAGTACCTCCGCCAGTAATCCATCTCCATAGCTTTTATTTTGGACTTATTTCTTTTATTAATTTCCCACAGTTCTGCTCCATATAGGTTTATACTTTCGACTATAGTTTTGTATTTCTGATTTTATCATAATTTCAAAATCGTACTCTAAATAATAAAAACATATCATATACCAACCAAGCAAACGGGGTAACTTTGAGCTGTTCCTGTGGGCGGGGGGGAATGAGAACGTTGGACCGCCATATTGCCTATTGAGGCTACCCAACTCTGCAACTGCACTCTGCCACGTAGTACGCTCCTGCAACTGGTTTTGCTCCTGTATCAGTGTAGACGATGGTAACAGGGAAATATAATTCAATAATAGGCCTTGACAGGAGCAACTGGAACAGCAACGCTTTACGGGAACTGGAAATCGGCAGAGCACCTTATGATGACGGTCTTTTGACCTCACCAGAAGTCCAGGAGTCCAAGGACTACTACTATACTACTACTACTACTACTACTACTACTACTACTACTACTACTACTACTACTACTGGCAGCCCTGCCCTTTAGAACGACATGCATCCACTCCTATCTATCCTGTGCGACCCCGAGTCTCCACCTTCTGGCCCCCGAGTCTTCTCAAGTCTTCATCTACATCATCCATCCACTTTTCCTTGGCCTCCCTCTTGCTTTTGTCCCTCCTGGTCCTCCAATGAATACTTTTTTCACAACGCTTTTCTCTGTCATTCTTTCGACGTGAAACCTGCCCACCTAATTCTACCTTGTTTTATTACCATGACGATGTCCGGTTCCTTGTGTAGATAGTACAATTCGGAATTTGTCCTCGTACCCCACATTCCTGCGTCTTGTCCATCTCCGTATATCGTCCTCAGAATCTTTCTTTCCCATCTTCTGATCATATCTTTTGGACTGAGGTCATGGTCCTCCAGGCTTCTGAAGCATACAGTGTCGTACAAGCAACGGAGAAAGAAAACCTGCGCCTGTTTGTAGGCGAGCGACCTGAAACTGTTGTTTGTTGTAAGCAGACTGTTTCTCTGTCGTTTTCAACATACGTCTTAGAAAAAAAAATTTGACATTAAATGCCGAGAATATTGACTGACTGTATAATTATATATAAGAAACGGGACTGGTAATTTGTAGTGTAAAAGGCGTTGTGTCGATACGTCTGTAGATTACGGCATGCCGCTTGTCCTGTCCTGTTGACTTTATTTATACACTACGTAATGAGACATTAGACACAAAAGTGGGCGTCTGCTCACAAACTAATCATTAGTTACTACGTCTCGATCACGATTGACATATAGCTGTCTGTAATTATAGTGTACAATACAAACTATAATACATCTTGTACTGTACTTAGTGCTGGTGTTGCAAAGTGAGACGTACTGTACGTATTCAGTGAAAGTCTAGCGCGCTTTGGTGTTAAGGCTTCGAAATTAATTCAGTTATGTAGTATACGCCAAAACAAACAAAACTGTTTATTATAGTATGCTTTATATTAGTCGTGAATTCTTCTTCTTCTTCTTCTTCTTCTTCTTCTTCTTCTTCTTCTTCTTCTTCTTCTTCTTCTTCTTCTTCTTCTTCTTCTTCATTTCGGGATCAGGCGACATCACCTGTTCCGGTCTCACTTTGAACCCATCTTTTTCGTGGTCTTCCCACAACTTTTTCTTAGTTTTACTTGTTTCTGTTTTGACAGTAGGCCTAAATAATAATAATTTCAACAATGTCGACGCCGGACGTAAAAGATTAAAAACTAGCATAATAATAATAACAATTATAATAATAATTGTTATAATAATAACAATCTCTATTGTTTCGTGACGTATAATGCAATATGCAACTTTCAAATTAGATATTGTCGAATAAATGACATTGTTACACGACACTGTTTCATGACATGATGTTGTTCAGTGATAACTGTCCAAAATATAGCCTAACTTGTCTTTTCTTCTCGACTAGTTCTTGACTAGTTTTTTTGTTAGATTTTTTGTAGTTTTATTCCCAGAAACCTCCAGATCCCCCCCCCCCCAGAAGGAAAGCTTGGCTACGGTCCTGCTTTGTTCTTGACAGCAAACCAGTTTACCAAACAGAACCCAGGAACAGGGCAGATCGTATCCGTGATAGCGTCAAAATATAGGTTATAGTGGGGTAATGCATTTGGTAGTAGACATTTCTTCTTCTTCTTCTTCTTCTTCTTCTTCTACGTCTTCTTCTTCTTCATTCCAGGATTAGGCGACATCACCTGTTCTGGTCTCTATTTTCAAGCCACCTTTTGCATGGTCTTCCCACAACTCTTTTCCCTTTAGGCGGATATTGTAAAACTTGTTGAGGTAGCCTTTTAGCTTCCATTCTACCCATATATTCAATCCATCTGAGCTTACATTCCTCGATTCTTGCATTTACAGAGAATATACCCAATTCATGTCTTATCACATTGTTTCTAATTCTGTCGTTTCGTGTACATCCCTTTACGTATCTCAAGAAATTCATCTCTGCAGCTTGTATATGGACTTGACAATACCTATGTTTTGGAACCGTACAAAAGAGCGGGGACTGCCATAACCTTATAGAACTTCATTTGAGGTTCTTTTCTTATTTTTCTCCCTAAAGTTCTTTTTTTAATAATGCCACAAGTCTGCTTATCTTTCTCCCGATCAACTCGAGACTAAACACAGTATCAATATCATAATTTCTATCATAGCCAATATCATTTCCCAAATAGTTAAAATGGCTCACCTGTTGTAGAATTCGATCATTATTTTTGTTCTTATTGGCTGCTTACCTCTAAATGCCATTACCTTTGTTTTTATAGTGGAGATTGTCATATTGAATTGTATAATGCTCACACACCTTAAAAACGTTAAATGTTATGCACCTAAGTTGGGAAAAAACCGGTCTAGCTCAGCGTTTTTCAGCGGGAAGATATTTACTAATAAGATATTATTAAGAAGAAATTTAATTCAAAGCCAGAAGGTATAAGGAAATTTGGAAGGCAGAAACTGTGATGGGGGAACGGGGTGAATCGGGACATCAGTATTCTCTTGGAATTAGAAACTAGAAGAATATGGCTATAAATAGAGAAGAATTGCGAAATCTTCAGAAGAAAGCAGTGCCCACAAAGTTCTGTCGAGCCAATGATAATGATGATCATCATGAAGTCGGGCTCGAAAATTTATTTCCTGTTTTCTTAAAAACCGATTGCATATTTGCTTTTCTAGAATTAAGCATATATGATTTTCTTAAATGTAAAAGAGGGCTTAAAGTACTCGGTGTTAACAAAAATAAACCGGGTGCACACCTATACAAGTAATTCTACCGGATCTTCAACCAGAAATCAAAGTAATCCATGCGTATGGATCTCATGAAGTGAAATATCCTTCAAGGCGAGTCCCGGACTTGAAAATGTTGAGAACGACTGGTCTAGCTGAAAAATCGTGACCGGATACTGTATGTGTGACCTAAATTCTTCAAGACCAGAGTACCGACAGTTCAGACAAAAAATTGGCGACACGCTGGTGAAGCCGGAACAGATGGGACAAGTGTTGGTCGCCTGCGTGCATGTACTCGTATGCATACTAATGCAATGATGCAACTCAGCGTGACGTGTGCTTGTTTGTGTCTTCATAACTTGTACTACTGTACAGACGGGACTAGTTTCTGTCTGAACGTTTGCGCTTTGTAATGTATCTACACATATACGTACATTAATGTTGTTATTAAATGAAACGAAATCTGCATACATCACCTTCACAAAATGCCACGGACATCAGTTGTGAAATTAAATAACAAGGCTATCCCGGTAGCCGACTCTGTAAAATACTTGGGCATCCACCTAGACAAAAAACTGACTTGGCGCAGCCACGTTTGGATGAAAAGAAAACAACTGGATACCAAGTTTCGCAAACATTATTGGCTCCTGGGCAGAAAATCATTACTGTCAATGCGAAACAAGCTGTTGATGTACATCACCGTCTTCAAGCCTGTGTGGACATACGGCTTACAGCTTTGGGGAACTGCATCTAAATCCAGTACCGCCATAATGGAAAGGTTTCAGACCAAGGTGTTGCGTGCCATAACCAACGCATCGTGGTTCATCAGCAAAAATGATATCTATAGAGACCTGGACCTGCCCTCAGCCAGGGAAACCATTGCGGTGCTCGGCGAAAGATATGTGAAACGCTTGAAGAGCACACGAATCCTTTAGCCATAAATATACTAGACAACAGCCATAAATCTACTACACAAATTTACTAAATCTCTTCATGCTATGTATTCTGTGAACAATTATGCTTATTGTAATGTATTAACAGACTGCATAAATAAACGTAAAAAAAATTAACGTTGTCGGAGGTTACAAAGCTACAAAGATTGTACTAATATTGTTTAATGGATCGTTCTTACAGCCAAGAGCGTACTGCGTGCTGAAGTGACACAACTTTGTACCACGAGTTTTGCAAGAATGAGGTTTTTTTTCAAATCTTTCGAATGAAGATGATAGATTCCATGATACTACAGTTTGTCCGCTCAAAGTAGCTAGTCTATTAAACTGGATTCGTCCTACAAGAAGTGACTCTGTTGATGCAGATCAGTAGCCTACGTCAGTGGCGAAGTTACATGGAGGCAATTGAGGCAATGCCTACCCTAAAAAATTCTGTAGAATAAAAATTATAAATACGTATGAACTACATAACGTAAAGATTATACATTGTTACCGCGACTGTCGAATTTATTAGGCCGAAACGTGCTTTACTGAGCGACTGCTAGATGGTGACAGGTGAGACTCGGCATAGCTCGTTTAAAGCGAATGAGGTAACCTGAACTTGCCTCAGCGTTTTTTGTATACATCGTATGTAAGCAATGTGCGGGTGTGATAGGGAAGTGAAGGGAGGGGAGAGTGTCCCGTGCTGTACACAGAGCGTTGAGGCATGCCTCACTTCTGTGGTCCAAACATTCAAGTTAAAGCGCGCTGTGTTGTTTATAAGTGTGTTTATTTTATGCGGTTATTAAAAGTGTCCCTGTTATTCCGCTGAACTAACAGATGATCAGGATTGTTATTTGAATTATTTGTAACATTAAACATATATATAGAAACTAATCAAGTTTAAAAATTTGAAGTTCAATCAGTTGTATTACTGTGTATGACTAATACAAGGATTGTTCAATAGAAACACGTATAGAGCTGTAAAGCATTTTTTATTCAACGATTTTAAAAGAAGTCTCCAATAACATTAAGACATGAGTTCCACTGTTGCACCAACCTGTAGATTCCCTGCTAGTAAAATTCTTACGGCTGTTTGTGGAACCATTCGCTTACAGCAAACTCTACCTCAGCGTCCGATTTGAACCACCATCCTTTTAGTGATTCCTTAAAAAAAATTTAAGGTAAGATTTTTGCCTACCCATTCAATAACTACTAGCTTCGCCACTGGTCTACGTATCTAGTGATCGAAAGATCGATAAACATTTCTGGCGAAGGGCAGCAGTAGCCACAAGTACCAAGTTAGGGCGTAAGGGAAATGATCCTGGACCTACTTATCTTTGGAATATTACAGCCGGGATTTAATCGGTTGTAATGCCGCGACCTGCAGCCGAATACAGGCTGGTGAGATGAGGTTTGTGCTTGGAGTATCCCGGACAGACCGACTAAGGGAAGGTGACACAAGGAACGCTCAGCCTGACTGTCAGGATCAGAGAGGGTCAGACAGACCACGTGCAAAGCATGCATTATCAGGACAGATCGAGTGACGCTTTATCTTCCCGCATGGGAAACCACAACTTCGGAATGCGGAAGAAAAGTTCTTCAGTAAAATTATTGTTGGGATTGTCGGGGCGTGGTCATCTTGATATTAATCCAGACGTTCGACTTCAGTTGCGGCAGTCATCTTGAATTGCTCTTGCGTTGGGCACCTACGGACGAGCTCCGGATGTTGGTCAGTCGCCGAAGGTGCACAACGCAAGAGCAATTCAAGATGACTGCCGCAGCATCAAGGCGAAACTTGTGGATTGATAACAAGAGACCACGCCCCAACAATCCCAACAATAATTTTAGAAAAGATGACTCCGGACGTGAAAGCTTTAATGTTATGAGAAGAAAAGGACCTTCGTTCAATGAGCGCGCAATAGACTTTAAGGCCCAAGGGCTGAAGAAGAAGGAGAAGACGTTCGCACATTACTATTATTCTGATTTCACCTCGTGACAGCTCCGTTGTTCATAGCTTGGTGATTCACTCTGTCTGGCGTCCAGGTTTTCAGTTTTTTTCATCTGTGGAATAAAAACCACAGTTACACAAGAACGACGCCTTTGATGAGGAGGTGTGATGGGAGGCGTAATGGAACTCATTGACGGTGTGACGCACTCACGAGCTGAACATAAAAGGTGCCGCTCTGTGCCACACACACATAATTAAATCTATTATGTGGACGACGCCGTATGTTCTAGAGAGACCGGCTAAAGGAACACTTTCGGAGTTTACTGATAGGATCGTGCAGTACAGACAGGGTTGGACGGACCGTGTGCATCATCAGGACAGACTACCGAAGCAACTGACGATTTATCTTCGCGCACGGGAAACCGAAACATCGGAAGCCAGAAGAAAAGATGGTCCGGTCAATGACTGTGCAACGGACTGGACCATGGCCAGCTCTAGTAGAAGGCCGGAATATTAAACGTGGCAACGTTGCGTTTGAGTCCTATAAGCATAGTGTAATAAAATTGCTAAAGTGAACATGTTATATTCTGATTTAATTTCGTGCCATTACTAAAACCATGAGTAGGCCTATTTATAGCTAAATCAGGTCTGTGCGCACTTAGTACTATACGTTTAAGTTGAAGAAATTAGTGAATTAGTGTGAGGCCTAATGAATTAATTTCGTTCGAATTATTGAATTCGTATCACATTTAAGTATTATTATGTTTCTTAAATAATATAACAGTATTTTACATAATAAACTTTTAATTTGCAAAAAAAAAAACAAGATTTATAAAACTGCTGTTAACCGGCAATTAAAAATGACGCGATTTGATTATTGAAACACATATATTAAGAGATCGTCTAGTCGGCCTTAAAATATCAGCTGGTTCCAGTGTTGCCACGTTTAATATTCCGGCCTTCTACTAGAGCCGGCCATGAACTGACTTTAAGGTCCAAGACCTGAAGAAGGAGAAGAAGAAGAAGAAGAAGAAGAAGAAGAAGAAGAAGAAGAAGAAGAAGAAGAAGAAGAAGAAGAAGAAGAAGAAGAAGAAGAAGAAGAAGAAGAAGAAGAAGAAGAAGAAGATAAACATTAGTATTATTCGGATTTCACCTCATATCTCCGTCGTTTGCATCGAGGTGATTCGCTGAGACTATATCTACATTTTCAGAGTTTCTCATCTGTGCAATAAAAGAAGAATTTCGACGAAACCGAAATATCGAAGCATGATAATGTTTTTAGGCTTTTGAAACGTATAATGTGCATAAACTAAATGTAATATTTATATGTAATGTTTGAAATCCGCGAATTTTCTCATCTTCAGTTGTATTTGATGAGAACGGAGTATTCATCAAGAATTCATTTAATTCTTCACGATCCCTGTCTTCGCGTTGTCGTTGACGCAGGCGTCGCACACGTTCAGTGGAAGACATCACGACTAACATTAAACAATATACACTGATATGCATCTTGTTTCACTGTGACCAAATTTATTTATTACTAACATCACCTGGAGCGTTACATTTTTCGATGACGTTACACATTTTGCATCACGCATTTTGTGGAAAACATTACCATGTTTTCTATATAACTATATAACAAATATATTTACTATATAACAAACATTATCATGTTAAAAACGACATAGACCGAATATTTCTAGACTGTGGGGAATCGAAAGTGTGGAAGCGTCACATTTTTCGATGACGTTACACATTTTGCATCACGCATTTGTGGAAAACATTATCATGTTTTCTATATAACTATATAACAAATATATTTTCTATATAACAAACATTATCATGTTAAAAACGACAGAGACCGAATATTTCTAGACTGTGGGGAATCGAAAGTGTGGAAGCGTCACATTTTTCGATGACGTTACACATTTTGCATCACGCATTTTGTGGAAAACATTATCATGTTTTCTATATAACTATATAACAAATATATTTACTATATAACAAACATTATCATGTTAAAAACGACAGAGACCGAATATTTCTAGACTGTGGGGAATCGAAAGTGTGGAACCGTGACATTTTTCGATGACGTTACACATTTTGCATCACGCATTTTATGGAATGACCCCCAGCCTAAAAACGTTATCATGTTAAAAACCACAGTTACACAGGAACGGCGCGTTTGACGGAAAGGAGGAGGTGGGATGGGGAACTCACGAGGTGGACGTAAAAGGCGCGCTCTGCGCCACACATACATAATTAAATCAATTATGTCGACGACCAATCAGTTATATTCTTTACTCCGTGCAGTCGCTGCTATAAGTGGCGTTGATGGCGATGTGTGTCTACTCATTACGTAATGACCCACGGGGTGGATAATACCGTAGAAAGTCGGGATAGCTCGGTGCTCGCTGCTCGCAGTGACTCATGAACCGGTAACACACCCACACTCACTCGCATTGCTGCTGCAATTTGTTTGAATGTGTGTGTGTGTTGTTTCGTTTTCAGGTAGTAATTACCTGAACGATTGTCTCGTTAACAGTCTCAGTCGATCCGTGGTGTTGTTGTTGTTGTTGTTGTTCGGAGCTAACAACATAATTATCGTATTGTATTCCAGTTTAAAAAGATATATTTTTTTTTTTATTTATCATTTTCTATATACGTAACTCGAAAGTTTCTTGTACTGTAGGCGTTGTACTGTGTCCCGCTGGGCCACGCACGCACTAATGGCATTCTGCTTCGTATTTGCCGTGAACGCTAAAACGCGAAACATTATTAACTATGAAATGGAGTATTACACGAGCCATTAGCAGTGCGTTTGCGCGTGTATCGGATTTCGTATAGCATATGCAGTGTAGTGCAGTGCAGCGCAGCGCATACCAAGCATCAGGCGTTGTACTGTGTCCCGCTGGGCCACGCACGCACTAATGGCATTCTGCTTCGTATTAAGCCGTTAACGCTAAAACGCGAAACATTATTAACTATGAAATGGAGTATTACACGAGCCATTAGCAGTGCGTTTGCGTGTGTATCGGATTTCGTATAGCATATGCAGTGTAGTGTAGTGCAGCGCAGTGCATACCAAGCAGGCGTTGTACTGTGTCCCGCTGGGCCACGCACGCACTAATGGCATTCTGCTTCGTATTAAGCCGTTAACGCTAAAACGCGAAACATTATCCACACACACACACACACACACACACACATACTGTTGGAAATTGTCTGCATACTTGTTGTTGTATCTCAGCTGGCGTCCTGACAGACACCGGACGGGTCACACTCCACCTGACCGCGGCTAGGTCCGGGCAGGTTAACTAAGTTATGTTTGTACGCGCGCGCGTGTGTTTGTAAATATCCCCGCACCCCGTGACGACAGTCGTGTCGTTACTTTATTAAAGTCACGAAGCTTATAATAAGCGAAAACTGGTTCGGAGTATAAGGTAAAAATTTTACATCTTAACCAATATAAAACTTTGTGTTCCGAGTCGGTAGTGTTATACTTATAATTAGTTAATCCTTAGAGTCGTCGTCAACGTATTAAATTAAGCTAAAGCGGTGCGCAGGAGAAAAGAATGAAATGTTACTTCCTTTCGCATTAAAAATGTTAAAATTAAATGATAATTTACAACAATAATTAAGTCTCTTCAGGGAAGTGCGTTTGAACAACTCTGAATCCCTCCGGGGACAATTCCTTAAAGCGACGTCTCCGTCCAGAATTTTTAGCCCTGAAATCCTGTTTTCACTGCACAGCGGCGGCCCGTGCTTAGGTTGCACGGTTGCACAACCCCCATTAAATCCTGAATTATATTTTAAATTATAGAATTATGAATAAAACAATAAATAATAATAGTGTTTTAAAGCTAAATCATTGTATTTAATCATTTACCAATTGAAAAGGGCAGAGGAATACTAAAAACCGTACACGCTCTTGCCGCGGTGTATACACCAACTGTGACGCGCTTTGTAAATGGGGAAATACAATGGAGTAGTGCTCTGGCTGGCTAGACTCGGTTGCTCCTATTACAGCGATATAGGCTCGCTTGGTGTGATTAGGGGCTGCAAACTCCGCTTGTACGTCACGGCGCCACCAGTGTGTTTGTTGGTAAATAACACGTGGTGCGCTAGGTTGGAATTTGTAAGGTTATGTTAGTTGAGTTAGTTAGTGTCATTCGAATTTTTTGTGAATTTCGTTGTTAGTGTCAGTCCAGTTCATCGTTAAATGTAAATAATAGTACATATAAAGGATTAAGGTGCCATAATGTAAAATATTTATTATATTTAACTGGTAGGACGCAATGAATTCTGTCGTAAACTTAACGAAAACGCTGTTCAGTTTATGTCCTATTGAGGAAAAAAATTGATATTAAGAGAGTAGGTAGCCCTATATCAGACCTTTCAAATTTTATTCAAAGTGTAAAATCAGGTAACAGAATATTTAATCGTAAATTTAAAAAAAATTATACAATAAATATTCGTGGTTACGTGGGTGTGACACTAAAATTGCATTATTTTGCTTTCCTTGTATATTGTTTAGAGGGGAGAAGAATTGGATATTTTCTATTCAGAGAATAAAACAATTTAATACCGTCCAACCCAACTGGAACCCCCAAATTTTTTAACCACCACTGCCGCTGCATAATCGTCATCATCCACCGTGGGCCTCAGCTTCCCTCACGACTTTCCTCCAGACTTCACTACCCTTAGCCAATGTCCACCAAATTTTCACTCCAAGTACTTTCACATCTTCTAGGATTCCATCAATCCATCGTAGTCTGGGTCTTCCACGTCCTCTCTTTCCTTCTGGTGTGCATTTCATAATCCTCTTAAGAACATCCTTCTCATTCATTTTCTGTACATGTTCTGCCCATCTCAGCCTAGTATCCTAATTAATGTCACAATATTAGTGTTGCGTCAAAGAAGCTCTTGATGTACTCTTGAGTTATTCTTAGGAACGCTAATTGGAGATGGCTGGTTAGAAAGACGTTTTAAGTGGACTGTATGCTTTTCATATAATAATGGTTTATTGACATTTTGTTGATGCGATTGCTGGCACGTGTAGAAATTACTGCGGCATGATGCCCGCTTATTGCATTAGAAATAAGTATCGAATGACATAATCGTTAGAAGCAAGGCCGAAATCACCCAAGTAGTATTAGTGCATGCTGAACATGCTAATAATTTAAGCAATGAAATCCAGTAACCGCGGCTGGAAATAGTACGAGTGATCAGCTCGGAGTCTTGAGTATAACTAACTCAATTTTTGCTACAGTCAGCCCAGCTAAAGACCGGCTGTAGATAACAGACAAAAACGTGACGTTATCTACACGTGTCGCAATGCAGTATTTAGATTACAAAGTTTACAAGGTTCAAAGTTTGACCAATTAGGCAATCTATATATAACTCATAGAGCTCTCTGTTGTACCTTATTCTCCACTCTCCACCTTCCGTAAAGGGTCCATAAATTTTCCTAAGTATTTTCCTTTCAAAAGATGCAAGTCGAAACTGGTCACCCTGTGTCAGTACCTATGTTTCACTTTCGTACATCAGGACCGGTTTTAGTAGACTAATGTTCTATATAGTCTACCTTTGGTTTCACGGTATGGAATTTGTGATTTAAAGTAGTTCATCAGCCCATAGTAGCATCTACTAGCATTCTGTATTATTTTACTTATCGCTTCATTTATATCATTGTTTTCATTTATCAGAGAGCCGAGATACGAAAAACGTGAGACCCTTTCAAAGTTAAAATTCATAATTTTTAAATGTGATGCTGATGGGTTACGAGTTTTCTTAGTTTTTACTACGTATAATATATTTAGTCTTCTCCTTAGCCCCATTTCCTCAGCTAAGTTTTGTATAATTCTATGAATGCCTTCTTTACATCATTGTCTGACTTTCTCGTAATAACTATGTCATCGGCATATGCCAACAGGTGAATATATTGTGCCTCCGATGTTGAGGCCCCACGGTCTAACAGCCCGGCTGATAATGTTTCAACCGCTGTTTTTAGTTAGTTTTGTGAATGTGAATTAGGCATATAAGCCTATATATATTGCAATACAACGTTTGTTAAGGAAGTCTAATAGCGATATTACTGGTATAGCGCAAATTGATTTTGTTCTTTCTTTGTAAAGTAGTCATAAGTTTTGAACCAAGCTATGTTTTAAAAACTATGTTATGTCAAAATATTCACGATTTTATTCTCTTTTATGTCATGTGAAATATTTGTGTGTAAGTGCGCGGGTGCGGGTGTGATTCACATTTTATTTAATAACTTCTTTAATAATAATTGACATTTCTTTATGAAACTTGGACAGGGTATTCTCAGTATTGAAGGCTACATTTTTCGTATACTCAATTCTCCAAAACTATAATTTTTATGTTTTTTTTTTATGAAATCAATTCTTCTTTTAACTCGTTATCTGCAAGAGAGTAATAAAATTTTTAGATTAAATCTAGACAGGCCTTTGCAGAATCGGACAGTTTCAACTTGAAGTCTGTCTATCACAGTGACCATCTATGACATTGCTAGATTTTCCACCAATCAGGTCTAAAATTTATTTGAGTCGGTACTCTGCCGAGTACGGAAAGGGACAGGACGTGCTGACTGTCGCGAAATTTTCATGTCAGGACAAGTCTATTTCTATGTGACTTAGTACTTTGGTAGACGATACGAGTTTATCGTATTCCGACCCAATCGAAGAACTCAGGTACAATTAGGCCTATAATAGTTTTAATTTAGTGCTTTTTGTGCAAAGTGGAAGATTTCTGGTTGAGGGCAGAAACACCGACCGCAGTGTTACTGAGTTTTACGCGAGAACACTTTCTCATGAATCGGGAGTTTGTGTGAGCTCAATACACACATGATCTATTAGTAACCCATTTATAACCCTGAGATTAATTTTATAAACAATAACAGTCCGATGACCGCGGCGTATGTGTGTGAGATGTAACAGTGAACGACGCAGAGGTCAGCGAGCGACGCACGAGGAGTGAACGACAGCGGAGCGCCGGACGTCTATAATACTGTTGAAATTCTACGACCAAGTAACGATATATGTAAAACGAACCCAATAGACTCTTTTATTTAAAAGACACTTAAATAATAAATAATTTTAAGTTAAAAATTGAATAAGACAATAATAATTATTAATATGTTAGTTAATAAATTTTTCCTACCTCCAGATACAGACTCTGTGTCTAATTTCATCTAACCTATCTATGCAATAATAATTTGTTACCCTGCAATATATATGTGTGTGTGTGCAATTCATTTCCATTTTGTTAACACGAAAGTCACTAATTAAAAAAAAACTGATTCCGGACCGGATGTCATATCATAGGATACACTAAACATTTGTAAACCTCACCATCGCAAGAATCTCTGATATCGGAATTGTTATTCCCAGTCGACTAATTTTAAAACAGATGATGTGATGGCGGTCAGATGATTCACAGGATCAGCTGTTCACGTCACTGCTTATCTCTGTACTAAACGCTAACACAACCATACACGCTTATTACCTGACCAAAAATAGACAGACGTGTGGCATTAGGATTAGCATGTAACAGTTCTCATCGCTCGCTCCACATTGCCGACGGAATATACATATGGAAATGTATCATACTTATAATAATAATAATAGTAATAAAAACAGTATATGATGGTTTCAGGCCAAGGATAAAGTCTTGGCAGTAGATACCACACACACACACACACACACACACACACACACACACACACACACACACACACACACACACACACACACACACACACAGGGGCTAGTGCAATGCTTACGTCTGTAAATGCATACCGGGTTGCGTCACTTAGTATGCAAATAACAGCAAACCGAGCAGCTGACAAATGATAGAGTGCGCCGGCTCTATCGTCGTCCAGAAATGGAAATAAACCGCTCTCCTCTGTTGCGATGTTAATAGAGCAGATTGAAACGTTAGCGATCTGTAAAGTATGCTGTGCTCTTTCTTTATTAACTATGCCCCGATCGTGAGATAGAAAAACATATTAAGTCTGTATATTTATATTGAGATGATGTAGTGACGTATGTTATTATTTAAAACTCTCTCTAGAGTTTATACCTTCTTCTTCTTCTTCTTCTTCTTCTTCTTCTTCTTCTTCTTCTTCTTCTTCTTCTTCTTCTTCGGCACTACAAACCAACGTAGCCCTGACTTCCAGCACCCATCTTCGCCCACGTCTCCTATCCATTGCCACATCAGCGCTTGCTCGAGATGCCGCAACTCCTCGTTGAGATACCGAGGCTTACAGATCCTCTTCGTCCGGTTCAGAAACAATTGTTCTACTGGATCGCTGTCTTTGTAAATTTCAGAACCATAATCTAAACAATACAGACATATCATATGCCAACCAAGCAGTGGAGATAACTAGGGACTGCTCCTGGGGAGGGGGAGACTAGCTTAAAGGTTGGAGCGCCACCACACTTTGCCTATTGAGATCACCGCGTGATTCACCCAAGTCACCACATAGAAAACCCAACTCTGCAGTAGTACGCTCCTGTATCAGCGTTTACTCATGTACTCTGTTCCGTTCCGTTCCGTTGCTTTCTGCTTACGTTTCTCTTCCTGCCATTTCTCGCACTCTAGCATGGGAGCTTCTTGTCGTTCTTCTGCTTCCCATCGACGTCGTTTCTCTGTTAGCCGTAGCAGCGCTTGGAATACTTCCATCATCTGAGTGGCATCCGTTCTTGTAAAATAGTTTCCACGCACACTAAACCCTTCATATCATCCAACTATCTTATCCAAAGTCAACCCCTCTTTCAGCTTTTATACAGCTTTGCCCTCGGGAATTCCTTTGGCACGCGCTGATCATTCATACTGTGTAGGTGACCTAGCCGTTGTATTCCTTGAGCCCTTATTACAATCCTACAATGTCCTCATGCTTCAATAGCTCATGTACCTCCTGGTTTCTTACTCTCCATTCATCATCTTCCTTAACCGGGCTATGGACACGTCGTACGATCTGATTAATCAGTTTGCTCCTCAATAGTCTGTTGTTGGCATAATATTCCCGATTTCCTATTTGTATCCTGTCATGTATTGTCGTGTTTATTATCCTGTCTTGCAGATTATCCTGTCACGGGCCTTTTTCGTTCTTTAGCTCTCCAACTGCCACTTTTATTTCGTTTAGTGTGGAGTAATTTACCACATAATCACCATTCTATCCGTTGTTTGGGCTACCACTCCTCTCCCTTTTCATCTTTTCATCTTCCTTTTAAAAAGTCAGAAAATAACAAAAGTTATAAGAACATAAAAAAGTAACAAAATTGAAAAAATGAAAACCAAATGTATGACAATCGATGTATAGTCACCTCTTCATAGTGTTTCCCACCTAACGTTAAGCATCATACATACGAAGAGTGACGACTCTACACAATTAAAATTTGTCAATTTGCTTTTATTTGATAATAAGTTTATCATTATCATCATCATCATCTTCAAGGATTAAACCAAGGATGGTTTGTTCCGGTCTCAAATAGGCAAAGATTAGAGCTGGTCACTCCAGTGCTTCCTCGGACATCCCACACATCTCCGTCCCTCGGCTTGTAGTTCCATAGTTTTTTGAGAATGCGGCAGTCATCCATTCGAGAAATATGTTCCCGCCAATTTAGCCGATACTGGGCGATCCTGTCAAGTGTACTCGTAATATTCAGTTCCTGCTGTATGTCTGTGTTTCTTCTATGATCATGGAGAGTATACCCTGCCACGTGCCTGAGAAATCTCATTTCAGCCGCTTGGATGAGACTGGACTTCGTTAAAGTCCAATTCTCAGACCCATAATGAAGTGTGGGAAGGGCCATCACCTTGTAGAATTTTAGGTGTGTTTCTTTACTTGCTGACTTAAGGGTTCGCCTGATGATCCCGCACATAAGGTTGAACTTCTGCAACTTATTCACCACGTCGTTGCTTGTATTATAAGACACACTGCATCCCAGGTATTCAAAATTGCTGACTTGTTCCAGGACAGTACCATCTACAACAATTTTAGTCCGTGCGGGATCAGTTCCACGAAAAGCCATCACCTTGGTCTTTGGTATGGATATTTGTAATCCAGAGTCCTTGCAGTTTCGATTTAACAAATGTAGACCCAATGATAATTATATTTCGTACAAAATAATCAGATAATTCTGCTGAATAAGGAGCTCAGTAGTTAACAGGTAATTTCTTTACGTAGCCTACTCATCACGGCGTAGACAGATTTGGAGGACTTCAGTATTGGACTTCGTGTGGGCTCTCCTGTCACTCTTCATTTCACCCTTTGTCAAGAGTATAAGAGACGTTAATAAAGTAATTACAGAGTCTGTCGTCACGGGGTGCGGGGATATTTGAAAACACACACATAGACCAGCGCGTATAAACATAACTTAGTTAACCTGCCCAGCCACAGCCGAGGTCAGGTGGAGTGTGACCCGTCCCGTGCCTGCCAGGCCGCCAGCTGAGCACAACAACTATGCAGACAATTTCCAACATTATGTGTGTGGATAATGTTTCGCGTTTTAGCGTTAACGGCTTAATACGAAGCAGAATGCCATTAGTGCGTGCATGGCCCAGCGGGACAGAGTACAACGCCTGATGCTTGGTATGCGCTGCGCTGCACTGCACTACACTGCATATGCTACACGAAACCCGATACACACGCAAACTTACCGCTAATGGCTCGTGTAATACTCCTTATCGACTCCTGTTATTAATGCTTATAGACTTCATAAGTAATAATAATATTTTATATAGACGCATTAATGTAAACAGATCTGCCCATGAGTTCTTGTAGATTTCAGTGACCCCCAGTGTTGCTCATTGTCCGGTCTGTGACCGAGATTGTTTTCATTTTCGTCCTGTATCTATATTTTAGCATTTCTCTCTCTCTCTTTTCTTCTTCATGAGGATATTAATTGTGTTACCATCTGTCTTCATAAATCCTGTCGTTCTGTGTATGCCCTATTTTCGTCCTTTTGATTATTTCTAACTAAAACTGATAGTTAAAATTATAACTCCAATAATAGGTACCCGATATGAGAGAATAACCGACTCATGTGGGAATAGTTATCGTCATCAACAAGGATTAAACCAATCAAAAATGTTTTGTTCCGGTCCTGAGCAGAGAGACTAGAACTAGTCACTCCAACGCTTCTTATTAACTAAGGGAATGCCATGACGTGATGGGTTCTCCCTTCATATTGTATTGTGATCTTATCAGAGTTGCATATTGCTCCTGGCAAGCATCCTTGCTCCTTGAAAACATCTAATCTTCATCACTCTCAGCAAGGATTAAACGAAAAAATGGTTTGTTCCGGTTGGGAGCAGTTAAACTAGAGTTGATCACTCCAACACTTCTCCGTCCCTTCGGTTTATAATTCTATAGTCGTTTGGAGATGCGGCAGTTCAGATGTTCCAACCATTTTAGCCGATATTGGGCAATCCTATCGAGTATACTCATAACATTCAGTTCCTGCCGTATATCGACATTTTTTTCGATCTTGAAGACTATATCGTGCCACGTGCCTGAGAAAACATTTCGACCGCTCGTATACGACTGGGCCTGGGATTTCTTAGAGTTCAGACAACTCATTTGCATTTCGTTTCGTTTATGAGAGACAACCCAGACAAAAAAATCTTTCTCTTTAATTGTCACGTTTACATTAATTCGTAATCTGAGACGCGTTTATGTAACTGCTTGTTACGTATGCTTTTTTGTTTTCTTTGAAATTGTATTAAGTTATTTCTTGGGAGGCAGTCTGTCTTTGTATTTGATGCCTACAAAGATAATTCAGATAGCAATTACGTGTTTTAGATAAATGTCTTTCTCTTCTTCTAAGGGAGGGGGGATCTAAAAGGAAAAAGAAAGAATTTCGACGGAACCGAAACATCAAGCATGATAATGTTTTTAGTATTTACTGTATAATACAAATATTTACTATATAACAAATGTATTTACTATATAACAAACATTATCATGTTAAAACGATAGAGACCGAAGATTTCTAGACTGTGGGGGAATCGAAAGTGTGGAAGCGTTACATTTTTCGATGACGTTACATTTTTGTGGAATGACCCCCAGCCCAAAAACATTATCATGTTAAAATCGGGTTGGACGTTAAGCTCGAAGGTGGCAGGCCCACCGTCGTCCTACCCTGCGATATTCGTGGGACATATAGTTGCTAAACTGTCACAAGAAATATGTGGGAATAGTCTCTCGCCTTTAGGCCAACAGCCTACAACCTACTTAGCAGTTGCTCTTTGCACTTCGCGATCTTTATTACACAGTAATCATATTGGTCACAATTCGTGTGTTTAACTATATGAATCATATGAGATTCCCAAGAAGACCACCCTCTACAATTTTTCCTTCAATTTTAAATTCATTTTTTCAGTACCCAAGCCACTTATACGTATGTGAATAGAATAAAATTTACCTCTTTTATCCGTCTAGCGGCTTATCCTTTTTTATGTATTTCACTACGCGTTTCTGGACATGTGTCCCATCTTCAGGTCTAATCTCTCTGAAAGGTGTGATGTCGAGGATTTCTGAATATATAAGGCCTAAGCCCTTTAAAAATGAAAACACCAAAGAAGTCCTGCTGAACGAACAGCTGAGCTTCCAGTCCAGTTCTCTGTAGGTACGGCACAGCGATAAGATTACAAGACGAGGTCCGCAGTGCACGGTCAATAACAACGTAAGCATAACAGTCGATTACAGTGTTACCGTGGTGCGCACCAACCACACCGCGTGTGTTCCGTGTTCATATGTTTTATATTTCTTTACGACATGTGTGTAAATTATACGTAATTTGTTTTAATTATCTGACGAACTTTACTGAAAGATTACACCTGAAGATGGGGCATATGTCCAGAAACGCGTAGTGAAATATATAAAAAAATAATAAGCTACTAGACGGATAAAGGAGGTAAATTTTATTCTATTCATTTTCCATAAAATTTCCCTTCAATTATTCTCTTTATAAATTCGTTGCTAAAATATACGTCCAGTTATCTGGACTCTTCTCCTTTCGATGCGTTTAAAGAAGATTGTGTTGTCTTGAGCTATATAGAAAACCTCATCATTCGTAACATTTCCTCTTCGACCCATCTTTGTCACTCTACTATGGCATCGCACTTCGAAAATTAAGTGTCATATTCTCTTTCTCCTTCTCTTGTCGTACTAGACATACTTCCGTGCAGAGCAACTCTACACACATGAACGGTGTCACTATTCAGGCTTCCACAGACAGACAGAAGTTGCAAGGAGCACCTTGTGCCTTGGTTTGTTTCCGTTGTCTGGATATAAGTCTGAGGAACGCCAGGCTCAAACGAGTGCAGCACGGACGATTGTTCAGCACAAAGAGTCTGGATGCGGTTTTCTCTATACACGATCAGCGTGCATGAGAGGAGTTCGTGAATTGGGCAGTCTGTCTCCACGCAGGGGGCACGGTTTCTCTAAGGATTTACTTAGAAGCGAGCTGGTGTTGTAGCGAGACTCGGCCGCCCGTAAGCGTTGTTGGGAGAAACGAATAAGCAAACACTACTGGGCGGCAGCTCAGTCGATGTGGCAAATCAGATATTTACTTTGTGCTGTTATTCTTCGAAGTGAGTAGACTGTTGCTCTTATGGAATGCCTGATCAGACTAATTGTACTTAACACCTCCCTAGAATGATGAAGCGTATGCTAACCGGAAAATCACATTGATTAGCCTTAAATAAGAGAGTGAAAATTTCAGTTGATTTGGTTATCTCAACACAAATTTATTTAATTAAAATCATTTAATTTAAATGGTATAAAATTAATTATACTTAATAAACATGATAAAAAATATATTATATTTTCCTTAGTGGTCTAAAGTGCTTGGTTTGGGGGAGATATGCGCTCTATCTATCTTCCGATTCACTGGGCAGCGGTCATCTCAAGGTTCCGTAGATAGTCCAACCCCTCTTGTAGTCAGCGCAGTTACTGCGGACGCTGCTACATTGAGCCACGTCCCCCAGCAGTTCAGCTCAGGGAATTCACGATTAGCACTTGCAAGGTCAAGTGATGAAGAACTGCCTTAGAAGTAGGCTAAATGCCTGTTTCAACATAAGAACGACCACGCGATAACACCCATAAAAGAAACTTAATTTAAAGAAGAAAGGAAAACTATTGTTGTGTGGTGAAATTACAAAGAAATCACTAGTAGAATTAAAGCTATAGTAGACTGATTATTGGAGAAGAAACTCTGAAAAAAGGAGAAACGGAAAAGTTATAGCGGAGGCGATATGGATTTGATATGTTGAACAGTATAATCGAAATAATTGAATTGGTGTGGCAACTAGAAAAGAATACCGGAAAAACGGTCGTAGTTGAATGAGTGATGATGGAAATAGAGAGAAGAAAACGGCTGAGATTCGCCATTTTCAAGACGAAGTCGGGAGGATGTCAGAAGAATGTTGGCTTACAAAAATATGAATTTCGCAGGTAACGACAAGAAGGCGACACAAACATTGATGGGATGATCGAGTGAAGAAGGTGGTAATAGTTAGTTACCATATTGAAGAAGGAAAGCTGGTGAGACGCGCTGACGAAGGTGCCAGAAACGCAGGACAGCGTACATCGACACTCAGACGCCCGTTGACGTCGTGTGACATTTAAATCTTAGTCGTCACTCAGTCTGTTATGGCTTTTGTTTTGCGTACCACGTGCTTGTGTCAGACCAAAGTCTGTCTGCGTTCTCGGGTCAAACCCGCAGTACAGCGGAAGGTGGCGACAGGCCGCTGTCATCATGGCGGCAGTTAATGGCATTACCAGATACAGAAAAAAGATATTCTCTCACAGCTGATTCATCGTTGCTTGTTCACCCTACTGTCATCTGGTAGTGTAATTATTTTTCATACGTATAGATTGTGTGATGTTTGTGGTTCCTTCCGCCTCCTATAAATGAGAATCATACGTGAATAGCCATATCTATTCTTCATCATCGTCACTTCTTCTTCTTCTTCTTCTTCTTCTTCTTCTTCTTCTTCTTCTTCTTCTTCTTCTTCTTCTTCTTCTTCTTCTTCTCCGCCTAATAATTATCTTGATTTAGGAGATCCTGTCGATAACCGATTCTACTATTCTACACCACAAGTTCCTCCATCTCACTCTTGTTCGTCCGATTCTACTTCTGCCTTTTGGACTTCTGTTGAGGTCTTTTTAACCGTTCTTTCGACGTGGTCGTCACATACTTATCGCCTTTTTAATTTTTTTTTCATTATCATCATCCTCACGGATTAAACCAAGGGTGGATTGTTCCGTTCCCAAATAGGCAGAGATTATAGCTTGTCACTCCAGCGCTTCCTCGGACGTCCCACGCCTCTCCGTCCCCTCGGCTTATAGTTCCATACTTGTTTGGGGATGCGGCAGTCATCCATTCGGCAGAGATGTTCACACCAATTCAACCGATACTGGGCAGTCCTGTCGAGTGTATTCGGAATATTCAGTTCCTGCCGTATGTCTGTGTTTCTTCTATGATCATGGAGAGTATACCCTGCCACCACGTGCCTGAGAAATCTCATTTCAGCCGCTTGGATGCGACTGGCCTGGCCTTTCGTTAAAGTACAATTCTCAGACCCATAAAGAAGTGTGGGATTTATTTTTTATTTTTATTTTTTATTCCGGCTGTACAATGATTACACATTTTTCTGGAACCAAAGATTACAGAATTGATTGAATTGTCATCTTCCACTCTTCTTGTCCATCCAAAGATCTTCTTCAATTTCTCGTTCCCTCAGTGTAGTGTGAATTTCGTCTATCCAGATGATAGGTGGCCTTCCTCTTTTCCTTCTTCCTGGTTGGGTCCATTCCATAACTCTCCTTGGCAATCTTTCCTGTGCCATTCTTTTCGTGTGGCCATACCATGTCCATATCATTTCTAATTTTCTCACGTCTGGATACTCTTGCCGAACGTCTCCAAAAGTCCACCTCTGCTGTCATTAATTTTGTTCTTGTATGTTTATTAGTAGTCCAAACGTCTGAGCCGTAAGTCATGACACTTCTAACAATGGTTTTAAATATTTTGGTTTTTGTTTCTGCTGTAATTTGCTTACACCACAGAATTGCATTTAATGTAGATATAGCCATCTTTCCCAAATTAATTGTGCATTTTATTTCTTTGTTTTGCTTTCCACTAACCATAATTTTCACCCTTAATACTTGTATTCTTCTGTATATGAAGTCTTCCTCCAATATCAAGTCTTGATGAAGGTCACCTATTGCCATGTATACCCTATTGCTACCTATGCAATATCCTACCTATATATATTAAATATATAGGTGTATGTATCACCTATTGCTATGTATGTATGTGTACTATTGCTGTTGTGCTTTATTCATATTTACCTTTGGGCCTTTTTTATTTTATTTTGTAATTTAGTCCGCTGTTATCTTGTTCATTTTCGTTACTGTGTCTCGCTAAGTTTGTTCAATACTCTTCTCAACGCGTAGTCTTCACTTCAGCGATTTGCATTTGTCTTCTGGTTGTCATGTCTGGTGTCTGGTCTTATTCCTGCTCTGTACGTCAGTGTAGCCCTCACTGTATTTTCATTTTGTATTGTATTCTTGTCCAACTTATAAATACAGTATATTGTCTCAGATAACATAGTTCATGCATCCTACTCCCTGTTTGTTTTTTTTAGCTTGGCAGTTTACTTGTTATCCATTGAACCATTCCTTGCACAGACTGCATCCATCGTCATCTATTCTTCCACTTGACGTTTTGTTGCTTAAAGTCCGGGATCTTCCGTCCAGAAGTTGTGGGTAACGTTTGAAAGACCCTGTTGAAAGACCTAACAGCGACACTAGGAAACAATCCTTTAACAATGTATTTAAAATTTAGGCAAGGAGATAGAAGAGTACTGAGGAGAGTAGAAGGACCAAGTGTTGATAACGGAGGACAAAAGCCTTGCAAAAAAAGAAATACTATATTATAGATTGAGGGGAACAAGAAATTTTGACAGGACTAAAACGAGATGGTTCTATCAATGAGTCGCAATGGACCAATCGGTCTAATGCTTGTAGGAGGAGGAGGAGGAGGAGGAGGAGGAGGAGGAGGAGGAGGAGGAGGAGGAGGAGGAGGAGGAGGAGGAGGAGGAGGAGGAAGAGGAAGAGGAAGAGGAAGAGGAAGAGGAAGAGGAAGAAGAAGAAGAAGAAGAAGAAGAAGAAGAAGAAGAAGAAGAAGAAGAAGAAGAAGAAGAAGAAGAAGAAGAAGAAGAAGAAGAAGAAGAAGAAGAATTACATGAACATGTACTATTACGTGTAATATTACAAAATTACAAAGATAGGTAATAGTACGAATATAAATAAAATAAAAAGCCAGTGAACATTTCAGACTTCAACGGCAAAGATATATCTTAGAAGTGTAGCAAGATACATGATATAAGATAGTATTGATACATAGTATTTAAGTGTGTTTTGATTGTATGTGTTGCTTGCAGATACGCACCGGTATCCCACAATAATGTTGTATAATAAAATGTTCAAATTATAATTATTATTATCAGTCTGATTGTGACTAGTAAATTTGTGGGTATCGTTGGTTAACTCTTTTAATTTAAAAGTATTTGTCGCACTCCGCTAGTAACCTCCCCACTTACCATATGTGGATATTGTTGTTCGGTTAGGTGACTGCTCAGCTGCAACATACACGCTACATGTACAAGTAGATATTCTGTTTGAATATCAAACGTGACTAGCATGCACAATAATAATAATATAACAGCAAAATAAAGTTCTGAGTTATCAGGAATATTTGAATTCTTCCGCCACCTTTTGGGAGAACTAGCTATGAAAAAATGAACTATTTTAAGTTTTGAAATTAAACTCTTTTTCCACTGGTAACAAAATATAGAGGTTTATTAACAGTTATGAATGCTATAAAATCTTTTAAAAATTAACAATCATTTACTAATAGTTTTACTGAGAATAATTACAATGAACAAATTTGAAATGAAACTCTCCTTAGCCTCAAGGCTGGTAACCCTGTAGGTTATACAATAGTTTTTATTTTGAGAGGTTATGTCCTCTTACATAAGTTAATTACCAAGTTCGTGTGGTTCTTTTAAGTAACATGATGCCAGATACAAGATGTGGCGTTTTATAATGATATTAAATGAACAATTAATAAAAAACGAACAAACAAATATTAAAATAGAAAATTGGTACCATATAATAGATAATTATGGTATTAGCGTACGCGGGAATTCGTACGCAGTATACAGTAGTTGCTTGACAATAAACAAGTGCGTTGGTTTGCACTGCTAAAATGTATTATTATAATTTAATAATTCACTGTGGGAATTATTTATTTACAAGAGAAAAAGTTATCAAAAAAAAAACTCTTGTTATAGTTTTCATCTGGTTTGGATTATATGAGAACAGACTTATGACAAAAAGGTGGCAAATTGCGGTTATGATTTTAAGGTTATCTCATAACGTGAATTGTTATTAGAGTTAATTATATTAAGCATTAATTTCTTCTTAATCTAAACATACATATATCATTTATAATATTTCTGATGCATAACTATCAGTAGCATAAAATATTCTTTCGCATAGAAATTAAAATATTTTTCTTCAATAGTAAAAAATCAAAAAAACAACGTTAGTCAATTGAGCGACTATTTACTGTGCTCGTATTTTGTAATAAGTACATTAATCGTGATTCTTTTAATTATGAAAAATAATTAAAATATTTATTTATCATGTTAAAAATTGCGAAATAATTCTTTCGTCAATTCTGATAAATTTCATCAGCATTATTATACTTCGCTATTATTGATTAGCGTAGTATCGAAACAATCGGTATTTACAGAAATTTTTATTTCTGTTTTATTGTTAATTAATGAAAAATATTGTACTCCCTGGTTTATTTTTCGCACAACACTCGCAAATACGATCGATATTGTACACTCATCGTATTTAAATCTTATTCACTCCGCACTGTACACACGTTAATGCTTGTGTTGTATTTAGGTTAGGTGTATGTTGGTTACTGATGTTTACGTGTCGCGCACAATTCAAAAATAAAATTCTTCATATATCTGGTTCGCCGAGTGACACGTCCTGTCTAGTTGATGATTGATAGATGACTGTGACGCTCCTTCGGAACGTCTCCGGCTTGTCTGCCGATTTCCATTCATTCGATTGGCTGAAATGTTTGAACTCTCCGACCCAAAGTACCTTGGCTTATTAAAATTTTTAATTTTTTACCAATTTTGCGTTTGGGTTTGAGATTAACATGACGTCAGCACTGGTGCAAAAAATAATTAAAAAGTTTAAAATCGTAATAACTTTCTTAATATTTGTCTTATCGTTAAACGGTTAGTGTCAATAAATCGCGGACATCCTGAGCTTTAAATAAAGTCCAAACAAGATTATAATCCGTCCATTATTTAATCACTATAACGATTTTATCGATTTTTATGGTGCATCTTATATTTAATAAGTTTATTACACCAAACTTAACTAATTACACTAAAACACTTTTGATTAAACGATCTGAGTCTATTTCTCAACTTGTTTAATACAAAATTTGGGAATAATTGTTACCCAAACAATGTCTGATCATGGCGTCTTTAGCGTCCATATTCGATTATTCACAATTGTCCTTAAAACTATTTTTCCTTATCTAATAACATTGATATTGTAATCTAACAATAATATAAACGTCTATTTACATGAATTTGTACTTTAGTATATGTACAGGGCTGTGTTTCATATACTATTAGCATTGTTTCAGTACCCTCCTATCTCTTTTCTTAAAATTGTCACTTTATTTATGGTTTTTCTATATAAGGTATTTTATTTTATAAATGCAACTAGTGTACAATTATAGTACCTAATTCATTTCATATATTTGTTAGCTTTTAGCTATCTGGGAACCCTTCAATTTCTAGTAATGGGTTTGTTTACATTAGGTCATGACATGGTGGTCAGTTATTTTTTGATAGATCAATAACTAAATTGTTATTGTTATACTTGACATAGATTCTCAAAGTAGTATCAGACATTCTTCTGATCATTGATAACATTTTTATCTACTTTTAAACAAGTTTGTATGTTGCATTTTGCATAAATAACTTGCTACCTACTGTTTATTTACATTCTGATTCCACCATCATGGTCATTTAGTTTTTATTAATTTATCTATAAAATGACTATTCTCATGGTTATGGTCTGTTCTCATAGTAGTGTTAGGTGTCCCTCTTACTACTGGTAGCACTCTCATTAATCTTTGTTTAAGTTTTAATAAAGTATCTTGCTTAACTAGTTGGTTATATTGCCTCTGCTTACTTCTGGCTATGCATTCATAGTCAGCTAGTTTACAATATTTGGTCACAAAACTATTGTCATTATACTTATAATCTGTCCTCATAGTAGTACCAGATGTTCATCTAACTACTGGTAATACTTTCATTAATCTTGGTACATGTTTTAACACTGTAGTTTGTTTAACTAAAATGGCATATTAGGTTCCATTTCTTCTAGCTTTGTGCCATCATATTTGGTCTACTTTATTTGTAGTGTATTTCAATATAATACACTGTTTACTAGGGTGTATCATTACTCATAATGAATCTTTGATTGACACAATTGTTAATGGTTATTTGGTTAAACTAACATGTATGATTTTTTGTTTCATAGGTGCCTTTCCTATGGGGTTATGTAACAATGTACAACATATTTTAATGCAGCATGTTGCTACTACTAACATGACTTCAGTATGGTATTCTATTACAATAGTTTAATTGTTTTAATACACATGTTTACACTACTTCTTCTTAAACAATAATACATATATTCTTGAACTAATGATAATATCTTTCTTGTCATGGTTTGTAACTAATTTCTGTCACATTTGTTTGAGATTTAACAAACTACTTTGTTTGTTATTGTTCTTTCTCTGGCCTTTCTTTGTATTGTATTCTGTTTTGCCGTGGCATTCAGTTACATTTCTTTTGAAATTTACAAAGGTTTTTATTGTCCAGTTCTATGAACAATAATATAACTGTTCTATTTTACATTGTTTGGTGGTCTTATGATTATCTATTTGGATCACAATCTTCATTAAACTAGTCACACTAACTGTCTGTGTATTTCTGACTATTTAATTCTTGATGTTTCCACTATGAAAGTAACACATTTTCTTCCACTATAAACCTTATCACTGGAATTGTTTGTGGGGTTTATTAGGTTAAAATTAGTTAACTGGTCACAGGTTTTCACACTTATATTAAGTACTCACTATAATTGTGTGTGATTTCTTAAATGTTAAACACTGTTTCTTCATAGTTGACAATCACTATTCTTTTAGTTACTAGTATTGTCTCTAGTACACTTGATGAATGATTATTCCTTGTATGGTCTATCCATTTTCTTCTCTCTTCATGTCGTGTTTCCTTGTCCTTCATCTTCCCTTCTTCTTTAGGTTTGAACGTCTTCTTCAATGTTTTCATTGTAGTAGTCGTTGTTCCATAATATTTATATTTGTCAATACATCGGTTTGTCTGCCATCATTGTGGTTGCTCTTGAGTTGTTTCTTCCTTTATTTGGCATAGTTATTTTTGTTGGTTCCCCTCACTGTTGGAATCCTGTTGTCTTCTTTTACACTTTTATTATAGTCATTTTCTTCATTTGTTCCCCTCACTGTTGGGATCTATTTGTAGTCATTTTGTTTTACACTTTCATTATCTATTATCTTTGTTGGTTCCCCTCACTGTTGGAATCTATTGGGCCTGGTTACTAACATTTTATTTTGGCTCAGGGTTATTTTCTTTCTTCATTTCGTATATGATGCTGCTATGTTACATTTTCTTCTTCATAGTCGGAACTTTACACTAATATATCTGTAGATACACACTTTTTGTTCACATAGTTTTATTTATCTAGAAATACTTTCATGCTTTCCCGTCACTTGACGTTATAGTTGCTTACTTTATGTAACTACCATATTTGGTAACGTTACAGAAGTCATTATAGGTATTACAGTTGATATATATCAGGCCGTTTTTTCTTTAATTTAATGATCAGCTGTAATTGAATATTAATGAAACAACGTTGTTAACAATACACCAGTGTTTATTGGAAACAGTTGTCAAAATTATCTGACAAAAATTGCAAACACTGCGACGTAGTTATCAAAACTTAGGGCAAACCTGGAATTTAAAATGGCACATCGAGAGCGGACACGAAAACTTGATGTAATAGGCGACTGGGAAGGAGAACGGTTACCAAAAGAAGATCTAGGCCGAAAGAACATTTGCTTTTAAATTTAATTTTTCGAAACTCGAATAATAGCTGAAGAATTAGAGGCTGTCCGGTTTAATGCGTTTTAATTCTGACTTAAATTTCAGATATTGTACATTTTGTGTTGTCAACAGCATAATGAGGAATATAATTTTTATGCTGTGGTCTACTGTTGTACAAGACAGCCGTTTCGGCGACACCATCGGAGACCATGCTCAATGTCAGAAACGATTGAAACAATTGGCAAGGTTTCTGCTAATTCACCCCTAAGCACTGAGGTCACCCCAATATCCTAGTAACCCCAATCGTTTCTGACACTGAAGATGGTTTCCGACGGTGTGGCCGAAACGTCTGTCTTGAACCACGGCCTAACAGCTGATTGATAATAATAAGTCCAACTACGTTGACGTCGGCCGTGATTGCCTGAGCAATTGTAATACGATTCTATCTTCGGTTTCATTTTCCACGGCAAATTACGGCACAACGTCAAGCATCTATGGTTTCTGACAGTCAGTGTAATACGTCAGATCATGACCGGCTCTAGTAGAAGGCCGGAATACTAAACATGACAACACTGAAACCAGCTGATATTTGAGGCCGACTAGACGATCTCTTAATTTATGTATTTCAATAATCAAATCGCGTCATTTTTAATTGCCGGTTAACAGCAGTTTTACAATTCTTGGTTTTGTTTTTCAAATTAAAAGTTTATTATATAAAATACTCATATTAGGAAATATAATAATTAACTCACTCATGTGATACGAATTCAATAATTCGATTAAAATTAATTCATTAGTTCTTACACTAATTCACTAATTTCTTCAACTTAAACGTATACTAAGTGCGCACAGACATATAATTTAGATTTAGCTATAAATAGGCCTACTCATGATTTTAGTAATGCTATGAAATTAAATAAAAATATAACATGTTCACTGTAGCTATTTTATTAGACTATGCTTATAAGCCAAAGCCTCAGACGCAACGTTGCCACGTTTAATGTTCCGGCCTTCTACTCGAGCCGGGTATGATCAGTTGCATCGTTGCTACCATTTTGGTATTCGACCATTGACCATTCGTGTGTAGGCCTCAGACGCAACGTTACACGTTTAATGTTCCGGCCTTCTACTCGAGCCGGATATGATCAGTTGCATTGTTGCTACCATTTTGGCATTCGACAATTGACCATTCGTGTATAGGCCTCAGACGCAACGTTGCCACGTTTAATGTTCCGGCCTTCTACTAGATCCGGCCATGGTCAGATGTTTTGTAACAGTCCATGGCAAACGTAGGTGGTGGTTCGGATTCGATGCCTATCGTTGACTGAGATTGTCGTAACAAGTCATGGATGGCATCGACTCTGTCAGCCAGTCCCACGGCCGCGGCCGGCGCTGCGTAGCGAATTTACATTTGTTCCTGCGCGCGCGTTACTGAGGTGCAATATGTGCGCGTGCGTTGGCGTCGCCGTTACGCGCCACACAATTTAAACAATTAACCTATAAATCGCTGCCGCCGCCCACCTCTTTATGGTGTACGGGATAACAAACGTCTTTATTAACGACGATTAATATTCCAAACCCGCAGTACAGGTAACTAAACTTTTGGTGGGGGGGGGGGAAGAATTAAATCTACGACCTTTGGTCACGGACACGTGAATGAGCGCGGTGGATAATTGAAACGTAAACTTTAATTAATTGTTGCAGATGAAAACTACTTTAAAAGGAAAAGTAATAAACTATGAATTGCCGTAGACGGAGAGAGTGAGAGAGAGAGAGAGAGAGAGAGAGAGAGAGAGAGAGAGAGAGAGAGAGAGAGAGATATGTGCCGCAAATATACAAACTAATTAACTTTAAACTGAACCTGTCTTACTAAGCACTTTGCAATAATAAAAATTGCATCCTTGTCCCGTTCCATCACTGCGTGGACTGAAATCCAGCCCGTTCCTCCTTCGTGGTAGTAATCATTGTCTCAGTGTTCTGCCACGATCTCTCTTACCGTTTGGTTCGTGGCTTCGAAACTGGTTGAAAACTAATCGATTAAGATCATAAATCAATGAAATGAATACCTAACCAATCTCTTCTACATCAGTGGAAATTATTCCTTTGTAAGTAACTCGTTGAGTTTCCTGCAGGTCTCCCATGTAATATCTTCAAATAAATACAGCTGCAAGTAGGTTTATTTTCACCTGACGCACGTTTCACATAAATTATTCTGTATCTTCAGAGGCTTGTTTGAATTGTAATTGAATGTTTCGCTTACAATATCAATTGAATGTTTCGCTTACAATACGAAGGGTCAGTTGAAACGTTCGCGGAGCGACAACTGTAGCTTAGCGGTAAAACTAAAATTTTTCGTGTGCTGCAAGATTTGTATGTTATGTGAACGCCTGTTAATTTCCAAATCTATCTATCAATTTGTGCATTGCTTAGACGCTGTTTAAAATTGACGTGTCATGCGTGTTTTGAAAAACGGACAAAAGTCAAACATCGTGGTGTGATTCTTTGTAAAAAATTGTTTAGCAAATTCAGAACAAAACACACAGTTCACACTCACACACAGTGTTTTCTTCTAACACGTTTACAATTTAGTTTTGATTTTCATTTGGTGCTAAAACGTTTTTAACAGAGAATTCATCACAACATGTGGTTTGATTCTGTGCATTTTAAAAACGCGCGTTATAGGAAAATTTGAAACAGCTGGTAAAAAGTGAAAAAGTTGACAAATATATCTGGAAATTGACAGGTGTTCACGCGAAATATACGTCTTGCAGCACACGAAATATTTTAGTTCTACCACTGAGCTGTAGATGTCGCTCCGCAAAATTTTCAACTGACCCTCGTACAATAGATATTATAAGCAAAACATTCAATTACAAATCAAACAAACCTCTGAAGATACAGACAAATTTTTGCGAAACATGCGTCAGGCGAAAATAAACCTACTTGCAGTGTACTTATTTGATGATATTACATAAGTGGAAATGTATACTGACAGGTGACGAAGAATCGGTGACTCCACGGTTACCTGAAGCGACGGTCGGTCGGGGCGTCAAACTGCAATTGACAAGAACAAAAACTTTGAATTAACATTTTTATCATTTCATAATCTCTCGGCCTGTCTGTATTGTGTTTTGTTTCTGGAGAAAGACGTTTATCGAATTTAAAACTGACGAAAAGCTGTTTAAGACTAACAGTGTGTCAAGAAGCTTATCAGGCCTATCAAAGATTTCTACAGGACAAAATATTCTGTAAAAAAACTGGCATTAAACATATCGTCAGACGTTGGGAAATAAAGATTGCTTTTCTTTAGTTTTTTTGTTTAAATTTTGATTGGCTAAGAATTTTCGTTAATGAATTATTTAGTGAATGTATTTTTTTTCACACAAACAGGCCAGCTGTGGACAACGCGAATATCATTTCCTTTTCTTCTCCTGCCAGAAGGCCCTCTTTCGCACAGTACGCGCCGCCTACCTTTCCACTGACCACCCCTTTGTCGTCTTCTCACCGCAGAGACCCTCCAGATTTTGAATTTTGTTTCTGTATGTATTTCTGTGCACATAGTCGTTCAAAGAAATACCCAGATTTTAGTGAATTTATTATTATTATATTATTACCATTATTTGATAATAATATTAGTGGTTGCTGTTTTTTGAATGATTAATCACATTTGTTTAAAATGTTAGCCTATGGTTTAGATCTTTAGTTGATGAAGCTGCGTTTGTGGTTAAAATCACAAACAGAAATAACACTGTTGCACACCACTATAGAAAAAACATTTTCCGACTAGCGCTTTCAAGCTTCACAGCTCATACCGCATCGGAAATATCATATTGGATATTCGGAATATCAGATTTCCTGTCTAATGAGTTGTGAAGCTTGAAAGCGCTAGTCGGAAACCTTTTTCCTGTAGTGGTGTGCAACATTGTTATTTGTGTTGGTGGTTTTAGATTTATTCATTACATTGCAGATGTTAAAAAAATTTTACAGTAATTTTACACTATTAAAACTTCGTAAAAATTATATTAGTAACGTAAAATAATTTAGTAATCAGTGGTAAAGTAATTGGTTACAGGCTTATCAACGATAATCTCTTCATGCATTCAAAACTTGTTGCACATACCCCAAACAGGGGGATAGACTCACTTCGTTTCGTTCAATTAGTAAGTGGATGAGATCGCATTCCCTACCTCAGCATTGGGGCTTGTGACGATTTAATTGATAATAAAATAATTAATAAAAAAAAATTGAAAAGCAATTAAGTTTTTTTAAATCGCACAATTAAACCTAATACCCCTGTACTGACTCAGAATAAGTATGTGATTTAAATGGGAAAATCTAACTAAACAAGTAATAAAAATCGTATTGTAAAAAGTTAATAATATCACAGTTAACCCTTTAGTAAATCATAATGCGTTGACCTGTTTAATTCCGGACACAACGTGCTTAGCGAACCGTCTGTAACTTAGAAATGTCTGAAAATCGTAATGTAAGTAATTAATAATTTGAAGGCACGAGTAGTAGTTAAAATAATTCCTGTAAATTAAATAAGTATAAATAATTTGTTTCATCTTGTTATAATAATGTCTATTTAAATAAAAGTTGGAACTATATTATCGCGGAGTACTCGCTCCGCTTCGTTGTAATGTACCAGTCGTATCAAGTTAAGAGTTACTATGCCGCCGTCAGACAGTACACACCTCCGAGCGAGAGCTCTTCAGAAATGCGTTAATTAAACTTAAATATAACGGTTAGCTACCACTACAAAACGTGGGGAGCTAGTATTGTTTAAATATATAAGATGTAGAAAAGTTTGTTTAAGACATGTAATAATTAAAAAAAATTAACAACACGTAAAGAAGGTGACGTCTCTACTTAAGATGTAAACTCTCGTACAACTCTACATGTGAATATGTGACCTGCACAAACTGCACATATGGACGTCTACAACCCATACGACGCTGACCAGGACGTGGATCAACCCAACTTTAACCAGCATTACTTCAATCTCCTCACTGATACAGCTGTAAAATATTCGCCAGAGACACGACCCAGATGAGTACGCCGACTACCAGAATTCCGAAGAGTCACACCCCAGGACGAGGACAGCAAAGCTTATTTTAAAGGTGACTCGATAGCTTGGCTATCGAGAATTAATTACATTTGAGACATAACTTTATAGATGAAAGAGACTTTTCAAAGACTATAATTTTCTTTAAGCAATAAATAAAACCAAAGAAATGTAAATTGTAGAATTGAAAATCATACGTTGTAATGTTAATATGGAAATGTTAATTATAATCCCTTTAGTAAATAATACCATTCTTCAAATGGTTAGTGTAATCTTGCAAGCTCCTAGATGAGCATAGTATAACTCAGACGTCTTTACTATATTTAAAGTAAACTCGGATCCGAGGTAAAGTTGCATGATCAATATGATCCCTTGTTTTACAGAAAACCCTTTTGAATATTTTAGTATAAATAATTATGTTATGGGATCTTTTCAAATAATTTGTTAATAAAGAGATGTCATCTTATTACACATTGAAGTGAGTGCATAAATCAGTAAAATACCTTCCCCTTGTGTCCTAATAAATAGCGTAAATACTATTGTTATTTGTGTTGAGTTTAATTTCAGTTCGTTACAACGTAGGCAGCCTGTATAATTGGCGAGTGTCAATTATGATGGGTTCCCTGGATTTGTAACGTAGCCCACAACGTTACAGGCTGACGTAAACCAGTGATGATGGTGGCACAATAGCAAATACAGTGTTGGTAATAGTTCTGGGCTATTGGGTCGTCGGCCGCTAATGCTATTCATTTCATACGTTTCGGCCTCACATCTGGTGGCCATCTTCAGTGCATAAAACGATTCACACAACTGACACGATGTTCGTCAGTTAACCACAGTACTGGGGCAAATAACGTAGCAATATAATTTCTCTAATATTTAAAGTGGCTCACTTGTTCAGAATTCGAGCATTAATCATTATTTTTGTTCATATTGGCTCCTTGCCTCGAAAATTATATACAATTTGGTTTAGTGTATGTAGTGTACTTGACATGTATGTTGGTTAATACGGGCTTTATCTTTTGTTACAGGTAGTGTATGCCGTTTAGTGTGCCGATTTCCGTACGTAGGTGTTACAGATGGTATTGAGAGTGAGTTGTAGAACATTTGTTATATAGCCATATACTATGTGCCATATATAATCTATAGGGGCAAACACACACACACGCAATGGATCAATCAATATCATCACCATCAACATCAATGCTGATTCTATTTGAAGACAGGGTCGAGCTGAACTGAAGACCTGTATTAAAGGCCGGGCAAAGTGCCAAATAAAAAAAATATTGATTTTAGTGCAAAAATATGGGAATGTGTGTATCCTCCTCGTACAGTAAAAACGGGAATACGCATACAGCCCGTATTTTAGCAGTAAAATTAATTTTTAATTTTTTTTACACTAGCCCAATTTTTCATACAGATCTTCAATTCTTCTATGGTTTAAGATATAGTCAGATCAGAAACTATTCATTAAACGTATAAACCCAATACAGAAAAGGCAAAGCCTCCTATATATACTTAAGACAAATCTTTAAAAAAATATATATATTTTTTCCTCACAATTATTCTTTACATTTAATATAATTAATAATAAATAATACTTGTTATTTTACAACAATATGTACATGGTTTTTATGTTATATGCATTTTTATATATTATAACCTTTTGCGCGGATGTCCTGCCTCTTTCAAGCCCCGCGATGGAAGCCAATTTATAAGCAAACTCGTGTCTCGTGTCCGTTCGTATACCTCTGTAAAATACAACAGTGTTTCTGAGTGTGAAAGTGTGTCTGTGTTTCTTACCACTGCGTCCTCGCACGGCGATGTACTTCACGATATTTGGGCCCGTAGCGAACGTACTGGGGACCAGGTATCGTGATTCCCGATCTGAGGTTCAAACGTAGTGGATTATCTCCGGGTGGCGCCAAATTGTTTATGTAAAACAATTAAAATGATTTACTTGTCAATGTTCTATTTGAACAAGGCGACGAATTCAATCCGTCCCGCCTTTTCTCAATTTCGTGTCAATCGAGATAGCGGTTGCAGGATTCGCTACTTGAGCGCTAGGCGTCGCATTGGAAACCTTCACTATACATTATATTTTTAAACATACACTTTGCTAATAGAAATAAGACACGATTTAACACACACAGTATAAATTTATTATTAATTGAAAGTTAATATTTTATAGACACAAGTTGTAATTAATTTTTCATATACAATTCTGCACCGGATAATTCTTTATAAGACTCTTACTCAAGGTTAAACGATCGACTTTTGAATACAAATAAACAGTAATGGCGATTTATTTCGCCGATCAACAAATATTTTGGTCGACGTTTGTGGGTTGTTTGGATCACGTTAAAAGGTTCAGATGCAGTTACAACATTAAAAATACACAACCTTACAATGTTTTTTCCTTATGTAGGATAATGTGTAGTGGTAATTGTTTTGTTTAAGTGTCATACAAGATGTTTATAAGTCGTACATAAATATGAGGTTAGTTCTATAGTTAACAAATTTTCAGTGATATAAATTTATGGATCAATCCTTGTAAGAGAATAAAAATGATTCAGTGGTATTCAACATACATTGAGAAATGGTCAAAGTGCGTTTATTTTTTGGAAGTTGAAATAATTTAACTGATACTTAACAGCATTGCAGTACGGTATTATTCGGGATGTCAAGAAGGAAGGATTATGGCATCAATATTGTTCCAGCGTCCTTTATTCAGGCTTCGGCATCTTTTTCAAAGTTGGTTTGTACTTATTTGGATATTTCATATTGATTTAAATGTCTTCTCCCTCTGGAAATGGTATTCTGCATTCATCAGTCTTCTGTACTATCGATTTCTACACTTTTTTTTACTTCCAATATGTTTTAAACATTAAAAGGTGTTGTACAGACAATTCGCATCTGGCTTGCGATAGCGTCACTTTTCAAGTCATTGCATTTAACGGTAATTACCTCGTTAAACGGCTGTTTCCATGGTTACGTATTTGCTCTCATTGGGTGAGCTTCTGCAATCAGTACATTGTTATCAATTTTCGAATTTCTTTCAAATCTTCTCATATCTTCGGACTTTCTTCCTCCTCTTATCTTCCTTCGGGGTTATTATCCAAATGCACTGTCATTTATATTTTCTCACAAAGATTATTTTGGTACCCCACAATATTGGGTTTTATCAAGTTTTCTAAGTTTAAAATTAATTTCATACTTACTAATTACATTTCTTTATTTATATAATTCCTTAACTTAATATTTGGTTTTTAATAATAACTATTATTCATCCTTGATGGATTAGTCACCTCGGATTTGTCCATTACATGGTGATTTTTGTACAATCAGTAATTGTTTATGTTTGACCGTTAAGGCCTGTTTCATATTTAAGTAGCCATTACTGGATTTTTGTGGCTTCATACCCAACATATTTCATTTAGTCCCAAATTGTTATTTAGTCCCATTATTGTTATTTGTTATTTGTAATTATGTTTAATGTATCTGGATGTGTTTTAATTAGTAACAACTGTGTTATTCAATCTTACTTGCTAATTATTTGCTATTCATTTCTAATATAAAATAAAACATCTAGGCTTATGGTCTGTATAACTCTTACAGCCATATCCATTTCATAACTAACAGTTTATATAATTCATTATTTCTTATTTGTTGTTCTGGTGCTAAACAATCTCACCTCTATTAAACTTTTTCCATTAAACTCCCCTTTTAACATGGGTATTAAATTAATGTTAACACAAACTTATTTTCTAATGCTTTTTTCTCTCCCTGCCATGTTAACACCATCTAATTACTTTTCTTTGTGAAACACACCTTTAGACTTTTACAATACATTTTTAAGTTCTAACAATATTATTTACTAGTCATTACAGTGAATATCACTACTTAGTGTTCATTATTCACTGATTAAATGTTCTATCCTAAATACTATTCATTGCAACTTGTTAAATGTTATTGTTCACTCTTAAAACTAAAACATAAGTAATTTTACTAAGTCTTTACCTTAGCCTACTCTCCTCTTACTATTTATATGATAGACAATATTTGTATTTATTGTTCACTACCACTTTCTTAAATTGTTTAGTGTTCATTATAATTTATTTAGTGTTTATTTAGTATCATATCACTCTAGTATAAATCACTTTCACTAATTCAACTTCCATTTATTTCTCATCATTTTATTCTCTTTCTCTACACACTATCTATATAACATTATTAATATTGTGTCTTTCTTAGTTAACAAATTCCATATATCCCTAACTCTTTTCGTTAGTGTATTTTTATACATTGTTTCATATTACTGACGGTTCATAATGGTCATTTTATCAATATTAACATTCATTAATAGTTTTGGTTCTTAACCGAATTTCATTGTCTTTATTACTTTGGGTTACATCTATTTCTCCCTTCTCTATTTTTCATTACTTGTCTAGTTTTCTTGATGCGTTTCATCTTGTTTTCTTCCTCATGGGTTTGTTCTCTCTTGGTTTTCATTCTTCTTCTCCTTCGTCCGTCTTGTTTTCTTTATTTTGATTTCTTAACTGGTTTCTCAACTGGTTTCTTAACTGGCTTCTTAACTGGCCAATCTCTGGGGTTGGGTCAATGTCGTTTGTCTGTCAGTCTATTATTTGAGTTTCTTTATTAATCACTTTCAGTTTATTACACCTCCTCCTTCCATGTTAATTACCTTTTATTTATTTTTTACTATCCACATAATTTATTTATTCAAACATAATATCATTTAGCATTTTTTATACATACTTATGGTTATCAAAATTTATCTGAATTTGGTGATGTTATAATATTTACAACTCTTTCCAGAGTATTAACTGGCATCATCAGAATATACACATTAATAATAAAATATGTATATAAATTCTAGTAAAAAATAAGTATTATTTATTATTAATTATAAATTGTGTTTCTGATTATGTCAGTACATTATAAAACTGTTAAAACATAAAAACATAGTAAACAAAAATCAATAAAATATATTCTTGTTTCAAAATATAAAATATTATTATTTATTATAACTTAGGAGAACAAGAATAATGTGAGAAAATAGCTGTGTGTGTGTGTGTGTGTGTGTGTGTGTGTGTGTGTGTGTGTGTGTGTGTGTGTGTGTGTGTGTGTGTGTGTGTGTGTGTGTGTGTGTGTGTGTGTGTGTGTGTGTGTGTGTGTGTGTGTGTGTGTGTGTGTGTGTGTGTGTGTGTGTGTGTGTGTGTGTGTGTGTGTGTGTGTGTGTGTGTTGGAAATTATAATTTCTTCTGCAAGTAGAATATGCTTATTTTTTAGCGTTGTATGTACGTTTAACGCGTCTTACGTTATTTTTTACCTGATGCACGTTTCATATCTCGTACACATCAGAGGCTTCTACAAGAATTAACGCATACTCGACTTTTTTCGATTTCAGTACAGAATAACAAATAATCGATTTTACTTCGATTGTTATAATGTTCGTTTACGTAACCAGCTGTTTTGGCGGTTATATTGGAAGTATTTAATACTAGGTTTTATTTATTTTAATGCGTTTATAATTTTAAGTAGATTGTCTTGTTTTGTTTTTTATTCTAGTTTGTTCTTTAATTGAAAAATTATTGTTACCGTGGTTGTAAATATTGAAATTTCTCCAAATATATATTCATTTTTTGACGTTATTAAACTGTCATATATTTCACTTTTTGAATGTCTGGAAATTGATGTTTATTATTCATCAATGTGCAGCTTAATTATACTTGTAAATATTGCGGTGCTGAAATAATCTAACGATTAGTCATTTCGTCGACTGGATTATATAAAATTTATTACTATTCGGAATTTCTATTTTGTGCATAAAATCTAAACATATATTTCTTATATTTTCATGATAATTTAACAATTATCTAATACTGAAATTTACATAATAATAAATGTATTTCATTCAAAATAACGGGCGAGCTCTGCTGCTCGGGGAGCCTGCTAGTTTATACTTACTAGTCAACTTATAAATAAACATTGAAAATTAAAATACACATTAGTCGACAAATTTAACGCGTTTTCATTTCAGTTTTATGAACTGAAATTCATCATCATCACCTTGCATAGACAAGGTGCTGCCTGATCCTCTTTCAGCAATCCTCCAGCTATCTCTTCCTGGATCTACCCACACACCTGTGTCCTATAGGTTTGTATTTCCACACTTGTTTGGCCAGTCTGGAATCTGACATTCTTTCTAAGTGTTCTTTCCACCGTTGTTTGTAATCTTTTTCAAATTTTTCATTACAGTTAAAAACTTGTAACTCTTCTCTTATTCTTCTCATTCTTTATACGGTCAAGTTTAGAACACCTTTTAACTCCTCGTAAGAATGCCATTTCCGAGGTCTCTATTTTACTGTCCTCTTTCTTAGTTGTTGTCCATATTTACACCCATAGGACAGTACAGGGACTACCATAACTCTGTAAAACTTTAATTTTGTTTCTCGTTGTATCTTGTTCCTATAAATACGGTTGATTGTCCCACAGATCGTCGTGGAACTTACCTCACTTAACATGAACATTATAATCCCTATCATAGCCAATATCATTCCCAGATAATTAAAATGGCTCATCTATTCTAAAGTTCGACCATTCATCACTATTTTTGTTCTTATTGGCTCCTTGGCTCGAAGTTCCATTACCCTTGATTTTATAGAGGAGATTTTCATATTTTAATGTTTGCAAATGTGATGAAGAATTAGTTTTCATCAGAAATTAAAATATCGGTATGGAGAACTATAGGCCTACATGACTTCCATGTTTTAAGATTTATATTCAAAATCATTTTCGAAATGAAATATTTGCATAGAAACTACGTCTTTCTTCAGCCTTAACCACAGTACTGTGGTCACCAACGTATAGGCTACCACCTCAAGTTAGCGCACTCGATTTTCACTGATGACGGCAGTCAGTGGCACTGCCGAAACGTCTGTTTTTGCAGAACACATTCGACCACGGCCAAACAGCCCGGGAAGGAATTTTAACAACGAACTTCCCCCTTCCTTCTTTGTTGCCGATAACATAGTATACATATAAAAAATTATCTCCTCTCCCTTCAACTATTATTTTTATTTATAAATATTTCATCTACCTTTCTACAGTGGATTATTATGACCTTCTTTTCAGGATACTTTATTTATCAAAATTACGTACTTTACTCTTGTTAAAACATAAAATGTTGAAGGTAAACTACTCCTTCCTCTTAACCGATCTTCACCAAAATCAATAGGCCTTGAGTCCTATACAACTCAGGCACATATGCAAAAACTTATTTGATTCTGTTTCAATTTGCGGCAGTTATCGTTCGCCGTAAAAAAATTCTACACACAGACATACACACACTTTTCTTCGAAAAAAGACTTTCCTTCGTGTTTTGAGTATATTACAATCAGAATCAGCCCTTATCTGGAACACGATTTTTTCCCCATCCCTATACTTCCATATTCCATAAGGAAATGTGAAGTAAAACTGAAAATAAAACGTAAAACGGGAAGGAAAATTGAAAATAATTTTTTTTAAATAGTGTAAAAAATGTATTCCATTCAACATTGGTAAGTTTAGCTTAAAGTGTGTGCATTCTTTCCGCCGATATGAGTAAATATGTACTTTGTGTATAAACGGTTACGTAAATACGCGCTGTGTGTATGACGTCATTACGCCTAAATGTTTACAGACGATATTTGCTTACACCGTTTGGCCGCCACGTTTAAACTACGGATAGTGAGTGAGACTGCTGATTGAAACTGCTGAGATTGTGTAACCCAGTGAATTAGGCGAGAAACGGAGAAAGTTGAAACAGATTTAGAGGTAGTCACTATAAAACGGTCGTGGAACTGCTCACAAAGGAAACATGATTTCCTTCCTTAATGTCCTTATTTCGTTGGCTTTGTTTCCGTCGCAAACAGTCCTTTAGTGGGTATCGGAAACGTGTCTCCAATGGTCGACTTTCCTCAGACCTTTCTCTATTGAAATCGATCCTCTGCACTGATACAAAAATGTTGGTATGTCATTGCCTTCATAACTCGGTGGTTTCCACAGGGGCATATTTACGGGGGGGGGGGTGACGAATGGGACCAACCCCCCAGAAGTTTGAAAAAGTTGATGAATTTTGTAAATCTCTTAATTTTTAGGCTGTTTTATTACATTTTTTCAGCTGTATACGCTAACATAGTGGTAGCTTTTTCATATAGCTTATACAAACTGGTTTATTACACAGCATTATACGTTTGAAATATGAAATATTTGAAAATCACTTCAGTCAATAAGTACCTTTTAACAATGTTTCAAAACGCGTATTTTTATTGTGTTATTACCGTTTACTTTGATGGGACTGGTTTCGGCCACTTTGAAGATAGTAGTTTTGATTAGTGTTAAATTGTTTTTTCTTTTGCATGAAGGCGACCCGGCCCCGGATCCCCCTCAACGGCAAATTCTAGATACGCTACTGTTGGTTTCTATAGTTCGATATCAGTCTATTGCATGCAAGTTTATTTACAGTCTTTTGATTATCATAGTAGAGTTTCAGGAGATAGTATGCATTACACACACACACACACACACATTTACTTTTTTATCACATAATATTCCTAGTTGTTGTAATTAACGAAAACAGTATAGGACGATTTGAAAGACTGTAGACCTGTACGCCAGTCAGACTAAGCCTACAGCCTAATTGTATGTCCATGCCTAATTGGATTTCAACATAATGCTTCAACTCCAAGAGAGAAATAAGGAAAAACAATTGTACTGTTGACAGTGATTTAGAAATTTCATTCGATTGTCCGATCGTCAGTAACAAATATCATTAAGTTTGTAATCATCATCATCTACAAGGATTAAACCAAGGATGGTTTGTTCCGGTCTGAAACAGGCAAAGATTAGAGCTGGTCACTCCAGCGCTTCCTCGGACGTCCCACACTTCTCCGTCCCTCGGCTTGTAGTTCCATAGTTCTTTGGGGATGCGGCAGTCATCCATTCGCCAAAGATGTTGCAACCAATTCAGCCGATACTGGACGGTCCTGTCGAGTATACTCATGACATTCAGTTCCTGCCGTATATCTGTGTTTCTTCTATGATCATGAAGACTATACCCTGTCACGTGCCTGAGAAATTTAATTTCTCCCGCTTGGATGCGACTTTGTAAGTTTGTAATTAATGTTATAATTTAACCTACACGTGTAGACGACCACAGGCCAAAAGGCTGTGTGGTAAATTCTAACGATTGTTACTAATCCGACCTAACCCTTCTGATAATGTCCACGTACATCGAAAGTTAGGTTTATAAAGATCGTAAGAATGCATTACGGGATAAGTACGTATAACAGCCGGTCACCTTAATTTTTCATTTTTTTAACTTCAACAAATTTTACTTAGGTATTATTTTTTTGAAGAATTTTTTTCACGTTATAAAAATCTTCTTCTTCAATAGGCGACCGGCCTTACGGTTCAAAAGGAAATACATTCACTTCGCCAACGCTTCCTACGTCTTCCTATATTTCTTTGTTCAATACGTTTTTATTGTTGATCTTCCTTAGGCAACCAGTGGGGTATCTACAATTTTAGTTTTGGGGGTCCGGAGTCGGTTCGGCTTCATACAAATGAAAGAACAAGTTAAGACTAATCAACATTACTATCTTTAGAGTGGCTGAATTAAGTTCCATGAGAGAATACGGTAATAACACAATAAAAATACGCATTATTGAAACATTATTGTTAGTGACTGCATTGATTTCACTACATTTCATATTTCAACCGTATACCATAATGCTGTGTAAACCTGTTTGTATATTCAAAAAAGGGCTACCACTACATTAGCGTATACAGCTGAAAAAATAATACAACACTTTAAAAATTAAGAGATAAACAAAATTCGTAAACTTTCGCGGGGGGGTCTGGTCCCGTTCGTCCCCCCCCCCGATAAATACGCCCCTGAAAGCAACCTGCCGTCCGGCATCGTATTCAGACGAGCAATCCATCCCTCTTTGTTTTTGTTTTCTGAAATACAATCTTTGCATATTAAAATTTTTGACAATTGAATGTCTAGCATTGAATTATAATTTAGACAAACTAGAAATATTGGAAAGACGAATTATTAGGAAAATATTAGGCCCACGAAAAACTTCAGAAGGTTGGAAATTAAGAAGTAATGGTGAAATATATCAAAGTATAGAAAATATAACAGAAACAATGAGAAAAAAAAGTAGACTAGTAATTTTTTGGACATTTATATAGAATGGACGACAATAGGTTAGAAAGCAGATTTTCAAATATCTGTGAGGGAAGAAGTCAACATCAAGTTGGATTAAAGAAGTCCAAAAGAATTTAGAAAAAAATAATATACACGTAGAAGAAGCAATTGAAAGAGAACTTTTTCGAGCAAAAGTGTTAAAATGGAAGGAGTCCAGGGTAGGAGAGAGAAAAAACGCAGGTTCAAAGTGGACTGAAGACAGGAAGAAGAGACAGTGAAAAGATGAAATAATATTGGAGAAAAAGAAAAGAATAAAGAATTGAAATTGGCATGTCGTCCTTAGATGGCAGATACAAAAAAAAAAAATTGTTTTGACTGCGTATGTCTTCATTGTAGAGTCTCTCTTCCTTTGTGTGCAGTCTTCAACAGATCGCAACAATCTCATCTCCGATGCCTGCATGTATCTTACTCAGATGTTTCTTCACCATTGTTATTGTGTGTGAACCATAAATTACTTACGCCTGTATCCTACCGAGTTGTTTCTTCACCTGACCCCAAATTCCTTAACCATAAAATAACACTGTGCACAAACATTACCTTATAATATTACGTTATAGAAATAAAGCTCAATAATACCAACTAGTGTTAATTAATAAAATTTATGTCAAACTTCAAGAACTGCCACTAGTTAACGAGTTACAACAAACTGAACTACGCATATGAAGTCATATTCTGCGTTATTTTTTAAGAGATCTGAGCCCTATTCAGGGGATGAGAGGGTGAGCCCTGTTTAGGACGACCGAGCACAGTTTGAACGGACCAGAACGAGTCGGAAGTTAGAGATCTGGTCGTAGCTTCATCGTAACTAGTACACTTCCCGAGCAGCAGAATATTTTGAACGAAGAACATTTATCATCGTCACCATCATCATCACCACTCCAAGGACTAGCCCTTAGACCTGTTCCGGAACCCATCTCCTCTCGGTCTACCGACATTTCTCTTCCCAGTACGGTGATAACCCAAGCCAGCCACAGGTAGACGGATTTCAGTCATGCGATTCTTCAAGTGTTTACACAATCTCCTTCCGTGATTTTCAGTCTTCTTGTGCAATGATACAATGTTTAAATCGCGTCTAATATCCTCTGATAAGAACATTTATTATTACATAAATTTGATATTAGATAATTTGTCAACTATAGACAAAATTCAAAAAATCCCCATTATTCTACTATTTCTTTAGTAATATGACAATTGTAGACCACACAGTTATACAATAAACTCTTAAAATCAATACATTTGGATTTGGGTTACGATTTCTTTTAGTGTGACACGCTGCTGGTTTTCAAAATTTTTTCTTTAAAATTTTTGATCACTCTTTTGGGCCATGGGGTCCGAAAATTTTGAAATTTCGAAAACTTAACACTACATTAAAATATTAGTTACAATTCTTTGTAAGTTGTTATCCCACATGAAATTTTTTGATTTTATCAACATGTTCGCCAATTTTTTAAGCCCTGACGTCCAAATATTTTGAAATTTCCAAAAACGTACGCTATATTCAGATTTTGGTTAAACATCCCTTTAATTTGACACCTTAGATGGGCTTTTACGATTTTGCGACAATTTTCAGTCCCTCAGTTTTGCCTGCCACCTCTATTTTTGGAGGAATCGATTTCAAAAATAATTCAGTTCTGTAGGGTAAAAGTGTGCATACGCCTATCAAGTTTTACGAAGATCGTTCGATGCGTTTAAGATTTATCATTGGACGTAACCCAAATAGACAGGTAGACAGCCAGACAGGCAGACAAATAAATGCCATACGGCAGGGGTACCCACGGGGGGGATCGTGATGCAGACTGTGTCACTGAAATATTGAGGGGGGTTTACAAAAAACTTTGGGAAACTATGAAAAATTATAACTACTTTGCAAAGAACTACGAGCCGAATTAAAATAATAAAAGAAAGGGTCAGGTCTGCTATGGGAGTCGTATAGCTTTCGAAATTTTATGGTACTAGCTTCAGGGAAAGACTTATTAGAGTCGATTCCTAATGAAGAAATAATTGATGCCTTTTCTTTTTCTTCATCACAGAGGAAGAAGTTACTGTGCCGGATATAACCCAAAGCAACTAGGACAACATCAAACCATTATTTTGTTTTCAATTTTTTATTCTTTACCATAGGCTCTGTTGACATTTTGTACTTTTGCTTTGAAATATCGTCTCACACGTATTAATTTCATTAGATTTGTTATTTATCTATTTGTTTAATTTAAATTAGAATTTATTTTCAGACTGTACTATTTTAGAGCTTTGCTTATCTGTAATGAAATGATTATTACAATGACATTTTCTTTTAATTTTAAATACCTTTCATTGGCGGGGGGGGGGGGAGTTATTCATCAAGTTTGCCGGGTGAGTCATCAAGTGAAGGGGGGTTGGCACCCCTGCATACGGTCGAGATAAAACTGAGAACTCGCCTCACTCGTTCAACAGTGATTCGCTAAGAAGCTGAATTGAAACCATCAGACTGTTCAATAAAATTCTGGTGCATAACCGAGTCCGACAAGTGCATAAGTATAACAAGTTCTTACGATGCTTATTGTCCGACCTGACCTTTCTGATAATTCTGCATTCTTGATCTGGCGTGAGAAGAATATTTCTGCCTTATTACTACTTCTACAAACTTCATACTACTAAATACACAGTCAGTCAGTCAGTTACTATACATTCTTTCCTGCTGTGTATAAATATTCTCTGTTATTTTTAGTATTCAACCGTTCACTGCTTTTCAACTCATGCATCTGGTGTTTGTCCGACTTCGTAGTGTTACGTTTGATGCTCGACGCTCGGTATTTTCTCCGACTTCCGGTTCTTGAACTAGATCTCGTGTGACGTAATATATATATATATATATATATATATATATTGTTCCTAGTAATATTCAAATAAAGTCTGTGAAGAACAAGTATCAGCCGCACAGTTTGGTTTCAGAGATGCAGTAGGTACACGAGAGGCTCTATTTAGTATTCATGTGCTATTCCAACGATGTAGAGATGTAAACTGTGATGTTTTTGCATGTTTCATCGATTACCAGAAGGCCTTTGACCGAGTCCAACATCAGAAATGATGGACATTCTCAAAAATATTGGATTAGATGGAAAAGACCTAAGGAAAATAGCTACACTGTATTGGAACCAACCTGCAGTAGTTAGAGTAGATAAAGAAAAAACTGAAGAGATGCAGTTCTGCGTGGAGTAAGACTAGATGTATACTATCTCCGCTTTTATTCAAAACATCTACTCGGAAGTGTTTTTAGAGAAACTTTAGACGAACGTGATGTGGGAATCTCTCTGAACGGCGAAAGAAAAAAATGACATACGTAATGTGGATGATGCCGTCAAATTCGCAGATAGCTTAAAGGAGCTGGCAGTAGAGTGTCAGAAAGCAGCCGTAGATATGGTCTAGACATCAATGTTAATAAAACGAAGCTAATGATTATATCTAAGAACAAGTTCACAAACTGCACCCTTAATATAAACCAAAGGCCAGTTGAACGTGTAAGCATACATATCTTGGTACTATAGTCAATGAACAATGGGGACCACGCTCAAGAATAAAGAGCAGAATTGAAAAGGCAAGAACAGTGTACACTAGAATGAGCAGTTTATTCAAAAGTCACGATTTAACAATAAACACAAAGATGAGACTTTTATGCTACTACGTATTCTCGGTCCTCTTCTACGGTCTAGAATCTTGGCCTTTGACTGAAGCTACAACTAAAAATTGGAATCTTTCGAAATGTGGCTTTACCGTAGAATACTGAGCATTTCATGTACAGCACGTATAACTAATGTTGAAGTTCTTAGAAAGATGAGGAAAGGAAGGGACTGTATTAACACAGTGAAGATAAGAAAGCTTCAGTATCTGGGACATCTCATGAGAAATGAACAGAGATTTTACTTATTGCAGTCCATACGACAGGGAAAAGTACTTGGAAAGAGAGGAGTTGGGCGATCGAGAATACCATGGCTGAGAAATTTAAGGGCCTGGTTTGGCATGAATACAACTGACTTATACCGTTCAGCAGTGCAGAAAGTTGAAATAGTCTGTATGATAGCCAACATCCGAAACGGATAGGAACTATCAGAAGAAGATAAATGTACGGTTCGCTTTTATACATGTACATATAAAAGACGCATAACTTTTATACATTATTCTCAGTACATGTGGATGGTTGACAAGGCGTCAGAGGGCGCTGTAAAACCGGGTAACAGCTGATTGGCTGGCAGGCGCCGCAAGTTTACAACCCACCACTCGCTTGTGTCACTACAATGACGTACTAAACTCATCTCCAGCTAACTCGTAAACGTCTTCAGTGTGGACAGTCATTTATTTCGTGGATATTTCCCCTTAGTTGCGCGCAATTTGAATGTTATTAAATATATTTACCTGCGATCGTCGTAACCGTTTTAGTAGAAATGTAGGTTTTGTAAAGTCCATTAACATTTTATGTTGATTACGATTTATTGTTCTTGACCGTGCTTTGTGTAATTCAAGTCGTTTCTCCATAAATGTTGGTTTTGACAGTTTATGTAAAGGTTGTACAATAAAAGCTCCGTTATCCGGCACCCGACGGAACGCTTTGTTAACCCGGCGTATATACGACCGAGCAAATCAAGCAATCGTCTTCTGCCGTTCCGTGGTAGGTGCTTACATGGCAGCCCTGAGCCATCCTTTTAGTGGCTTTATGTCCTCTTCCAATCCTAATTTATTTCACCAACATCTTCCGCTTCCTTACGCCATTCGTCATTCCCTCAATTAAACGTCATGACTGGTAAATTCCGTCCATAATCAATATCAATGTCTATATCTCTAGCGTATCGTTCATCTCCCGTATTTAGAATATATCTATCTTCTTAGATACAGGTTACAAAATTGTTAGTACTAAATTTTGTCACACTTCTGTATTACAGAACTATCTCTGTACAAATGTTCGTCTCTCTCTCTCTCTCTCTCTCTCTCTCTCTCTCTCTCTCTCTCTCTCTCTCTCTCTCTCTCTCTCTCTCCCCCTCTCTCCTCTGTCTCTCGCTCTCTCCAGTGTCCGTTTGCTTCGGATTTCTGTTACTCTGTTCCTGTCCCAATAATCAAACATTTTTCACTTTGATGTTTTGATTTTGTACCCAATCATTTCGTTTCCTGTTTATATATGTGTATGTATAATCAATTTATCATCATCATCAGCATCTTCAAGGATTAAACCATGGATGGTTTGTTCCGGTCTCAAACAGGCAAAGATTAGAGCTGGTCACTCCAGCCCTTCCTCGGACGTCCCAGACCTCTCCGTCCCTCGGTTTATTGTTCCATAGTTGTTTGGGAATGCGGCAGTCATCCATTCGGCAAAGATGTTCTCACCAATTAAGCCGATAGTGGGCGATCCTGTCGAGTATACTCATAATATTCAGTTCCTGCCGTATATCTATGTTTCTTCTACGGTCATGGAGAGTATACCCTGTCACGTGCCTGAGAAATCTCATTTCAGCCGCTTGGATGCGACTGGCCTGGCCTTTCGTTAGAGTCCAATTCTCAGACCCATAAAGAAGTGTGGGAAGGGCCATCACCTTGCAAAATTTTATATGCAACTTATTCATAACGTCGTGCCTTGCATTGTAAGACACACTGTAGCCCAGTTATTCAAAATTACTAACTTGTTCCAGGATAATGATTTTTTTTTAATCTTTTGTTTTAAGAAATATAAAACGTTAAAGCAAATCTACTATTAACCGCCCCCTACCCGTCACCAATATTCCCTCACATTCTGAGTTCACTGTCCTTCACGTGTCAGGATTTTAATATTTTTTAAAGAGAAACTGTTTGTCCTCTGTTTGTCGGCGTGTCAATCCCACCAGACTCCCTCGCCCCCTCCCCATATTTGACCTTTTCTTCGTTCACCTGTGCAGTCCCCGAAGGGATTAGATCCGTTTTTCCTCTGTCACAGCGAGCAAGCAATCATAGTTTGCCGAATCGACAGCGTTTGAGAATTTTTAACGCGCACCGTTGGGGACTGAATTATTGATTGTGTTCTCTTTCTGTGTTCAGCGGATTGAAAACAAACAAATAAATGCGCCACGGTCTCGCTTCTCCCTGACGTACACAATTTAACAGAGTTTTTAAAATGAATTTGTATAAATCCGCTTAGCCTACGCTGTAAATAGGTCGCCCTGCTCTAACACTCCATTTGGCAAGTATTCGGTGATAAAAGGGTTTCGTATTATCTTTTTTCACACGCAAAGTGTTCTGCTGTAAGAACTCTTCTTCTTCTTCTTCTTCTTCTTCTTCTTCTTCTTCTTCTTCTTCTTCTTCTTCTTCTTCTTCTTCTTCTTCTTCTTCTTCTCCTTCTTCTCCTTCTCCTCCTTCTCCTCCTTCTCCTCCTCCTCCTCCTCCTCCTCCTGCACATCAAGGTAGTCTTACAGCCTGTTCCGCCTTCACTGAAGCCATCTTTTCCTTGGTCTCTTGCTTGGGTAGTTTTGCTGGATAACCTCACATTACCAGAACTGTTCGCTGGTAAAAATAAATTGTTAAAATAATGTACGTGGCCCTACGTACAGAACAGACATTTTGATTCGCTTATGTTTCTGCGAGAAATTATTGCAACGAACGAGACCCTTACGCTTATAGGAGGAAGTGGAAATACAGTGGAACTTGCTTATAACGAGATTCAAGGGGCCGGGTGCTCGCTACATCCGAGTTGTCGACTCGCAAGCCTAAATTTTTATACCGTGATTATCGAACACACAACAAAAATGTCTACTATAGAAGAGGCTTTGCAAAATAAAATTTTGACATGTTTTACATTCTACGCTTAAAAGTAAAATTTAGATTTTCAACATTTTTTTTACGCTAAAATTCTTTGCGGAACATTTGTGAATACGCGAAATATAGTAAAAGTAACTGTGTAGGAAAAACTTACCAAAAATCAGCCGCTCTCTGGCAAAACTTTCGATGCCACGTGTACAATATTTATTTTTAAATTAAAAGAAAATTCGCTCTTTTGTTTTTTTGTTTTGTCTTTGTCTATTTGTCTTTTTGTTCTTTGATCTAAATGGAATCGTCAAAATTATATTTTGCACATAGAACTTAATTAACCTTAAAAAAGTCAACTATTTTTGTTTATTTAGTAATTTTGTATCTTTAGATATCAAAACAGTTTTACAATTTATTTAAATATTCCACGAATTCATCACTTACATTATTAGTTTCACTAAATTGCATTAGTGATTTTAACGAATGTTTAAAATACTGTATTGTAACGAACTTTTTTTATACCTTAACCCGTGAACAAGCCGGCGATACAATGCTCGTTATAACCAAGTCTCTAATGCGTTTCTGCTCGTTAAAAGCGAGTTTAATTATCATTACTAAGATACAAAATCAAACAAATATCGTACTTTTGCTCGTTACATCGGAGTTCTCGTTATAAGCGAGCTCGTTATTCGCGAGTTCCACTGTAAGTTATTTGATTTCCTATGCAAGAGAACTACCGAAAGCAAGGCTACAAATTAGTGTCACTAACTCTACAGGAGCAGTTAGTTAGCGATGGCGAGGAGTTGTTATTGATTGATTCTCACATACTGTAGAGAAAAATGTCTTGTATCCGTGTACAAACTCGGGTCATGTTCAGAACTCGGCCGGGAAATGCGAGATGTTGTACACGTCCTGGTGCGCTTAATTGAAAACGTGGAACGCACACACCGGCACGGGCGCGTGCAACCCTGCTGCTCGTTCGCCTGTAATTTACGGTACAGCACGTCTTGTCTGTCTGTAAGCGTGTCCAGCTCTCTCTCTCTCTCTCTCTCTCTCTCTCTCTCTCTCTCTCTCTCTCTCTCTCTCTCTCTCTCTGCAGTATCCTTATGGTTGTTGTGTAAAACTACAAATTCCTTCCTGACTGTTTTAAGCCTCGGATTACAAAGTTTCTTATTCTTCTTCTTCACTGCCGCGTGTAGATGCCTTTGGCTTGCTTCTTCACTGTTGACACCTGTCGCGATCTTCAAAGAACGGAGAACGTTTATCTTCAGTTGTACGATATCATCCACACCGCTGTCGCTCAGTACCCCCCGAAGACTTTAGGTGGTTTTATTAGTAACACATACTGTTATTAACAAATGCTTTTTTTTACTGAAGGAAAGTCGTTTTATGTTATCACCAAACGTTTCGCCAATAATGCTGTGAGCCATCCTCGACTTAGACTGTCAGATAAACTACAAAACTTCACAGAAACAAAATAATCTAACATATTATTTCTACAAAAAAAATTTATAGTTTAATTTTTCATAACACACAAATATTGAGCATGATATGACAAAACAAATAAATAACATAACAAATTATAATTTAAACTCGAACACATACTGTAAAAGTGAAAAGATGCATTTATAATGTGTACAGCTGCCTGCTGTATACCAAAGTGCTTTCCGCGGGGGTTATCCAGTGCGGACGAAAGTAGTGGTAGACGACTGCTGTTTGGAGCAGATACGCGATTTCCAGTGTAATATTGTGTGGGGTCTAGACAGTGATGTGGAGAACAAGTTGAGTAAATTAAAAATATTCGCGGTAGAACTAATATGGAGCTCCCTCCCAGTTATCCAGTGAAAAGAATTGTGTCTATTTATTGAGCCGTGGACAGGCTGGTGGTTTTCTATTGGTCGTCGGACATTTGGGCGAACTCCGAAACAGCGTGATTTGTCGATCTGTTGCGCGCTCTCGATTCAGCGGAGGGATGGCAAATTTGTTAGGTGTTTGTAGGTGGGATATCGTTGGATGGTTGTTCTCCAGGCTCAGTCCAAGCGATGTCCGTCGTTTCGTTTGTTCAGGAGGCGCTCGCGCCGTAATAGCGATGTCCGTAATACAGAATCGATTATGTAGAACAAATTAATATTGCTTTATAAGTGCCGGAGAAGTGCGTCATTAATTTCCAGCTGGCAAAATCAATACGCCGGCGCTCCTCGGCATTACTATACTGTATTACAAAGTGATTAACTTCGTTGAAATTCAATTAACATTGTGTTTAATCAACACACTACTACACGTCGCGTCATATCTAGTTGCGTAAGTCAATATAATTGGCTCGGTCAGCGCCGACACTGAAGAAACTGCAAACAACAACTATTAATCAAATTGGCGGATTAAACTTAGCGAATCAAACTCTGTTCACATTAATTTCAATAATTGACGTCTTTAATATATTGGTAACATCTCTCTCTTCTTCTGCACAACCCAGAGGTTCGTGGATTTGGAATCTGTTCCTTACCGTAGACAACCACTTCATCACCACATACCTTCTTCCTTCTTTTACCCCATCCATGACCTTCCCTCCCACTACGCCCCTCGATGAGTCTGAATGGCGTAAAGGTGACCAATCGTACTGCTTATCCTTTCCACGATGGATCCAATCAAAGTAATTTTTTCACTCGTTTTCCTGAAAACCTCGTTATTACGTACTCTCTACTGGTAAAGAGTAAAGAGTCATTAGGCACGCTGACTGGTAACTATAAACAACTAGAAATAAATTTTAATAAAACTTAGTATATGGCAACAACAGTAGAGGAGGTGCACTGGAAATGGACGATGAACAAGAAGTCAGAAGGAGATGGAACAGGGCAACAGATAAACAACAAGGACGCACTCAATTGGACGACACAAAATTAAACACTCAATTTGGGGTATGGGGACGTAGATAAACGGAAATAATATGGTAGACCTACATTGTGCGCAGTGAGGAATAAGCAGTTACTGAAACAATTAAGGAAAACGGAGCACTTACAAATGCAAACCTGAAGAGAAGAGAAATGGATAGGCAATATTATAACAGGAAAGAAATATTAATGGCTGATTGACGATGATAAGCGATGCTTAGACAGAGAGTATAAGACACCTAAAACGATGGTCCTGGGACTGGACTGGAACAACCGGAGACAGCTATAACGCATGTAATCTGGCAATCGGGAAACATTACATAATATATGACGATGACGATGATGATGACGATGACGACGACGAACATTTATATATTTTTTAATTAACTGACGTACATTCCACTGATAGAATCAGTATCTGTACATGTTTGTAAATGGATTAATGAATACTCGAAATGATTCGATTTCAGTACAGAAACTAACGAATAATCGAATTTGTTTCAATGTGAATATAAAATAACGAATATTGGATTTAATTTGAATTAAACGTCGATTGTCTTAATGTTTATTTAATCAGCTTTTCGACAGTTATATTAGAAATATTAAACACACACACACACACACACACACACACACACACACAGGCATAAGAGGCGTAACTACGAGACGGATCAAGGGGATCGATCCCAATCCCCTCCCCCAGAGCTATTATAAACTTAGCGATTTCAGCGATCACATGAAGTAAACCTATTTCTAAGCCAGTCGCATGTGTTAAAATACGACTTCTAAATAATTGCAAATATTATAGCAATTAACAATGTCTGCAAAGTAATAAAATAAAATTAGAGTTTTCTTAATAAGAACAAGTATTCAAAGTTTCGTGAATTACGTACGTAGGCCTGTTTGCAGCTTTGAAAAAACAATTACGTCAAGACCCAAAGAATTTATAAAATGTATTTATAAATTTACATGGGAAAACCCTAAAGTTCTCATTTGTCCGAAAGAAAATGGGGAGTCCAACCTTCAAGATAATCTCATCGGCCCTCCTCCAGGAGCAGCTCCTAGATACGCGACTGTGTATCTAAATATACATAACGTTTATATAATACGTGTGTAAGAGAATATTTTGCTTTTTTGTATTCCATATTGAGTGAACATTATTTAAAAAATTGTACTCTTAACTGATACAAAAAATATCTCATCTGAAAAAGCTATATAAGCATATGTCAAGTTACAGAGCCCCTTATTGAGAAGAATACACTTATTATTATAATTTATAATTATTTAGGCCAAAATTAATGGAGAACGTTAACATTTCACCGACGTAAAAAGTAATTCAATTTTTTTTTTTCAATATTATTCGTTTCAATTATAGGCTAACCGATGCAACTTTAAACAGATTATCGAACCGTGTGTTTGCCTAGGTAATAGTGTTGCAGAAATGTTTGAACTGTATGCTCGGTCGCGATCGAAGCCGCGGGCTGATAGACAGACAACAGCATTATACACTGCACCGCACACATTCTTTTTCTTCTCTCTCCCGATCAAGTTTTCGTATAAGGCTGTGGCGTAGTGCGTTGGCAGTCTGTTAGATGCCGCTACTCTCGCCCCGAGTACGCCGGCCGCTACGTTCGCGCCTAGTGTTTAACTGGCTACCTTGCGGAATACTTCGCTTGTATTCGATTCGATACATTTTTTCCGAAAGTTTTCGCGTCGCGTCGCGGGCGCGTTGTTTTGTACCGTCTCACCGCGTTCTCTGTGTGTTTTGTGTTCTGTGCTGTTCAGTGTATTACAAGACCCAACAACAACAATATTAGCATGGATGCGTTGTTGCTGTAATTATTTGTTTTAATTCCACAAATTAGACGGATAACAAGGTAAGATGATAACACTACTAATGCACGTACGAAACGTTCGTTATTACGGTCTTGTTCCCTCATTAACGCGGAGTTGTACTTTTTATTGTTGTTTGTTCAGCGATAGTACTGTCGTTATCTGAGATAAAGAGAAGTGGGGTTATCTCAAATTTCGGTGAAAATTTATTACCGGATTGTCGGTCTGTCAGATAGAAGATAATATGTAAAAAACGCCGCATACGACGTACTTGTGTGTGTGCGCGCGCGCTCGCCCGCTGGATTTATTTTATATACCCATGTTGTGTGAAGTAAATCGTGGCAGTATAATTTTGACAGGTGTTTGCCAGCTCTGCAGACCTTCCAATGACATATTAAACTCGAACTGTTTTTTTTTTAATTCATTATTTTTTCTAATTGTATTGGCCACCTGAGGACCACATGCCAATTTAAATTCTTTATTCATTGTTCTTTTCTTTTTATCCAATATTCTTTCATCTTTTTACTATCTTTTCTCTTCTTCCTGTCTTCAGTCCGCTATGAACCCGCGTTTTTCTCTCTCCTACCCTATGGACTCATTCCATTTTTAACACTTTTGCCCGAAAAACTTCTCTTTCAATGGCTTCTTCTGCGTTTATGTTATTTTTTTTCTAAACCCTTTTTTTTTACTTCTTTAATCCAACTTAATGTCGACTTCTTTCCCCACAAATTTTGAAGATCTGTTTTGTTAACGTGTCGTCTCAATTCCATATAAATGTCCAAAAAATACTAGTCTCCTTTTTCTCACTGTTTCTGTTATATGTTTCTGAAGTAACTGTGAAATGTATCAAAGTATAGAAAATATCGAAAGTATAGAAAATTCATCGATTTTATCGTACGGTCATATACATGAATATAAATAAACATTATAATATATAAACATACAGTGTTGGCAATAAACTCCGGGCCGTGGTCCGCTAAAGTTAATGATTTCCGACGGTTCGGTCTCACCTCTGAAGACCATCTTCCTTTGTCACAGTGCTGTGCTTACTGACGGACATCGTGTCAGTTGTGTGAATCGTTTTATGTATTGAAGATGGCGTCCAGCGGTGAAGCCGAAACATCTGAGATTAGTGGACCATGGCCCAATAGTAGCTCGGAGTTTATTTCCAACACTGATGACACCGGCTGTGAAGCCTTGGGAATAGAATGCAACGAATATTCTCCACAGTTCATATTCCTCTCGCATAATCCTGCCGCTCAGCCTAATTAAACACTTGTGGGTCTCACCGCGCAAACACCAAATAGACTTTTCCCGTCTCCCGACATTCCAACGGTTCCGAATAGCCGAAAGTTTTGAGGAAAATTACAAACACGGCCCCATATATATATATATATATATATATATATATATATATATATATACAAACACTTTCTGCTAAAGTCCGTTTCTTGATGTATATAATATATATTTTATAATTACTTTACCTCAAGATGTTTTCTCCCTATTTGGAACATGTTTCGGGAAGCCTTGTGGTCCCATCCTCAGCCTTCCTAATTTTTTTGAGTCTTGTGAGGTATTTACCTATGTGTTGGCTGGTTGTTGCTTTGGTTTCCTGTTGGTCTCTGGTGCTTTAAATTGGTATTATTGTTTGTGATTGTGATGTATATATTAGTATTTTGTGTATTTTCTATGTTGAGTGCTTTGAAAACATGACACAATTTTCAAAGCACTCAACATAGAAAATACACAAAATACTAATATATACACCACAATCACAAACAATAATACCAATTTTATTCTTCGTATTATTTGAATTAGCCGCCATCCTTACTATTTCTTTTATGAAATTGCTAAACTGCTACAATTTTTCTGTTCAGACAAAGCTTTTCGTCATCTCTGACATCATATGTCATCTCTTGAACAACCTTGAAGTTTGTTCAAGAGATGACATATGATGTCAGAGATGACGAAAAGCTTTGTCTGAACAGAAAAATTGTAGCAGTTTAGCAATTTCATAAAAGAAATAATAATACCAATGTAAAGCATCAGAGACCAATTAAGAAACCAAAGCAACAGCCAGCCAATACATAAATACCTCACAAGACTCAAAATTAGGAAGGCTGAGGATGGGAACACAAGGCTTCCCGAAACATGTTCCAAATAGGGAGAAAAGATCTTGAGGTAAAGTAATTATACATATATATACATATATATATATATATATATTTTTTTTTTTTTTTTTTTTACACGAACAGGCCAGCCGTGGACCACGCCAATACAATTTCCTTTTCTTCCTGCCAGAAGGCCCTCATTCGCACACTATGCGCCGCCTTCCTTTCCACGGTTCACCCCTTTCTCGTCTTCATCTCATCGCAGAGAACCTCAAGATTTTGAATTTTGTTTCTCTATGTATTTATACGGCCCCATATATGTTTAAAACATTTTTTTTGTACTTCGGATATATAAATTAATTGTGTGTTAGGCAATGTCCGGCTATTAATCTTTATGGTTTTATGGTATATTATTCTCGACGTATACTTTTCAATGAAATGAAAGGACCACTGCTGATGACACCAGCAGTACGCCGGTTACAGGTAATATAACAGGCGGATAGCCAGGATTCCCTTCTGGAGGTGTTATGAAAAGTTTATAGACTTTTGTGAACGAAAGCACAAAAATTTTAAAAAAAATTACAGATTATTTGTTATATCCTCTTAGCAAGTGCGAAGTTATTATTATTACTCCTAAAATTCGTGGTGATAGTCGGTCAGTGATTTTTTCCGGTGTAGGGTTTGTGAGTATCGGTCAAAAAGTATAACACAAATTTTAAATTATTTGTGTCGACGTTTCGACAGTATTTATTGTCGTCATCAGGACAATTGTTGCTGAGTTGTTACGATGCCAAACACACGACTGTTAACGTCGTATACTGTGTTATGCTTTTTGACCGATCCTCACAAACCCTTCACCGGAAAAATTATTATTACTATTACATATTATAAGACATCGGTCTTTAGTCATCGTTTCAATCACAACGTTTCGATATCTTAAAACTCTGAGATGGTCCTTAGTTGTATACAACTTTTTACAATACCATATTTATCGAGGCAAAAAAAGATGTTGTCAAAACTTACCAACAAAAAGATTAAGTATTAGGAAGAAAACATTTCTAATACAGTAGAACCTCTGTTAACCGAAAACAAAGAGGGGAAAGGCGGGTTCGGATAACCAAGATTTCGGATAATAATTAAGATGTCATTTTTTGATGTGTGAGGTAAACTCACTTGAGGCAATATGCAATATGCAAGATTATCAAAAGATTTTAATAAAAATCAAACTATTTACATAAAGACTTTTTTTAAACACTATTTTTATGATTTTTTTAAATCTTATATTTTTAATTCTTATAACAGCCCTCACCACAAATTACATACATTCCACATTTGCCACACGTTTACAAAATGAAAACCATAGTTACACAAACATAGAACACAACATGGAAATATTACACTACTTACCAAAAAGTAGAAAATTAAACACAGCTGAACAGTTTGAAATATACAGATATCACGCACTACAACCAAACAACATATTAAATGAACAATTAGATTACAGATCACATACACTATTTGATACATTGATCCAAACACAAAATTTGAACCTCAGCGCCAATTCCCTCCCACCATCAATTCCCACCACACACACCTATAGTCCATAATTGTTATTCTGTAACAATGACATCAGTATTTACTCACACTGAGGAAGAGGCACATCACCTTGAAACGTTTGTGAAAGTGATAACCAAAGTAAGTTCATTTGTGAAAGTTTTTTATGGTATACCTTTTTTATATATAATAATATTTAAAAAAAGTGAACGAAGAGGATGAATCAACAAGATAATCAACTTATATTTTCCTTTGCTTTTTCTTTTCACGTCGCTTTCTTGCAACAATATCACGTCATCACTTCATTAACAGAACGTCGGAGGGCGATTCTTCAGATCGTTCGACGAACCGCAACGCTATCTAAAAATATGAATAAAACTCCGTGAGAAAAACGCGTATTTCATACAGCCTAATTTAATGTCCTAACCCAAATTAAACCAAAGGCATCGAAGATCTCGTCAGCTGCTGCTCTCTGCTATGTCATCGTCTCCGTCGCCCCCTTTGTTTGCGTGAACCATAAAAGCACAGCCTCGTTTACGTTCTCGTTTTGTGACACGTCTTCATTGTTTTCTTGTTTGGCGTCTTCGAAGGTATTTTTCATCTTGCTCCAATCAGAAACAGTAGGAACAACAACACCAAAATCGGCTGCCACAGTTCGCAAAATATAGTCATTTTTAATTTTTTTTAATTGCCTCCGATTTTTCTTCAACGTTATCATGGCCCGTTTCCGCTTTGCTGACATGACGCACAATTTATTACATTAGTTTTCGTGTTTTATCCGGAAAAATTTTTTATTGTAATAAAAATCGGTAATATATAATTTTTTTTATTTGGTCGATCGTTTCGGTTAAACGATATTCCGGTTAAAAGTGTTTCGGTTAATGGAGGTTCTACTGTAGTTCCAAGAAGCTCGTCTTATGAGGATTTCACCTCTGGTCACGAAAGACAAGAAAACTACCTTTGTGCTTGTGCCTAGAGTTGTTTCTAAAACGATGCGGTTGTCCGAAACAGTATAATATGTAAAAGTAATAATAATAACAACAACATGCCATCGAGTTCTAGTTTCGGTGCATCGAATCCTGTTCGCGCCCCCCCTACCCTTACTTAATTCGTGCCGTTATACCCTCTTAAATATTAACCCCTACGTATAACTGTGATAATTACTAAAATTATACAACGTAAACAGAATACTTTTTCCTCAATACTGTTAAAGAAATTTTCCTCAAATCTCTTCTTTTAAGCATATGCCAGTTTCATCGATTTTTTTTCTATAAATCCTAAAATGCTTAATTTTTAAGTTGATGGGCCTTCCTGCTTCATCTTCAGAAATCGAGACATATCTGTTTATTTGATTCAGTCGATCTTTTCTGTTACAGTCTTTTCATCGTGAGGTTAATAGCTTAAGTAGGATTGAAGGAAAACCAAAATATAAGATTATAAGTATCTGAGGTTATAAGAAGTACAGGACTGGCACATAAGAGGATTAATAAATAATTACCTTAATTTTATCCACTAAGTGATCTTCTTTTTCTTAGTGGATAAAATTAAGGTAATTATTTATTAATCATATACAGTGATCTGGAGACCATACAGTAACTATGTACATAAGAGGATTTATGTCATGACGTCAGATGAAAATTGAATACATATTCCAATGTTAGATGTTCATAAACTAAAAACAAAACGACTATATCGGAGTGTAGTTGGGGGAAACATGCCGTAAGTTTCAATACCGTTTGGCAGAACATAAACGTGGAGGAGGTAATACGGGTTTCCCGGTAATGCCTCTATTACACTACGCAACTGATTGCATGCAACTGATTTCAAGCCTACGTGAAACTAGTTGCACGGTAGTAAAAACGGGCTGCGACTGCTCTGCAATCAGTTGCAGAGTAAACATGGCGTTTATACTACTATTATAAAGAGGTAAAATTTGTTTGTATCCTTGTCTGGGCTAACCTCAGAAACTACTGATCCGGTAAAAAATGCCTTTCACCACCACCGTGTTCCTTGAAGTTTGAGGATGGTTTTAGACATACATTTTGACCAATAACTTTAATAATTTTCAAGAACAGAGATTTAACACGGTCGCATGTCATGAAATTTTTGTTAACTTGCATGTAGTAAAATTTCTAGCATGCGATACATCTTTTCTGTTTGTAGTACCCATTATTATAGAGAAAAACTGAGTAGATTCAATCTGTTTCAAAACAATATTTTCGACTTTTTTAGATAAAAGCTGAATGACCTCATTTTTTTATTTTGCGACTCATGAGGACCACTGAATGTCTATTGCAAAAATGGATCGTATTTATTATTAAAATAGAGCAGATAACTCCCAACACGTTTCCGGCCTAACTCATCTTTACGGCCTCTGAAGATTAAATTTGAAGTTGGTGTAACATTTAGAACGCGATCCAGTAGGTTGACCTATTTAATAGTTTCCTTTCGTAGCTCATAACGAATAACGATGCGACGCAGGCCCGCGGCCGGTGGCTTCGATGCATTCATAACTGGGATCACCCTATTGTGCAGTTAACCAAACAGTGCATACTCTCAAAGTACATCATTAGGTACTGGTAAAATAAACAGTAAAAAAATAAGTATATTTGTTTTTGATGTTAATGGGAGAGCCACACTTTTTTTGTCCAATACATTTTAAATGGGCCAACAGCTGTTTAGTTAGGTACCATTTATCAATGATCTATTGAAGCTATGTATTTGAAATATCTGCCATACCTTAACATATACAGTTGTAACGTAATGTACTATTTTGAAGCAATTTAAGAAAAAATACCCAATATAAAAAATAATTACTTTTTATACATTTTTTGAAAAAATTTTTGTTTATTTAAAAATGTTTTACACGGTTAACTTTTTAAAGGAAGTGATTAAGTCTAGCACACTTTGACTGCTACATCGTACCGTGCAACCTCGAAAAACTTGAACTCAATAGCACTCGTAGTTTTTTAGAAACGTGTGCCTAATTGTTGAAATCCATGGTTACGGAAAAAAGTGTGTAAAGCTAAACAATGGAATTGGAAACAACGTGTAATATGTTTTATTTAATTTTTTTTATGGTCACGTTAATGTATATAACCTCATAAAGTATATATTTTCTTAATCAGGATGAAGTGGAGTTTTTTTTGGGACAATAAAAAATTCGATTCTTTGACCGAAAAAATGCTGATCTCCTCTTAAATACGTACGGCGAAATTTTGTTTAATTAAGTTCAATGGTTTATACCCATTCGTAAAACATTAAGGGAAATGGTTTTTATTGCCTCTTCACTTACGCCACTGCTCGGAAGCCTGTATTTTGTTATCAATATTCGTTGTCAAAACCGCGTCCCATTACCATAAAATTTAACAGAGAAGCTAATAGCGTTTTGTTAAATTTAATTTTATTATCTGATCGCGTTTGTTCTTTAAGTGTTTGGTCGACGGTTGGCGTTTATGCATTTTACTATCTGAATCTCTCTCCAACAGTAGCTGTCACGTTGATTTAGTCGCTCCATTGTTTACTTGTTAATAATTTATTATTTTTAATGTAACCGACCTGTTTACTTAATCTTGTTAGTTAAATTAGCAGTCTCCGTAACAACAACTTCGTCGTACGTATTTGGTAAACTCCTAAGTGCCATATTCTGGACGAGGCCTTTCAGTGTTTCCATCGTTTTCAAGTCGTGATTTAGGACTTTAAAATGGTGGAAACACTGAAAGGCCTCGTCCAGAACATGGCACTTAGCAGTTTAGTAAATAAGCACGAGATCTGTTTATGAAAGAATATAATTTATCATTTTCTATTAGCACAGCCACTTTCAACCGACGTCTACTTGTTTCATATTAATTGTGTCTTTGGCCAAAATTAAGATTTTATTAAACAATAAAACGCAAAACGGGACGCGACTGATGTTCACAGTGTCTCGGTCGTTTCGACTGATGTTGCCAGTGTCTCGGTCGTTTCGAATGATGTTCACAGTGTCTCGGTCGTTTCGACTGATGTTCACAGTGTCTCGGTCGTTTCGACTGATGTTCAGTGTCTCGGTCGTTTCGACTGATGTTCACAGTGCCTCGGTCGTTTCGACTGATGTTGCCAGTGTCTCGGTCGTTTCGACTGATGTTGCCAGTGTCTCGGTCGTTTCGACTGATGTTCACAGTGTCTCGGTCGTTTCGACTGATGTTGCCAGTGTCTCGGTCGTTTCGACTGATGTTCACAGTGTCTCGGTCATTTCGACTGATGTTCACAGTGTCTCGGTCGTTTCGACTGATGTTCACAGCGTCTCGGTCGTTTCGACTGATGTTGCCAGTGTCTCGGTCGTTTCGACTGATGTTCACAGTGTCTCGGTCGTTTCGACTGATGTTGCCAGTGTCTCGGTCGTTTCGACTGATGTTGCCAGTGTCTCGGTCGTTTCGACTGATGTTCACAGTGTCTCGGTCGTTTCGACTGATGTTCACAGTGTCTCGGTCATTTCGACTGATGTTCACAGTGTCTCGGTCGTTTCGACTTTAGTTTACGGAATCTAAACGTGGATGCTCTATAAAAAGGATATTTCAAACATTTAGAGGTATCGGAAATGAATTTCTCAAGATTCGTGAAAGACGTGAAGCTTGAGCGATTATCGTAAAAGTCATGATATGACAAAAATAACTTAGTAGCCATGAGTGACATGACTTCCTTTGATAATTTGCTGCCTACATCCCTCATAACCTACAACATTAAGCAGGTAGGTAAAGCGATTTACTGATCCAATGTTTTGGAAGCTAATAATACTTATTTTGAATCTAACTGATTACTTCGCTTTGGAAACCATAGTCATAATTTTATTGAATGACATGTCTGTCATCATCAACCGATGATGGGTCTTGGCCTGCTCCAAGAGTCCATTCCATTCCTCCCTATTGCATGCTCTGGCTTTCCAGTTCCTTATGTTAAGCTTTCCCCGAGGTCCTCCTCTATCTGGTCTTTGAATCTACTTCGGGGTCTTCCCCTTTTTCTGCTACCCATTGGTTTCTGGTAGAAAATATGTTTCGTAGGCTGTCCTTCCTCCTTCTCTCTATGCGCCCAACCCACCTTAGTCAATGTATTTTGATTATCCTGACAATGTGCTGTTCTTTGTACAGATGGTATAGTTCATAATTATAGCGCCTGCGCCACATTCCAATTTCTTTTCTTGTAGTCCTCTAAATATTGTTCTTAGAATCTGTCTTTCATAGCAACCATGTCATGTCTGTAGTATCTGATAAAAGAACGAAAGCTCTGACGGCCCGTTTGAGATTAACAAACAGTTTTCGAGTAGTCGCAAATGATGGTTCCTGTTTCGCCGCCGCTGAAAATGGCCGTCAAGAGCACGGTAGATACTTTTCGTATAGGCCTACAGTAGGCCTTGGACTATGCCCTAACAGCCTCGGAAATTTTAGTAAGGTTCATATTATTTATTAAAATTAATCGAGCAGGTGGCAAATTTTAATTATTTGCGGTGTGATTTGCAATACGAGGAGAACAACACTATTTTAAATAAGAGTCACTAATATCGAAGGACATGTGGCGTTAGGCCTACTCGACGAATTATGAAAGGAAAAAGGATGAGAGACTGTCAAATAAATTGTTGCCTTAGCCTTTCACGGCTAGCGTCGTACTCATTAACACTTTCAGTGCTCTACCAGACCGTGATCCGATGTTATAATTAGCAAACGTTTCAGACACTCCGTCGGTGGCCATCTTCAGTGCTGGGAGTATTCAGCCCTTCAGAATTTCAGCCCTCCCAGCATTAAGGATGGTCACCAATGGAGTGGCTGAAACGTTTACTAATTCTAACAGGGGCTCCGCGAACACTTTTAAGAAAATCTAGGATAAACTGTAATATTCTCCGATTTTTATGTCTAAAATATAAATATAAATTTTAGAATTTAAAAACAATTAGTAGAAGATTCCAGTATTTTTTTTGGAGGGGGATTCAAACTAATCGTAATTGTAAAACTAATTGCAAACTAGTGGTTTTAATAATGTCTAAATCATGTTGTGTAGCAGATCTGTTTGTCAGCCCAACTGACTAGACCTCTCTCTTACATTACGAAAAGAAGATTCATTGGTAGAACGTTCAACTGACAGTTCATTAAAATCACAGTTTTCGCAATTACAGCTAGCTGACTTCTGGTTATATGTAATGACTGACTATCCTAAACCGTGAAATCGGATAAAGAGCTTTGAAGTGTTTCACTGTGTTTTCCTCTACTTATTTGTGTAAAACCGCAGTCTCCCTGCTCACGTACTTAAAGTCAAAGTTAAGAAATAAACTTGATATCGAGAGTTGCGTAATATGAAAGTTATCAGACATTAAACCCAATATTGCAGAGCTAATTGTGCAAAAACAGCTTCATTGTTCACATTAAACTATGTTTGGTACCAGTAATATTGTTACTACGGTCTACTGATCGTCGTATGGTACAGTGGAAAACAAAATCAAGACACCAATTAAGTCACTAATCACCAGCTTTAATTACCACAATTAAACAGTTTGTAATTAACAAGACTGTCTCTTATAACAAATCAAATAAAAATTGTTCACACGCAATAAAATGTCAACTAATGTAAAACACAATTGTACCGCCCGATTATAAAACACAACACTTCGCCACAATAACCACTTGAACGCACAGAGTAATCACTTGTAATCGCCCAACAATATACTGAACTAAGGCCGCTGACGCCTTGTATTTATACAACGCTCACAGACCAGAACATTCCACAACTACGCGTTATCTCTTCACTACGACGTAATTAATTGTGGCCTTGACACAGTCAGCGAGGCTGGCGGCGTCTAGAAAAGTATCGCAAGCGCATGGTGAAATCACGTACGCCACAACATTCAGCCGGATTCCAATGGATCGTTCGAGAAACACGTAGATTGTTCTGTGATGTCGTAACACTATTATAATTTTGCAAGTTAAGAGAATTATAATTTTAATACATTTATAATTAAAATATAAGTGTGTCTATCACATTTACTGTTTGTTTTATTTCAGAACTTAGACGGGGTCCGTGAATTTTTAAATTTGTTGGGAGACGGTCCGCGGACTGAAAAGTGTGGGAACCACTGAGCTAGTTGTTTTAGTGACAGTAGAATTTAAAATAAAACGCAATATATCGAAATGGCACGCTGGGGCACGTGAGTATGATAAGTGCTTTCGAGCTGCTAACTCATCTTCAAATCACGTGCTAAACCGCGATGCGCTAACTTCTTTGAAAGATGGCCGTGAAGGATTTGTACTCATTTGAATTTGTGTTTTAGTGACGGACTTTTTACAGAAAAAAATTATAAGTGCGACGTTTCGGCACCCAAACAATCGACAGCCGTCTTCAGGCTAATTATAATTAACAATACATGTAAAGAAATGAATAATTACACAGATCGAATGGTCGCTAGGCACGTGGTAGACCATTTTATTAATACTTGACTTAATTAAATCAACACTTGTTAGATTTGAAATGTATGTTAGGTGGGGGACGGAGGGTCGAAGGTAGTGTATGACCAAGACACTACCAGGTAAGAGGTTTGACAATGCTGCATGTTCTACTATTGGTAACAAAAAATATCTTTACTGGCTAATTATGAATCGTGTAGAATACAGTTTTGTGTGAAGAAAATTACAAGTCAACTACTTTTCACTTAAACTAATGTAATGTCTAAGTGTATATGAAATATGTATAGGACAAAGGTGATTATAAATAGGCCTACCATACAATAAGCTTTAGTGTCTGATTGACAGTAAAACAATATGAAATTCCCAGTATAATATAGACTATATAAAAATATGTATAATATAAACCAGTATAAATAAAATAAAACATATTTAAATTATTCACAGAATTAATGTTGAGACTGTCATCTGCATAAAACAATGTATAAATATTTCAAATGAGAAAGATCAGTGTCTACATTAAACTAATGCAATATATATATAAAGTATGTATGTTATTAATAATAAAAAAAACCTTTAACATTTATATTTTGTTTACAAAACAAAAAATATATTCTTGTTAAAAGTTTTTTATTATTAATAATACATAATATAAACACAAGAAAAATTCGAGTGTATATAAATACAAAGTATGTATAGTACAATTCTTATGAATAATACTCTATCAACCAGTGATAGAATGTCAACAAAATAATAATAACAAAACTTCACATGGTCTATATAAAAAAAAAGATAAGATAATCCAAATGAATACTTGCTGTGAGAAAACACAACACTCACAAAACACAAGCACAATGGGCACGGACACTTGCACACCATCAAGGTCAACAATAGAGGTAAAAGGTAAACAAAGTTTGCTTAGTATCCGTTGTGAAGGCGAGTAAAATCTTGAATGTAATTATTAGTATGTCCCCAAAAATATACGGTATTAATTTTATAGAATTTTCAAAATAATTACTTTCAAACTGTATCAGTTCATTAGGATTTTTATTGTTTGGCACTGCTGTCAAATAGTAAGCTAATATCGATTGTACGGTAATCGTCACAGAAGGAAGTGCCAAACGTTTGACGCAGAGGCCAACTTTCTAAATAAGAAAAGAATGTGCTGTGCAACAATTCCGCGAACACTGTAAAAACACTTGACTGTATAAATACTTTTCCGGTTACCACTCAAATACAGAGAGGTTTTTATTTTAAGGTATTTCTCGACATTGAATTTCTACAAGTTTAACAAAAAAATATTATGCGTTTAATTCTTCGAAGTTTCCCTATATTTTACACCAAGTTCAGCGTAAATTATTATATTCAATCGATTTTCAAAGGGCTAATAATTCTTTGACTTTTTCTTGCATGTATACAATTTTATTTTCTTGTATTATTCAGTTACCGTGCAATAATGTGGCCATTTATTTCCTTAACTTCTTAAGGACATTTCGTTTGACACCTTTTATTCAACTTGGCCAGAATTAATATTTGTTTATTTCATAATATAATATTTTTTGTATGATTTTTTTTGTTTCTTCAAATTGTTTTACAAACAAGCAAACAACATTTTTATTAAAAAAAATCAACATTAACTCTGACGACGTTGAACGAAATTGTCCAATGAATTATTCGTAACAAATTTAAAAAATATAAAATATTTACGTGGTAAGTTTAAATTACAATTGCATAATTCCACGCCGACTCACTCAATTAGCTGTGAAATCTAAACTATGCATCAAAGGCTAAAATTTTAGACCATTGTCACTAATATGTGTACCAGCATCACATAAAAACAGTTTTTTAATTGAACACTTGTAGCGGTGGAAATTACAAAATTGCACGAAATTTTTTTATCAAACCTCGTACAAATAGTTTTGTCCAGTCTGTATCTCTTAAATATTTATCGCTTAAACGGATAACAATTCATGTCTGTAAAAAAAAATCGATTCGCGCGCTTGTGTGTGTGTGTGTGTGTGTGTGTGTGTGTGTGTGTGTGTGTGTGTGTGTGTGTGTGTGTGTGTGTGTGTGTGTGTGTTACATATGCTTTGTACAAAGAACACGAGAGTATATCGATATTGTCTTTTGTTTCGTCTGATAATCCTCTGCCGCAACCGCGATACCGAGTTTTCATCTAGATCGGTACCGCGGATTGTCTTTTCAAATGGAACATACTGCACTCTACTGCAGCGTAGAGATAACCTATCTGGAAACATCCACAACCACTCGTATAATGTTATTGCACGGTGCACTGGATTGCTTCGTTGTTATGAATGCACCGGTACATTGTATAGTTTTGTGCTGCGCGGCAACTGGTATCGATTATCGGTAAAAACGTGTGAGCGCTTTGCAAACATAACATATGGCAACGCAATGTGGTTAATTCTACATCTGGCAGATCGCTCTACAAAATAAATCTTCTTCTTCTTCTCCTCTTCAAGGATTAGGTTGTATAAACCTGTTCCGGCACCCATCTCATCCTCGGACGACCCACGTCTCTTCTACCAATGGCTTTATAGTGCTGTGCCGTTTTCGGCAATCGACCTCTGTCATCCTTTGCAGATGATCCCACCATTGTCTTCTGTAAATTAAAATAATTTACAGAGTGGCAGATTGAACTTGAACGGGTGCGCACCCAAATTCGCGTACGGTTCACATGCAAATTTTGACATTTTTGCTATATAACGATCTCCCAAGAGTGATAGTTTTATTTTTATTTTAATATCTGATGATAGAGCATACGCTCTGAAACGCTTCATAGACGAGATTATAAGAAATCACAGGGCGGATAATTAGTGAACAGAGTCGAACCCGACCCGTTTATTTTCAAATCATACGAGCCTCGAAACCTTGCGAAATTACAAAACAGTCAGCCAAAGTTAATCCAAGTTAATCAATCAGCACTGGGTTAACCCAACTCCCAAAAGGCTAAATGTCGAAAAGCTAGATACTGAATAAATTGTAGAATAAATACTAAAATTCAATAATTGTACAATTACAACTTGGATAACGAATTACTGGATATGAAACGGTTGCACAGATCAATACTGGTTTACATTAAATGGTGTTTAACATACAAGACATACAAGCGGTGGTCGGTTTATGAAAATTCTGACACTGTGTTGTTTCACAAAATATTCGCAAAAGGTTCTGGTTTATGTCACTTAAAGTGAGGAAACTAGTCCAGCACTCTTTTCATTATTAATTGCAGTATGACTTTCACTGGAAGTTGTTAACTGTTAAACATTACTTGACACTCCAGCGAGGTTCACTCACGGCCTCCCGTAGCTGGTCGCAACGGGTGCACGTTTCTCAGCTCGTGCTCTGGACCATGCTGGAAGATCGTTGGTAGAAGGCTACGTCGAGTCAATGTACTCGTATTCTCGCTCCCGTACGTCGGACCAAGTTTTTTAACTGAAAATTTCACACCTTTTAGTTTGCTTTATGCACCCCACAGCTTAATTAGTACTGCCACATTCATTCATACAGTGCGTATTCCCAAATTTGCAAATTCACAAAATTACATTATAAAATTACGACTTCAAATTATTGTTGTATATACAAATTGTTGTATATACAACAAATACTGACAATAAGCTTTACATATCTTAGTTCCCCTTTCTCCTTTTTTCTTTATTTATTAAATTGACTGACTGAAAATAATTTTAGTCGAGGCTGACTATTACAAACAGGCTACGTTATTAGTTATAAATAACAATTTTTTTTTCATAGAAATTACAAGTTTTATTTTACAGACGTAACGGACGAAAATCATTCGTCTCCCAGCATTGATTTATGATAACAAAAATTCATATTTACCTTGGTAAACGAGGCTTCTTACATAGTGCGTTGAAAGAACGGCTCTGTTCACAGAGGCGGTCTGCTGTTCGACTGACAAGATTTAACCGAACAAACGGCTCCGTTAGTAAAGGGGACGACGTGACGTCAGGCGTCCGGCAAAGTACGATTCGTCGATCGTTGCATTCGGTCGAAGCCGAATAATCGCAACAGTCTGTTATCATTTCTTCCACCTTCCCTATTTGTTGGACGGAGATTACAGTCTGTAAAATGAACGGTGGCGGTTGGGACTGGCCAGATTGCGTGAGGTGCCCTCACTGACGCACGCACACTCACAGCCGGCCCGCGCGCCACAGGTATGATTCCCAAAGTGTGCCGTCCACTAAATAATTAGAACTTTTTAATTTTCATTTTAATGCCAAACGAAATTACCATTTTTGTAACCTCCACGATATTTTAAGAAAAATGAATCTAAACACGACATAATTGCGACAAATCTCTGTTTTCAACACTATAAAAATGTGATCAAGCGACTGATGGTGATGCGGAAAAATAAAAAAAATAAAATATTATTACACTCAAATTCAAATTTTATTCTTTCGTATTCATACAATAATATACATGGTAATCGTCAGTAAAATGTAAATAACTAAATATGTACACAAATTAGACATACATACTATTATAGGTTTACATAAGTAACAATAAATCCTACTTCCTACAGCCGAAATTATTCATGTTACCAATAGCCTTAATCTTAGTAATAATAGTTTTAACCTTTCCTTGTATGACATTTATCGTCAATGCACACAAACCTATAATAATTTTTAAAACGGTTTTGAGAATATATTACAGAATGCGACTACCCTACAATCATAATTGGTGATATTAATATTTGTATAATAAATAAGAATAAACATAACTCATTAAGCATACAATTATGTAAAAAAATGTAACCACAAACATCCAAACTTAAACATTAACATTTTAAATTAATGGTACATAATTATTAGTATTATTACGTAGTATTAGTATATTGTAATCTACCAGTGTTTTCACGGGTTATTTAGCCACACGTTGGTTGCGTCATCTGTAATCTAACAGTATTTTTAAACTGAATTTTATTTTTAACGTGTTGCTTTTAATTCGTTTATCGTGAAAAGTTATTAAGTGTAAGTTGATTCCATTTGTGTAAAAACGGATTTGTTGCCGTAATCGATTCTGTCTTCGAGCGCCCTGTTCTTCTATTAAGTAATCTGGTCCGTTCGCTGCTCACTCTCCTGGTTGCTGCCTGTAATTGTCCTGTAAATTCTCTAATTCTCTACAGTGACAACTCTTTCCAGCCAAATAATAATATTTATTTTTATTTCAATTGTTCAGAAAAGAATCAGTCGACTTGTGTCGAAACAAAATAATGGTCGGGTCGACTCTACTGCTCAATTCGATTATGTCACTAACAACCTTTAGTAAACAAATTAATTCTAATAATTATATTAATTCTCAGGGTTTAACGGTTCTTTGAGACTGCTGTTGAATTCAGAGAATGCACACAAAAATACAATACATCACAAAAGGTAAGTAAAATTTAAAATCTTAATACTCTATTGCTAGGCAACGACTATTATAGGCATAGGCAACGACTGGCTATAGCGGGCAGCGATAATTCCACAAGATGGCCGCTCACACGTCTAACCTGTATGATGAGCTGTTATTTTCGAGCCCACTCAAATTATTTTAAAATAAATGTTTTAGTGTTCACAGGTTTAGTTTTTAAGCTTTTCATTTAATTAATTATCACTGGTGTCTGTTCTGTTAGTGTAGATAGTGTCTACGGTAGTGTTGTGTAGTCGTATCTGTAGTGTGGTTATGAATTTTTTTGGTCTCACCCACAGAAGTTCGTTCGCTCTAGGTAGTCAGTATTTTCTGAGGTTCTGCATTTAGTTTTAGTTTTAATTCAGTTATTTCTGTTTTCTGGTCTTCCCTAGTGTTTACCGCTTCTGTTGGTAATTATTATTGACTGCCAATGGTCCAAAAAACATTACTTGTATTTAATTAGAATTGGTTTCATCAGAGCACATCTGCCCTCTGCAATGGTTAACAATACAATACTATTTTTGTCTGCTTCTTCATCAACGGTCTCCTGACCTTACAATACTGGCCTGTGATTGGTCAAAACTGAGAGTTCATTAGGTCACATGGTCAGTTTACAAAAATCAAATGTTCATTCGCCTATAATAAAAATACTCCTTTTTTAGCCTTAAGTTTCCTTAAATTTAAATTACATCATGTTTTTCTTTATATAATTATGAGCATTTTGATACCTTATTTACATAAGTTGGTTATTATAAAGGGTGATTTCCCACCTTAAAAAATTTCTAACTTTGTGCCTACACTTTACTTTCCCTTCTGCAATTTTACTTCACAATTCTTTAATTTAGCTTAATATGTGCTATTATTATTAAACAACAAAGTGCATTGTATAAATTTGGTCTCCTTACATTTATTTACTAATCTATTTGTTTCTGACATTATTCCTTTTATACTGAATTTGTGGCTTAGGCCATTAATGGTTTTTCAATACTATTTTATAATTTACATTTATTATTACTTAAACTCTGATTCTGAACCCTTTTTTTCTGATTTTACTATTTACTAAACGAGTCTGGACCCTTAACATTATTTAACAAATGGTTACAATAAAATCCTTTAACATATTCAATATAATGCTTCCATGGCCTAGTCTACAATTATTAATTGACAAATAACATAATTAGTATTAATATAATAACCTGATTGTTTATACATAACAATACTGGAACTAAAATATTCAACATGTTAGTTGCAAATAACCTGATAAGAACAGAATCATCCGGCATGCTATGTTTTAAGCATGGCCTACATGGTTAAACCTTGTATTTTACAATTAGCCACAATGATTAGTTAACTGGCATACTATTCAGCCATCCCACTAATCGTAACCAGTACTACTAATAAGTGATCAGATTATTGTTCATGGGTTTTTGGTTCCTAATGCATCACCTTCTGATTCTGCTCATAGGCTCCAACTATTTCTAACAACATGGTTCATGAATGTTACCCATAAGCTTTGGCATGAAACACAAACATAACTAGTCATGCCAAAACCTTTGTAAACATCTTAACATGATCTAAACCCCCCATCACAACTCACTATTAACGTGGTCCATGGGTTTTCTTTATATAAAAGTATTTAACCCACACTTCTGCCATTATCCCCTCACTGACACTTTTTGTGTTTTGGAATATCACTGGTGTTGCACTGACACTTTATTAGTTGGGTGTTTGTTTGTTTCCACTATCTAATATCAGGGATCTCTAGCTTTCACAGTCTGTTTCTGTTTGCTTAGTAACTACCTTTATCCCACACTCTTTCACATCAACATAATTACAAAAGGTTTGTATGTTATTATATATTTATTTTATATTTTGATCGGTTTATTAACTACCTGCATTGTATTTTTACTTTTATTATTTATATGAGACAGTCTTTCTTTTCTATAACTAAAGTTTTTTATTGGTCTATGTTGATAGCATAGGCGACTCTGCCTACTATCATTCTTACTGAATTGAGCAGTTCTAGCTTTGGGACAGGGTTACTATTATGTCGTACTACAGTATTCATGAGTCTTCACTTGTTTAGTATCATTGTTCTTATAATTTTGCGCAGAATTCAAAAACAGTAACGGTTTTGCAATTTTTTAGCACATTAAAAAAATGCTCTTGCGCTTAGAAATGTCCGGTATGTGAGTCACGGCGGCCACCAAGGGCCAGGTATAATCCTCTGCGTGTTTGTTAGTAAGGGTGAAAGTCGGTTTGGCCTATACCAACCGCCACCGTTCATTTTACAGACTATAACTTCATTGTCTGTTCTCCTGTCCGTTCCCAGTGTTTTGGGGGGTAACTGGTTAACGAGTTCCGGCCGTTTTGGGTCCTCGTTCCATTTGACGGCTTAATATTTCTAAAGGCTATTTTTCTTTCATAGTCGGCTTGTAAAGTGGTGGTAGCCTCTATGGTGTGCGTTTGACTGGCGAATTGAGCAGATTTTGTTTGTTTGTTACGTTTAATTGCTATTCGTGCCGTGTTTCGAGTTCCACATTATACTTCCGCCACCGGGGACAGGAAACAATGTTAATAAATTAATTTACCTTTCAATAATCCGCCGTGTGACTTCTTATAAAACTCTTCTATTACGCGTTTCGGAGACTATGCTCCATCTTCAGATACTAAAATAAAACTACGTCACACTTACGAGATCGTTAATTAATAAAATGTCAATGCGCATAAGAACTGTACGGGATATTGGGTGCGCACCCGTTCAAGTTCAATCTGCTACTGAACGGTTGTTACTATATCGTAGTCTTAGCGAGCAGGCTCAAGGCAGTATCGTACAAGCGGTTGGATCCAAAGTTCAGTTGATCATTTAATACGAAATCGCGACTGCTTAGGTTTGCGTGTGCACCATAGATTTCAAACTCCTCCAAGGCATTCATGAAACGGCTCTTTTTACATACATGCTCGAAAACGTTTGAGGAAACCTCTCCCCGTCTGTCCAATATAGAAGCAATTGCAATCATTGCATATTAAGTAATACCCGTTGGATAAAGAATGTTGTTTGTAGACAACAGCATCACTGATAACGGCCATTGATCAACGTATGTATAATCATGTTAGTTTACTCGACCGCTTTACGAAGTAGTTTCTCGTTTCTTGTAGTGACTAAGAGACAGTAGCGTGGAGTCCATGTAACCGCTGTTGCCGGCGGCAACAGTACTACTGGAAATAAGAGAAAATTATATTAATTATTTCACAGAGTAAATACTTTAGTTATTGTATAATTTGAAATCCGAACAATATTAATAGGGAAACGTGAAGAAAATCATAGCATTGCTTTCGAACTGCTGGGTATTTGGACCGTCTTGTGTTGCCGGCTCAGACATAGGCAATGTTTTACTCCGTACGGTCATTGACCTCGTAGTAGTTGTCACTGTACAAACTGTGGTGGGAGGACACATTCGTCCACCCAATATGTTGCCGCAGTATAAACCGGCAAAACGCTCAGTTAGCAGCTATGTTCGTTTTCGGAACTGACGTGCACCAGATACTACGTACCTATTTGTGTGTTGTTCGTTTAGTTATATGTTTCTCTGTTTGTCCTTATTATTTTTAATTCGAGTATTTGTGTTCTGATTTATTCTGTGTAAGTAAGTATAATGAGAGTCAGATCCCGTTGAACCGGGACCATCTTTGTCTCCCAGCGGATGATAGAAAATTCTCTAAAAAGAACACTTGGTGCAAGAAAAAATTCGAATTAATTTTTAGGTTACGTTTTAGGCCTATCACAACCGGGAACAGGTGTTATGGACCCACGCCGCGCCACTGGTGAGAGAATACCAGTTCGAGGTGGAGCCTGCCCGAAGTGCCTTACATTACTGTGAACGACTGCCCACAGGGTAGGCCTACCTTGTACCGTGATAGTGGGCGACACCACGAAGAAGTGACATTCTCAAGTGTTAACACAAACACAGACAACAGATTCCTTGTCGTTTGTATACGTGTGCCACTTCATTACCCCCGTTTACTGTTGGATTATGCTAATTCTGTTTACGTCTGGTGGAGAGCGGCTGCAGACAGAATCACAAGGTCGATGGAGTCGACACCTTACATATGTTGACACAGAGACGTACAAAAATGTGTACACAACAGCAAGTATAATGCATACAAATACGTTTACAAAAAAAGAAATACAATTAATTTTAGAAAGTCTCTTGTTCGCGGACACAATCCTACTTTAGCAAACGGCATTATAAATTGTCAGCCTTGCATTCGAATTTATATATTTGACGTGCGTTTAAAAATATACGGCCGTAAGCACGATATGACGACTTTGTCGTTAAATATTTTATGAATCTTAGACGCAGATTGTCTCTTTGCTCAGTTTTAAAAGGAGAAAACATTCAATTTCCTTTATGTATACTGCGTGATTCTGCGGTTTTCTCGTACAGCACCACTCACAAGCTCAACGTTGTGGTGAGTCTTGCTGGTTAAAGCCCTTCCTGAACGCTCGTCACTCCCAACACTTTCACGCCCATCTTTAAAACGCTTAAACCACTCATAAACCTGTGTACGACTCATACCATCTTTCCCATAAACTTTTTGTAACTTTTCAAATGTATCTTTATATGTTTCAATAGCTTTCTGACAAAGTCTGATAAAAAATCTCTGATCAATTTTTTCTGACATGGTAAATTCGCCAAATGAGATTAACACACAACACAACAATGGACGTGTGTAATCAGCTGTTATTATAAAACGTATACCGAGTAATTAGTATACTGTAAAGTAAACACATGTGTCACTTTTTTGGAGCCAAGTCAGCTGACTTGACATTGTCAGTACCAATCCTGATACTTTTTGATCACACCTCCCTATACATGCGTGTATGTACTTATTGCGCACTACGCATTCCACTCTTATAAGTGAAATGTTAACGTTAGCTCATTACAGCAGTTAAAATTTAGTTAGCAGAGAATGTATAAAATTGTAAGACTTCACATGTTCCGGTGGCTTTGTACAACAAATGTTATTGTATGGCTTTGTTCAAAGTCTGTAACTGGCTTAGATCTATAGTTGTCTTCACTGACAGAATAGTTTAAATGACTCTGCTGAATTAAGTTGGATGATTTCGCTAGACGGTATGCGGAGGGTAATTGGGCCCACGATTTTCGTGCGGTAGCAAACTCGTCACGCTATCGAAATGGCAGTTGTAAACGGCACGACGACTGTCGTATCCGACCCAGAGGAATACTGCACAAGGTGGATCGAAGCCGCGCGTGAGAAACGCGCCGGGCAAAATTGCAATCGGCAAAATAAATCTCAAGAAGGCAGTTAGTTGGTTGTGCTCAGCGTGGTGCCTTGGCGTTTTAATAATAAGGAAAAAAATAGTATATGATGTAAACCTTGTGGCAGGAAAACAACAAAAATACATAATTTATTTGACGTTCGATAATTCTCTCCCTGTTTTACTTTTTGGAATAAGTCCAGTTCTTTTTTTTTTTTGCTAATAATATATTCTGAACAAATAATTAAAATTTGTAAATTGTTGTCGTGGATCCGATTCTTACGTGACACACGTGCAAATTGATTTTCGCCGTCCCAGAGTCTATCAATACAACATCGTTATTCGTTTCTTAATTCTAACCATTGGTGGTGTTTTAAATTTAAATTTAAAAAATCGCTGACCACTAGCGCCTTCAAGTCTATAAAATTCAATGTTTCGACTCCTCACAGGTCGGAAATGTTTTCAGGTAGAGAAAAGCCCAATACACATAAACCGTAAAACCGTCTACAGTCAAAAACCTAATGCAGAAAACCGTAACGTATTAACTGTACAAACAAACAAAATACAGTGGAAAACGTTTAACGCGAAATGACGGGGATCAGCTGTTCTTTCGTGTTAACCGAATTTCTTAGTGACAGAATTTCGTGTTGAACGGACGAAAGGTAAAACAAAATGAGGCAAATGAACAAATATTGTAAAGATTACTTACTGTATTGTGTAGTAAAATAAAGCAATAAAGAATACTCAGAAGATACTTACATGCTAACGTTTTATTTCCTCCTGAATAATTTCTGGTTAATTTTCGGAGGAAAATATGGTCAATTTTTGTTAAAATTTAGTATACACCCACTGTTGCTATGTTTCACTTAGTCTTACGATTTAGGTTTTCTTGTGCAGTAATGCAGTATGTCTTTTAAAGCTCCTATATTAACAATGTTTAATTCATTTTAGAGTACTCCGTTATTTTCTTTTTCGCACAATTCTGCACTGCTTTATTTTCAACAAACTGTTCTAATTTATCAATGTGGTAAAAGATTTCACCTTCCGAGTTGGTTTCTAAATATCGACGGACACGACTCAACAACGAAAGCATATCGATAGCAGTAAGGACTCGTAAATTTTCCGTGTCAGGTTCGTCGACACCCTGTCACTTTCACAGTTTTTAACTTGCACTGTTTTGGGGCATGCATGTGTGGGATTCATTTATTATGTAGCTGTTGAAAGGCAGCAACAAAATTATCGTAACAAAACTTTTTCGTGTTAACCGATATTTTGTAGGTAAAAGTTTCGTGTTAACCGTACTAATACATATCATTATAAAATAGAAGCAACGATCGGGACCTGAGCCATATTTCGTGTTAACCGATATTTTGTGTTAACCGATATTTCGTGTTAACCGATATTTTGTGTTAACCGTACAAATTACATATCATTATAAAATAGAAGTAACGATCGGGACCTGAGCCATATTTCGTGTTAACCGATATTTCGTGTTAACCGATATTTTGTGTTAACCGTACAAATTACATATCATTATAAAATAGAAGCAACGATCGGGACCTGAGCCATATTTCGTGTTAACCGATATTTTGTGTTAACCGATATTTTGTGTTAACCGATATTTTGTAGGTAAAAGTTTCGTGTTAACCGTACTAACTACATATCATTATAAAATAGAAGCAACGATCGGGACCTGAGCCATATTTCGTGTTAACCGATATTTTGTGTTAACCGATATTTCGTGTTAACCGATATTTTATGTTATCCGTACAAACTACATATCATTATAAATAGAAGCAACGATCGGGACCTGAGCCATATTTCGTGTTAACCGATATTTTGTGTTAACCGATATTTCGTGTTAACCGATATTTTATGTTACCCGTACAAACTACATATCATTATAAAATAGAAGCAACGATCGAGAACGGTCGGGGAAAACGAACACGACCGTTTTCGTGTTCAACGTTTTTCACTGCACATTATAATAAGAGGGAAAGTCAAAAGCTAATTGGAAGTTTATATTTCCCTCTTAACCACGTGGCTTGCAGCACTGTCCGTTTCGTTGGAGCCTTATATCATCTATTCATCTGTAGCATTGTTTGTGATTGTGTATAAAGTTAATTGAACGAGCGAAGAGCGTTCTCAGTTTCTACTCGACCGTCTGGCATTTGGCTCGCTATCCGTTTGCGCTGTCTCACGATGACATTTAAACTCATCAATCTATTTTCATAGAACTTGGCATGCGTGTCCATACTTTCAGTTCACGTTGCTTAAGCCTATTTAAGCGTTCTTTGGACAACATCCTTAAAGTGCGATGGCGTAGTAAAACTAGGTTTTTCTAACTATCGTCAGAAAGAACGCATTTTCACAAGGCCTGTTAAGAATACAAAGTTAGATATTTTTAAAAGAATGGAAATTTAGAATGACATGACATTTACTAGCTTTAATTATAATAACAGATAATCAAGATAGAAAATATTTTGAAAACAGCGCTTTTCCACATTTTTTTTCAATCTTTATTATATTTCTCGTTGGTTTACTAAAAACTTTGAGACGCAAGGAATTTACAAAATTATATGGGAAGAATCCAGAATTTCTCATTTATCCGGTGAAAAAATGTGGCATCCAACCTTCAAGCTACAGTAGTCTCATACCTCCTGTAAAGCAATTCTTAACCCCCCCCCTCCCCAGAAACAATAGTCATTCCACTTCCCACCAGAAATAGCTCCTAGTTACGGCACTGATTGAGATGTAATTTGTTTGCAACACCGTAGTTTTTCTACTTCTGGAAGGAATCATTCAGGATTTTGAAAAGACATATTTTAAAATTGGACTTTAATGAAAGGCCAGCCCAGTGGCATCCAAGCGGCTGAAATGAGATTTCTCAGGCACGTGGCAGGGTATAGTCTTCATGATCATAGAAGAAACACAGATATACGGCAGGAACGGAATATTATGGATATACTCGACAGGATCGCCCAGTATCGGTTGAATTGGTGGGCCGAATGGATGACTGCCGCATCCCCAAATAACTGTGGAACTATAAGCCGAGGGGACGGAGAGGTGTGGGACGTCCGAGGAAGTGCTGGAGTAACCAGCTATAATCTTTGCCTGTTTGAGACCGGAACAAACCATCCTTGGTTTAATCCATGATGATGATGATGATGATGACATATTTTAAACAAGAAATGTAATTAAGATTTTGAACTTCATAACTGTGCTCCGTTTTGTAGTACCGGTTTTGTGTAACACGTCTTTCTTTATGGTCACGGTATTGATCGCAGTTCGAATATAACGATAATCTTCTTTTTCCTTTCGTATTTTATTCGTTTTGACGCCTCGAGAGGCGGACAGAGTGACAAATGCGTCCACAATGGCACGCCGGGTTCGGACACGCTTCTTATGCTGTGCTGCTGGTTGTCCGTCTTCACGTCACGTACCAGACAGACTTTCTGTTACGGTGCCCATCGCTTCCTTTCAAACTTCTGCGACTTTGTATAGTTCGCATTCTCCAGGGTACTCATTCGTTGAGCCAGATATTCCTTTTATCTTCTATCTTCTTCTTCTTCTTCTAGCGCCTAGTTACGGCACTGAATGAGATTTAATTTTTTTGCGACGTCGAGGTTGTTCCGCATCTCGAAGGAACCATTCAGGATTTCGAAGTGACATAATTTAAACAAGAAAGGTAATTAAACATTTGAACTTCATAACTGTGCTCCGTTTGTAGTACCGGTATTGTGTAACTCGTATTTCTTAATCGTCACAGTATTGATCGCAACTCGAATATAACGACAGTCAGTTTTTCCTCTCTTTATTTCATTCGTTTTGTCGCCTCGAGAGACGGACAGAGTGACAAATGCGTCCAAAATGACACGCCGCGTTCGGACCCGCTTCTTATGCGGTGCCGCTACTTCACCTACTCGTCTCCTTCATCCGTCAGCACTGTATTTTTGTCATACGGTATTTCTTTCTAACGTGTTATTTTTTGCGCATGTGCCGTCTCAGAACAATTTTCTCGCCGTTTTTCTGCTGGTGCTTTATATTGTCGCCGCGTCTCTCACATTTCTCATTCGTATGCGTTACACGAGACGCAGTGAGTTTTCTTCTTGTGTGTGTGTGTGTGTGTGTGTGTGTGTGTGTGTGTGTGTGTGTGTGTGTGTGTTTAATGACCAAAAGCAATCCCAGTGTTGAGGAAAGACCTCCCCACGCTCAGGCGTGTGAGAACTAAAAGGGTAAATTTTTATCTCCATGGTAACCCACCATAACCCACCATCAATTCTCTTTCCTATCATTATGTTCTGCTTACTCCTCATCCTCCTCCTCCTCCTCCTCCTCCTCCTCCTCCTCCTCCTCCTCCTCCTCCTCCTCCTCCTCCTCCTCCTCCTCCTTCTTCTTCTTCTTCTTCTTCTTCTTCTTCTTCTTCTTCTTCTTCTTCTTCTTCTTCTTCTTCTTCTTCTTTTCTACGTCTTTCTCTCTATAGAAATGGATGTTGTAACTTGTTCCCGTCTCCATTTACAAAAGCCAGGTCTCTCTCTATTCCTTTCACAGTTCCGCAAATTATGGAATTAAATTGTGTTCTTCGCATTGTATCCCATAATCTGCCGACAGTTTCGATACAGTTACTGTATTTACGGTAATTTCCGTAACTTTACTTCCCACGTGTGTGACTTTTCACATTGTAAATTGAAAAACAACAGTCACACCTTACGGAGATTTCAGTCGAAAACTGCTGACCTCCGGAAAGAGAAAAATTGAGTGAAAAGAGAAACAAAGACCGGTACAGCCATATTAATCTACTAGAAGGCCGGAATATTAAACGTGGCAACACTGGAACCAGCTGATATTTTGAGGCCGACTACACGATCTCTTAACTTATGTACTTCAATAATCAAATCGCGTAATTTTTATTTGCCGGTTAACAGCAGTTTTATAATTCTTCATTTTTTGCAAATTAATAGGTTATTATGTAAAATACTGTTATATTATTAAAAAAATATAATAATTAACTCATCCATATGATATGAATTCAATAATTTGAACAAAGTTAATTCATTAGGCCTAACACTAATTCACTAATTTCTTCAACTTAAACGTATAGTACTAAGTGCGCACAGACCTATAATTTTGATTTAGCTATAAATAGGCCTTCTAGTGATTTTAGTAATGCTATGAAATTAAATAAAAATATAACATGTTCACTTTAGCTATTTTATTACACTATGCTTATAGGCCTCAGACGCAACGTTGCCACGTTTAATATTCCGGCCTTCTACTAGAGCCGGCCATGGTATAGCTCGAGAGCGCTTCTTCTGATAAAGCGCGCTGAAGGCGAGAGCTGTGATGCCCACAGAAGCGGAACGAATTGTGTTGTGTGTCTGTGTACGGTACGGTAAATTGCCGAAACAATAGAGTTTGTTAGGCGCGGCGCGGCGCGGTCCCTCAACCATGTTTATGATAGGTTACGACGTATTGTACGCATGTTTTGTTTTGTCATACTTCAGCCGGGCCTTGTCAAACGGTAGTAAATTGAGACGAATTTACACGCTCTCTCTCTCTCTCTCTCTCTCTCTCTCTCTCTCTCTCTCTCTCTCTCTCTCTCTCTCTCGTCTGTGAAGATGATGATGATCATCATAATTCCCTCGTGCCGTATAATGTGCCCAATACGTTCGGCTCTTGCTTATAGTAAGATTTTCCACATGTCTCTTAGTTCACCTAACCTGTCAAGAATTCTTCGTTGCTGACATTGTCAATCTACTGTATACCATCTCAATCCACTTTAAAATTCAAATATCTCCACTTTTCATTTATCCTATTATCCACGCATCAGAGCAGAAAAAGTGCAATGTTCTATAGTAAATCATTTATTCTTTATCCAAGGCTTCTCAAAAGTCTGTGAAAGCTAAAAGTGTTTTTGAACGAGTGAAGGGGTTCCTCAATTTCACTTCATCGTTTCGCATTTGTCTGTCTGTCTGTCTGTCTGTCTGTCCCTCTCTCTCTCTCTCTCTCTCTCTCTCTCTCTCTCTCTCTCTCTCTCTCTCTCTCTCTCTCTCTCTCTCTCTCTCTCTCTCCGTTTGTCAGATTCCCGGTCCGTGTTTGTGCAAACCTCAAGCCATCATGTCGTCATAAACTTTTAAACTATATTAATTTCCTGTAAAATTCGTGCGCAGACTTGGATTATCTTCTGTTTCGTGTTTTTAATTCGCAGACCGTCTCGAATAAAATAAACCGTCTCCCTTTCTCTCTCCTTCCAAGTAATTTGATATACATTCTTGAGGACATGTGGCTGCCAGTGGCGGTCGTGCTTAGGTTGCACGATTGTACAACCCCCATTAAATCCCGAATTGTATTTTAAATTATTGAATTATGAATAAAACAATAACTAACATAATTAAGAAAGTTGTGTTAGTGGTTATAATCACAAACAGAATTATCACTGTTGCACACCACTATAGAAAAATTATTCCGATTAGCGCTTTCAAGATCCACAGCTCATCGTCAGATCGGAAAAAACCAATAAATGAAAAATGTTTTCATTTTTTTTCGATCTGACGATGAGCTGTGAATCTTGAAAGCGCTAATCGGAATAATTTTTCTATAGTGGTGTGCAATAGTGATAATTCCGTTTAATAAGTAATAATAATGTTTTCCAAGCTAAATCATCGTAATTTATCATTTGCCGAGAGTAGTGCTCTGGCTGGCTAGACTCGAATGTTCCTATTACAACGATAATATCTCGGAGACATCTAACATATAACGATGACTCAAAGGGAGAAAACACCGGCTAATTTGGAATTTGATATTCTGCCCCGTTCGCACGATTTAAACCATTTTAATTATGCCGTTTTGTTGACGCGTACAAACATGTCAACAACACCATGGAGACCAGAATTAATTACCATACTAACAAGTAAAAAAATAAATGCTATTTAGCGGCATCGGAACTGAACCTTTATCCGTTTCTGCAGTACATTTTTATATAATATGCGATAGTATCGATATACAGTGAACCTGACCTAACGGCCACCTTTTTTCAGCGGTCACCTCTATGAACGGCCACTTTTCTGAGGAACGGATTTTATTTCTCGTAAGATCAATGTAAATTTCCTCTCCATTAAACGGTCGCCTCTTCCCTCGGCCAGCGGTTAGTCCCTGACGGGATATCTTACACTTGTTTAAACGGCCACCGAGATGTTTAGTCATCTGGAATTCGGTAGTCTACAGCAGACAAAACACTGTAGTTTGGCAATACAGATGTCTAAGAATAGGTTACCCATAGTCCATAGTGTGCATGCCGGCACGACACAGTTACCAGTGTGTACACGAGAGCACGTACAGTGGCGGCAGGCACCGGTACACGCGCGCAGGTAGTCTGACTCAGTTTGCCGGAATGAAATATTCATTCTAGTTTCCGAAACTAGCACCGAGTCGGTGTTTACTTAAGTAAAGTTTATATCTAACGAACTCAAACGATTTGCCACATGTATCTGCGTAATTTTTAAATTTACAAAATGTTATTTGTACACAATACACTACTGAAGTTTCGACAACGTTGAAAGCGATCAGTTTATACGTAAACGTTCCGGACTGTTGAAACCTTCATAACGTTGAATTAAGCGTAAACGATCCGCTTGTGCTTAAGAGGTGTTCTCGTGATTTGTAGTGTAATTCAACAGTAGTTAAACAATAACGGTAGCTTAATAGTGTAACAGTGTGTAAAAAATGAGTAACAAAGGAAGAGTGTGTTTGAATTTAGAGGTTAAGCGAAATGTTATTTGTGAAAGCCATAGGGGTATTTCAGCAAGGAAACTTGCCGACGTTTTTCAATGCGGAAGAACACAGATTAACAACATAATAAAAAATAAAAACCATATTTTAAAAGAGTGGGAATCCAGTATGAATCGGGGAATAAAAAAAAAGCGAGAATCAAAGTGTACACAAGTAAACGAAATTCTTTACGAGTGGTTTAAATGTGTTCGCTCGAAAAAACTCCCGGTTAGTGGAAGTATGTTACGGGAGAAAGCACTCGAAATTGCTACAGAAATTAAAGTCGAAAATTTCGTAGCTAGCAATGGGTGGTTCGAGTGTTTTAGAAAGCGGCACAACATATCGTTCAAAACAATTTCGGGTGAAGGGGCGGATGTACCTGTTAACGAAGTCAATGACTGGAAAGACAGGTTACCAAGTATTCTGGCAGATTACGAATTAAGTGATATTTATAACGTTGATGAGAGTGGATTATATTTTAGAAGTATACCAAATAAATCATTAACACTAGAAAATGAAGCGTGTAAAGGTGGAAAATGGCTAAAGGAATACTAACGATTATGTCATGCTGTAGTGCTGCTGGTGAAAAAGAGCGGCCGTTAGTTATCGGAAAATCGTTAAAACCGAGGTGTTTCAAGAATTTGGAGACAACATTACTGGGCATTAGTTGACACGCTAACAAAAAAGCGTGGATGACATCCAGAATTTTTGAAGACTGGTTACAAAAATTTAATAAAAAATGCAAAACAAAAATCGCCGCGTAATTTTATTATTGGATAATGCGACATGCCATCCAGTTATATCACTGTCCAATGTCAGACTGTTATTTATTCCACCAAACACATCTCATCTTCAGCCACTGGACCAAGGAATAATTCAGACATTCACACTTTTTTATCGAAAAAGTGTTCTTCGGTCTATTGTGTCCCATATGGATGAGAGCAATTCAGCATTTGACCTGGCGAAGAAAATCACTGTTCTAGATGCGGTATCCTGGATCAAGACAGCCAGGAACGAGGTTGCTGTTACCACCATAAAAAAGTGTTTTACAAAATGTGGCATTCACGTTAGCGACGCTGATCTACAGGCGCAACCATTGCATGAAATTTCGCAAGAACTTCAGACACTTGCTACAGTTGCTGGACTGCCATATGATGAAAACGTGGAAATGGAGAATCTACAATGCTGTGATGATCTCGAGGGCAACTGGGAGGATCGATTTTCGGAAGATTACAAAGGTAAGTGAGAAAAACTTCTGCATTTACAATCAATACTTTTTGAAACGGTCAATTAAAATCTGCACTATTCGGAATATACACTTTTACAATACAATATCTTTTCTGCTTTTTTGCAGAACCGGGTGACGATGACGTACAGAGTGAAGAAGAAGTAATTAATGAACATCTAATGGGTTTAAAAAAACTGTTACAATCTCTTAAACGGATCAAAGATATTTGCGTTACTCTCGATAAGGAATGTGGGGAGAATACTGTGGAACACTGTAGTAAACTTTATTGTTTGGTCGAAAATTACGCAATTAAAAAGAAAACTGCGAGCGCAAAACAAACTACATTAAAAAACTATTTTTCAAAAGTATAATTTTTACCAATGTGTTTGAATATAAGTAATTTCACTGTAAACATACTGTAAATAGGAAGTACAACTGCAGCAAACTAATGCAAGTACATAATAAAATGTTATAGTAGATAATCTGTACTTAATATTCTGTATTGTTATTATCCCCCCAACCCCTTTATTAAACGGCCACCTTTCTAAGCGGGGACATTTTACCATGACGCAATGGTGGCCGCTAAAGACAGGTTTTACTGTATAACGATGTGAAAAAAGAAGAAGTGTACTAATTGTAAATTGTCCTGTTTCTTAATGCAAAGCGGAAATACGTGTTGTTTTCATTTGTGAGGTTAGGTGACAACGGTTTTTGGTTTTTAACTTACTGCTGAAATAAATAAAAGCCATGGTCGAGGAAAACATAACGCTTAATGTGTATATACAATGCTCAGTAACGTTTAAAATAAAGTACCTAACGATTTTGAGTTAACGGGTACTTGTTCGTTAATAAAGGAACAAGCTCTGTTTATTTACTACAACAGTAAAAAAACGTGGCGGCTCAGTAGACCAGTGGGTATGCCACCTGGCTACTAATCTAGAGGTCCCGGGCTCAATTCCCGGGCCCGCACCATAAAAATCAAGGTGCGTTTTTCAGCCCCCAGGTCGACTCAGCCTGTTGAAAATGAGTACCTGGGATAACATCTTGGGGATAATAATGAGCGACTGAAGCGTAGTGCTGGCCACACTGCCTTCTTTGTATGCCGTACGGCTCACATTAGGCAGCCTACCCTGCCTACTCCTAAGCTACTTCGGTGGTATACATGGGAGCCATTATTTAGTAAAAAGACGTGAAACCTTCCCGTGAAAAACGTTTATATTGTACGACTGCATTTGATAAGAGAACAGAAGGCGGTTGTAATCGCCGTGTCGTCAGTAAGAGAGGTTAAGATTGACTGTTCCAAGAAGAACGGAAGACTCAGTGACAAACGGTTGAGCGAATGGTATTAGTGCTGCTGCCTTTTGTATGTACATTTTGCCCTTGTCTTCCTCGTTTTCTGTTGTGTTCATTTTATTAGAATTATGACAACTCGCTCAGGTGTGGTGTGTGGTGTGTGGTGTTGCGAGAAACAGATGTCGCAAGCTACAAGCGAACACCACGGGTGGGGGTTAAAGACTGTAGCAAATGAAAAACGCATTTTGTATCAGCACGCGCGCGCACACACACACACAAGCTTATTATATTTATGTTTGCATTTTAATGCTTCAGTTCTGGACTCACAATAATAGACTAATAACAACAATATAATACTGCAACGAGGAAACGTCTCAGACAATGGAGAGTGTCGTTCTGCGTGTTTCCCGGTCAACCTGACTGGTGTGTGTTTCTGCGAGGCCGCGCTAAAGTGCGTCTAGAATTTTCGAGTGCCTGTTGACGCGTATTGAGGATTACTTTGGGACACTCTTGTGCTAGTTATATAAACCACGACAGCTGCCGCTTAGAAATCAGTTTATGTTGGACGATTTGTCAAGTGATATCGAGTGGTTGTGTGTTATAATTAGTGCGGAATTTTTTATAGTTGACATTACTATTGCGTGTGGACAATTTTTACTTGAATTGTTGTAAGAGACTATCTTTTTGATAACAAATTATTAATTGCGATAATTAATGCTGGTTTTTAGTGACTTAATTGGTGTCTTGTATTTTGTTTTCCACTGCACCAAGTAGACCGTCGTAACAATACGTTACTTGTTTTATGACCCTCCAAACAAGGGTGGATGGATCTGCGTGTGGGGGGGGCGGACAGCGATCAATACTCTAAAACAGTATAAAAGGACGTAATTAAATACAGCCGGGCGTAAGCGCGTCCAGTAATTATCTTCATCAGTAGCAAACACAGGTGTTTGTTAATGCACGCATTTCTGTACAATTTATTTGTTTTCATTTTCTCGCGAGTAGGAAGCAACCCAGTAGGAGCGGAGAGGTGAAATCTTTCATAGTAATTGATTACTGTAATTACTGTAAGTCAAGTGCTTTATACTGTATTCTAACGACAGTCACAAGAATGTGTTTTACTACAAAAAAAAAAAAAAAAAATTGTGTTGAACTTAACGGACGATTTAGCGATTTCTTCTACCTGTACCAGTAGACCTAAAACCTGTTGGATATGGCCTGCTTCTCTCCGTCATTTCTCCTCCACTCCAGCGGTGGCTCATCAGGGGAGGTAGCCTAAGGGAGACCAATCCTTCTCACTGAAATTTAGAAAAATATTAAAAATGAACAACTAGTAATAGGCTACATTTTTTATTGTAACTGAACGCGTAATCAATCTGTAATCACAACTTAGCTTTAAATTATCTGATTACTTACAAAAAACGTTTAAATCGCGCGTTATCAATAGCGTACAATAGCAGCGGAGGCAGGGATCTGAGTAGCCGCCGTAGTATTCGTATGGTTACGTGCCTGGGGGGACGCTAGTGCATCTCTAACCGTATACGTTGGAAGCAACCAGTGAATTAGCTTCTCGGCATGGATTAAGGTGGTTTGTGTTTGTTTTACGTAGTCTTTATGTTCTCGTGGTCCTTGTGCGTGTATGTTTATTATTTACCTCTTCTTGGCGTGTGTTTGTGATCTGTCCTACGAGGATAAAATTGATTTAGCAGAAGAAAATGAAAGTGATATTGCAGTATCGAACAAATGCATTATTACAACACTACTGAATAAACAATTTTTCCGGTTGAGTGACTTTGAGAGAAATGAAATACTGAAAGCTGGTCGACCTATCCTCAAATTTTTATTTCCTAAAAGGTACTAAAACAAATCTAGAACTTTCCAGTCGTAATTGTACAACCAACATAAATGGCTACTCGGTAGTGGGGTAAATTCGAAGTTATTGTGCTGGCGCTGTTTACTGTTAAGCACACAACAAGACTACATGGCTTACAACTAAATTCATCACAGCTTTCAAACGCTGTTATAATCAGATAGCTCTATCGTACTTAAGAGTGAAATAACGTGTGTCTCGTAGCCTCCCCATCCTCAGGACACACCGGCCCCCACTGCTCCACTCTCATTTCCGCTGTATCCTCCCAGTCCCTTGTATGTTCTTATTCTCGACCCGATTGACCAAACCCTTGAAGGTGCTTCAGTGACTTTAACACCCCAACAGGACATAAGTACAAGAAACAAAATAAAGTGGTTAGTACAGAAAGGCATGAAACACTGTTACACCTGATAACAGTTAAGAGAGACAGGGATGAAGAGACCGACAGACATCGTCTTGACACTGCCGACAGACGAGGCCAGAGGACAAACAATAATAATTAATTGCAAAGTGTAGGTGAGAAGGTCTGTAACTGTTGGAAGACGTAGCTCAACACAACCACAGCCATTCTGTTGTACGTCGTCTGCTTCTCTACGCTGTTTCTCCACCACTATCATTTATGATCTGTTCTCCCAGCCTCTCCTGTACACAAACATCCTCCCAGTCTTGTCGCATTTGTTCTGCCTCTCTTCTCGTTTCAACAAGACCTCCAACATTCTTCAGTGATTTAAGATTCCAACAAAAAGCAGTGGCGTAAGTGGAAGCTGCTTTTGTGGGGGGGGGGGATGAAATTAGCTTCTGGGCGAGGGACGTAAGACTTGGTTCAAGGTTGGACTCCCCACTTTTTTCTCAGGACAAAATGAGAAATTCAGGATTCTTCCGATTTTATTAATACATTTTGTTGTGTCCCATAGTTTTTGAGTAAACCAGCGTGAAGTATACGATTTGAAAATCTTCTCCAGAACTTCATTTGCATTTCTTCTTATCTTCTTCTTTTTCTCTTCGCTTAGGGCTTCACCTGTTTATAACGAACTACATAAATCAATACAATCGCCACATTGCATTCGTCATCGCTCAAGTCGTCTTTTGCCTTTTGAACGATTATCCCGAGGACTAACCTGTCTCCATCCATCCTGTCAGATTTGACGGATAAATTTGAAAATAAAGTTCAGAGGGAAGTTATACTGTCAATTTGTGAGTGCGGAATGTGGCGATGCAGGAAGAGCCTTATATGTGGCGATGTACACGGAGCTTATTATAACGTTTGCAACCTTACGTCCTTCATTACGATACAGAGATTGAGATTGTCGATCGTGTCCTGAGAACGGAAGACTACGGGCAGCACGAGACCTACCTAAAGGCTTACCAGATGGGGTGAGAACGAGAGGAAGAGCCAAGCGTCGGTCCAAAGATAGTGTTTACGGTGATTTAAACATGAGGTATTTAGATATGCGTAGTATGCAGCATGTAGCACTGTGGTAGCGGGGCGTCTTTGCACCCAATGGCTTCTTGGTGATATACTTAGGTCTGATGCAGTAGACTGCTTCCTAAAAACTGGAAGGGACAACAGCCAACGCGTTAACGAAGAAGGCGGGGGAGAAATAAAACTTTATTTTTGATTTGATTTTTGGGCGCTGCCGCCGGAACCGATTCAGGCAACAGATGTTGCCTGTCTCAAGCTCAGCGGGCAGACGCCTTGAGGCCTCGGTCGCTGTCCGCGAGGCAGAGAGCCTCCGTATCGGTGATAGGCGTAACAGCGGCAAATAGCGCAGTCGGCGTGCGAGGAGGGAAGAAAAGACAGCTTAGAAGGTTAAGTCAGGGGCTGGGACAGATGTTAAATGTTAAATCTAGTGATGTGTTTATTGGCGGGTCATCAAGATCGCCCGAGGGCGTTTGGCCCGGACTAGGGGAGGTGGTTGCTTGATTTAGACATGTGAATCACTCACCCGCGCTCCGGGTCGTACAGTGGTGGAGCGGACCATGGGCATCTATTTGTCCCTGTTGTGCCAATGAAGAGAGTGCAAGTAAACAGCCTACAATATACACACTTCAAGTGTGTGTGTGTGTGTGTGTGTGTGTGAACAAACGCCGTAATCGCTGCTAACTTAATTACCAAAACGTATCAAAAAGCAATTAAAAGTTTACACGCGAAATTTGTACTCAGCCACGCAGCGAGAGTTTCTTCTTCTCTTGAGTCGTGGTGTGTTCGTTTTCTTGCAGCACAACAAAATTTAGTTCAGACAATTTCACAAAGTGGAGGCGGTAGAGCGGCATAGTACGTACGAGCACGGACGTGCTGGCGCGCAGCGGTACTGTTGTTAATTAAAGCAGAAGCCGGCTCCTGCCTCACGCACGCGCACACACGCACAGTAATCAACGCCATCCAGCCGCTGTACTGTAAGTTGTTTCTTTTCTTCCTCGGCGCGCGCGCGCGCGTGTGTGTGTGGTGTATTTTAATACGTGGTAATCAGTACTGAAATGATTATCACGGAGGCTGTGTATGAGATACAGAAGGCTCTTCTTCCCCCAAATCAGCCCACCCTTCACGATTATAACACATTACCGACACGGACTGATTCGAAACGTGTTCGTCGGAGCGCGCAGACTGGATACGCTGGAATAGTAAACTGCAGAGATTGGCGGTTTAAATGTAATGTTGGTCATCATCATCACCACCACTCCAAGGACTAGGCCTTAGACCTGTTCCGGTACCCACCTCCTCCTCGGTCTACCGACACCTCTCTTGCCAGTAGGGTGATAACCCAAGGTAGCAACAGGTACACGGATATCAGGCATGCGGTTCAAGTGATCACACCATCGCCTTCTGTAGTCTTCAATCTTCTGATGCAATGATACAATGTTTAAATCGCGTCTAATTTCCTCGTTCCTTCTCCGATCCAAGAGAGAACAACCTTGCGTCCCTCTTAGAAATTTCATTTCGGCTGCCTGAATCCTCTGCACGTCCCTTTTACCAAGAGTCCACGTCTCACTAGCATACCGGAATGTGGGGGCAGCCACAGTTTTATAAAATTTCATTCACGTATTCTTCCGTCTCTTATTTTTCAGGTACCTATGAATCGTTCCACAGGTGCGTCTAAATTTTGTTAGGTAGACCTTCCATCGTTACAAAAATAATAATAATTAAAAAATATATTAACACAAAGAAATTCAAATCCCTGTAGGCCTACTGTTTAAATTTTAAACTGAAATTTCCTTAAAACTTAATAAACAGCAATACGATCCCCTTTTGGAATATGAGACACGTAAGACGTACCTATGTTTCTATAACAAAGTATAAATTCATTAAAGAAAATTTTAAAGTTACTTAAACGTTATTTATTCTTCTTTAACAAACTGTTTGTATGTTTAAGGTATTGTAATTAACAACGTTTTCTGTATGAAGGACAGGCTGATTAAAATTTTCTTGTTTAAACAGCTGCTGCTAAAACATGTCGTGGACCCTCCGGCTGAGAATCACTGGCTCACATCACTTTGTATTAAAATTGTCATCTAACAGAGATATAGCGACAGTATGCTGTGCGCGTCGCACCCGCGAGTCTCTGCACGTCCCTTTTTCCAAGAGTCCATGTCTCACTAGCATACAGGAACGCGGGGACAGCCATAGATTCATAAAACTTCATTCGGGTATCCTTTCGTGTTTTATTTTTCAGCGAGAGCTCGTCAGCTGAGGTGAAAGCAACTCTCTAGGGGAAGAGCAGCCCGAAATCAAAGTTCCTGTTCCTCCAGGTTGAGGGTTTTACAGCGGGCCGGTAACCTACTTAAGTAAAAATATTGTACCACCCTTTTTTATGCTACCACTTATGTAGCACGTTTATACTATGCTGGGCCCCAAAAACGTGGACATACAATATATACTAGAAATATCTTAATATACCACATTAATATAACATTCGCTACCACCTATGACTCATTTCCAATATAGGATACATCCAAAACACACATTATAATAACTTACATATAATGGAGAGCGGTGCCAGAAAATAATTTACACTACCAGATAGTGAGCAGATGTAAAAGGGAGTTTATTAATTTTGAAACAAAGTTAGCCTCTTTCGTGCAATTATGAATCAGCCAACGTGTAAAATTAGTTACTAAATAATCAAATTCTGAACAAGTTAAGTGTTAAATAAGCTGGAAACTGAATAACAGGAATACTGAATAAATTAGATAGTGAACAGATTGGTTACTAAGTCTCGACTTACAGAATAAATTAAATTCTGATTCAAATCACCTACAATAAATCAGCCGTATGAATCAATACGAGTTTACAGTTTTACTTATGTACAACAGGCATGCTATAATTCGTTAGTGAATTTCTCACATTTGCTAATAGGCCTACTTTAAAATTTCTGTGAAATATTTAAGTTCATCTCGCTCTAGATGAGCGATTTATTTCATGTTTCCTTTTTTTAACTAACTGTCTGGAACTTGGAACTATTGCCCGGTATTATTAATGAAAAGTTGTTACTTGAAACTGCACAAAGTGTTTGGTGGCGTCGAGTTCGTCGTTGCTAATGCGGACATCAGTTGAGGGTTCGTATTTCTGCCCTGCTTGTAGGATCCATCTGCTTAAGTGACGAGAAAATTCGATACGCTGGACTGAATCTCTGGAGTTGCTGTCCCCGTTCGTGGAACCAAGTTTACACTGTAAATTCCAGAACGTGCTTTTTACAATTACAGAATTGTGGCTTAAATAGTATAACAATATTAAAATTGACATTTAAAATTACATATCTCTCCTTTTCTCTAAATTGGCGCTGAAATTGTTTTTCTTCTTAAGAGGCTTACAGTTACGAGCATGTTACATCATGGTTTTATACAAATTATAATCTTATACATAAAATACATATGAGTCTTTTTATAAAAGTGCCAAACAAATATGATTGTTACTGGTACTGATCCATAGTGACTGAAATAATTATAAATACCTTGGTAAAAGAGGCTCCAAATTAAGTTGTCGACCCGGAGACGACTGGGAACTCTGCTCACAGCGGATTGTGCTGGTCGACTGATATAACCTGTCTAGCGAAAATTTTACTAGGAAAGGGACGGGGAGGGGCGTGACGTCGACCAAAGTACGGGTATCCGTAGCGCGACTATTTAATTTATTTTGCTCAAATCGTTATTAACGCTTGTTGTTGCATTCGGCGAAGGGAGCTGCAACTGCAATAATAACCGCAACAATATTTATGTACGTACAGAACCCATACGAGCCTCGGAAATCGGATGGGAAATGTAATTTTGGTTTGTTGAGAAAATCTGGAGCTGCAGAAGAAAGTGTTGAAGGGCCAAAAGACAAAGAATCGCTGTTTTAGGGGAAGAAACATGTGAAGATAATGGAGAATGAAGAAAAAATTCAGGACAATAAGTTGACATAAACAAATATACTAGATAGAGAAGTGAACACTATGAAGTAAGTGAAGTATGATGATGATGATGATGATGAATTTTATTTGTTTGTCTATCACTTTTTAAGTCGCTAAAATATTCTAACGTGAATCGTATCGAATCGCCTAGAGCAGCTGAGAGCTTCCTCCCACCCGTTCCTCCCCACACGTCCCGTCGCGCCCCAGGTGTTGCCTCAGTCAAGGCTGCGAAAATATGTTCCAGATTCTTCAAGAGCACACTTGAAATACGCATTAGCGTCAACATTAAGTGGCGTGCACATTGAGGACGGAAAAAACATTTCTAGACGGCGTGCGTTACCTATAAAAAGCCCATAGCAGCCGGCTTGTCACTCAGTTGTGTTGAGCGATTTCATTAGCGCGGATCGAGTGTTTGTAGAAGTATTGTAGTGAAGTGTTATTGTGTTATAGTTGGTGTGGAATTCTAATAGTTGGCATTATTATTGCCTGTCTACAAATTTAACTTTAATTATTGTACGAGACTAATCTTGTTGGATAACTTGTTGATTACAAATTATATTAATATTGTGATAATTACAGCTGGTAATTAGTGACTTCAATGGTGTCTTGTATTTTGTTTTCGATTGTACCATACGGCGATCAATGACACCGTCGTAACATATTGTTTCCGTTACAAAATCGAATTGGTCGGTAAATCTCCTGGAAAACAAAACAAAACAAAACAAAATCGAAAACATGATAACTAATGCGACAGATGATATTGATTTGCGCCTAGGTTTGAGCTCGTGTGTGCGCGCGTACGTGCATTGGGTGCGCGGTGTGTATTTTTATGCCAGGTGATCAATACCGAAATGATGATTACAGAGCTTGAATATACACACCTCCACCCCCGTCAGAATATGATAACACATTATCTAACACAGACTGTTCCGAAACGCGTTCGTCCGACAGAACAGAATGGCGATTGGCAATTTGAAATTTTACACGCGCTGGTTGTTAAATAACAACGGATGCATATTAATAATAGTAAAAAAAAAGAATACGTGTATTAAACATAACACTGCGTTGTGATCGACTTTAGGTCTACAGGCCTCAGTGGTTAAAAATTATTAGGTCAGTCCTGAAACTTCCTTCACAAACAGCATAATATTTCACAACAGATTTTAAATATTATATCAAGGAAAGAAACCAATAAGAACAAAAGTAGGTCTAGTGATTAATGATCGAATTCCAGAACAGGTGAGCTATTTGTAATTATTTGGGCAATGATATTGAATATGATAGGAATTATGATAGTGATGTTAAGTTAGGTAAGTTCCAGAAGATCTGTGGGACAATAAACCGTATTTTTAGAAACAAGGTACGTCGAGATACACAATTAAAGTTCTACAAAGTTATGGCAGTGTCCGTACTGTCCTATGGGTGTGAATTATGGACAACAACCAAGAAACAAGACAATAAAATACATGCCTCGGAAATGGCGTTCTTAAGAAGAGTTGAAAGGTGTTCTAAACTTGACCGTATAAAGAATGAGAAGAATAAGAGAAGAGTTAAAGTTTTTAATTTGATTACAAACAACGGTGGAAAGAACACTTTGAAAGAATGTCAGATTGAAGACTGGCCGACCAAGTCTGGAAAGATAAACCTATAGGACACAGGGTTGTGGGTAGAATTAGGAATGGATGGTTGGAGGATCTATGAAGGCGCTAAAGTCAGCATATCTTGGATACACCGTGTTGTGAAGATGATCATGATTAAAATATCGAACAGGCAAAAGAAAAAATGCTGTCTATTCTATGGAATTTAAGGGTTAATTGAAAAGTTTGAGAATATAAACCTATAGGACACAGGTGTGTGGGTAGACCCGGAAGAGATGGTTGGAGGCTGTACGAAGGCACAACAGGCAGCATCTTGCCTATGGCGTGTTATGAAGATGACGAGGTATTCCTAAGTTTCGTTGTCTTTCGCTGCACCGCCTTCTTCTTCTCAGTTGGTTACAGCTGACGCCCTCTCATCCCGTCCTAATCTTCTCTTATTCCTGTCTTCCCGGTTATGTATTTGTAAGACATCATGAGCTTCGTCTTTCAGAGAACATCTTGACCTTCCCTAAGATGTGGATACGAGTCCCCTTTGATTTGGAGTTCATTTCTACAGTTTGTCAATCGGGAACACTATCCAACATCCTGTACCATTTTTACGCTTTTTCCTTCAGTTGCGTCTGTTATTTCATAGTCAATGCCCATTCTGGCTGTAAACCTTTCTAAGTCAATCCTAGTCACTCTCTTACATCTTCTCCAGAAGTTAATTTGTATTCCTTTTATCTTCTTCTTCTGCTTCTGCTTCTTCTTCTTTTTCTTCTTCTTCTTCTTCTTCTTCTTCTTCTTCTTCTTCTTCTTCTTCTTCTTCTTCTTCTTTTTCTTCTTCTTCTTCTTCTTCTTCTTTTTCTTCTTCTTCTTCTTCTTCTTCTTCTTCTTCTTCTTCTTCTTTCTATTTCTCTGCTTTGGTTTCTTCTTCTTCACGTCACCAATCAGACAGACTTTCTGTTACGGTGCCCATCGGTTTCTTTCAAACTTCTTTCAGACTTCAGACTTTGTACAATTCGGATTCTCCAAGGTACTCATTCATTGGGTCATATATTCCTTTCATCTTCTTCTTCTTTTTCTTCTTAATTAGATTCAGACATAATCTAGTTGCAACGTCGGTGTTTTTTTTCGCGTCTCGGAGTCACTAAGGTTTACTAAATGATACACTTTGAACAAGAACGGTAATTAAACAATTGAACTTCATAACGGTGCTCCGTATTGTAGTACCGGTATTGTGTAACTCGCATTTCTTTATCTTCAAGTTATTGATCGCAACTCGAATATAACGACAGTCAGTTTTTCCTTTCGTATTTTATTCGTTTTGTCGCCTCGAGAGGCGGACAGAGTGACAAATGCGTCCAAAATGACACGCCGCCTTCGGACACGCTTCTTATGCGGTGCCGCTACTTCACCTACTCGTCTCCTTCATCCGTCAGCACTGTATTTTTGTCATACGGTATTTCTTTCTAACGTGTTATTTTTTGCGCATGTGCCGTCTCAGAACAATTTTCTCGCCGTTTTTCTGCTGGTGCTTTATATTGTCGCCGCGTCTCTCACATTTCTCATTCGTATGCGTTAGACGAGACGCAGTGAGTTTTCTTCTTGTGTGTGTGTGTGTGTGTGTGAGTGTGTGTTTTTTTAATGACCAGAAACAATCCTTGTGTCGGGGAAAGGCTTCCCCACACGCTCAAGCGTGTGAGAACTAAAAGGCTAAATTTTTATCTCCATGGTAAACAGAGCGTCGTAACAGTATGTATAAAATTATATTGAAGAATCCTGAATTTCTCATTTGCCGTGAAGAAAATAGGCAGTCCGACCTTCAAACTAGTCTCATCCCCCCCCCACACACGTCTAGTCTCATCACCCCTCAGGAACAGCTCCTGTTTACGTCACTGTGTGTGTGTGTGCGCTTGTATGCGCGCGCGCGTTTGTCTGACTGTCGAGTATTTGTAATTTTTAAAACGTTATTTATTTCGTCTGCTCGGTATTTGTGAGCCGCCTCATTTCCCCTTCTCAAAGTTTTGAAAAATTTTAATTTTTTTTTTTTTTTTTTTTGAAAAGAGGAAGGCGTCCCGTAAAATTTAAAAACTAGGCCAAAGACCCAGACGAAGCTTAAAGTGTACCAGGCCCATTGTGACAGGACTTGGAAATGAAACAGCCTGATTAACAAGACAAATTTTATTAGCGTATGATTTAAAACATCAAAATACTGCAAAAATCGCAAACAACATCTTGTACAGCAAGTACCTAGTTTTCCCCTTTTTCTAAATATTATATTATCTTGCTTATAATTTTAAATATACAATTATATGAGTGCTATAACAACAAAGAAACAGATAAATACCTTTTGTGTGCCCTTTCATAACAGCCTAATATCTATTATATAAAATGAATTCATAATTATTTATGACCCTTGGTTCTGCATTAATAGAATTTGAACACTTTGTTACATACTGCAGTGACACATGTGACCAGCAAGTCAGCCAGCATAACCAGCCCACTATCAACCGAAATCTTAAATTCGAGCAATTAAATAAACAACTAACTAGAAATATAGACTAGACTAAAAACGGCAATTTACAAAATGTAAAGTCACACAGAATTCAAAATGACCGGACCCCAGCCGCATGCCCAGCCCAGGCATCCCTTGCACAGACATGACCCGAAAGAGTGAAAGAGACCAAAGAAACGAAAATAATAAATTTCAAAGTTAAAAATAATAAGCGCCAGGGTTTAGCAAAATTCACCGCCCAACTGTAAGCCACTTCAAACATCATTAAAGTAAAAAAAGTAAAACCCGACAATAGCATGTGCCAGGCTGACATGGTAATTCATGAATGTTCCAGCATGTAGTTCAGACGGACTTGCTTGAGTAAAAGTATATACTGTATATCATAAGGTACCCAAAATTAAGTTACAAAAAAATTAAGGGAGCTGGCGATGCCTGCTAATCCGCATACAATTTATGACTCCCTATACATATACATCTATGGTGTAATACAAACAGTGCACAACTGAGCACATTTTCTACGCACACGTCAAGTTCGGTCTATTCATATCACTTTACAAGTTAAGTTCAAAGAGAATGTAATTTGATTTGTAGAAAGTGTCAATCACGTGTGAATTCTGTTGCGAAACTCGAGCGTGAAATAATGGAAAATGGTCACCTTGTATTCCGTGGTTAGAAGGCGATCAGCTGCCTGCGTGTAGTTTAAGGTCACAAAAGTCCCCGTTACAGTTCATTGCAGATAGAGGGTGAAAGATTCGGGTTCCCAGGTTACATTCTCTCGACGGCGAAATTCAGGTAAAGCTTAGCTGCTCAGCAGATGACCACGGATGGAGTTGTAGTCATCCGCATCTCTCGAGCACTTCGACGAGTCAGGAACCCTAGGATAACAGACTTTTGTAGCAACCCTCACAAAATTCACGCTTACAAAACTTCACTCGAGCTCTAACACACACACCACGAATCATATGGATACTGGACCTTCGCTTACAACCAGTTAGTATTCAGATTAAATAATCAAATTTAACTCGCAAAATAAACATTCATCGATGCCACTGCACGATATTTCTTATTTAAATAGTTACTATTAACCTGTTATAACCACAATCGGTTTCGTATAAAGCTTCGCCACGTGGGCGGAATTACATACATATTAATTATTAATGCATTGCTGTTTTTTACTAATACTTCATCAGCACCTTGCTTTGTAATATTTAATTAAATAACAATTAACAACAGAACCTCTATAATTACTTTCAAAGTTGAAATTCATCACTAAAATTCAGCACGTGGTCATTCATGCCGTTCAGAACAAGACAGCAATCACGCCCGCTTATGTAAAACAATCTCACATACGCCATAAACACATTTAAATCCTAATTCCTTTTTACTCACAGTTAGAATTATTAAATTAACTTACCAGAGGTACTTTATGGATTAGCAATCCATACAGATATAAGATGAGCACACGTCAAAAAATATTCACCGCCGAGATATGGATAGTCATTCAGCCGTGACGGAAATGGAACTGAACTATTGTCCGTGTACACACATGCTCTTTTCAATCACCAGAATGCGCGTGCATGACTTCGACACACACACCGGGCGTGCAAAACAATAGAAATACGAAATTTACTAACCGTAACGGCGCCGTGATTATATGCTTTGTGCCAATCACGGCACATTTGTATCACGCGAAAACGGTTTTTCGGTTCCAAATGAAACGTACATTAAGGAAAAGATTAATGAATGATACGACCAAGTACCGCACCCGACGTCTGCTCTCTCTCTCTCTCTCTCTCTCTCTCTCTCTCTCTCTCTCTCTCTCTCTCTCTCTCTCTCTCTCTCTCTGTGTGTGTGTGTGTGTGTGTGTGCGTGCGTGCGTGCGTGTGTGTGTGTGTGTGTGTGTGTGTGTGTGTGTGTGTGTGTGTGTGTGTGTGTGTGTGTGTGTGTGTGTGTGTGTGTGTGTGTGTGTGTGTGTGTGTGTGTGTGTGTGTGTGTGTGTGTGTGTGTGTGTGTGTGTGTGTGTGTGTGTGTGTGTGTGTGTGTGTGTGTGAATATTCTGGCATGTAGACAGTCGGTGAAGTGAGAATGAAAAATGACTGACAGAATGAGATCTCTAAGATTACCGCTCTAGCACTTCTCAGACGCTGCTTATAGCGTATATCGGCATCAGCATCAGCATCAGCATTTCGCAAAATACTTGACGGGTCTGTTAATGGTCTGCATGTTGAAAATGCCAATAAGCCCTGCTGCTTGTAATGATAATGGATTAATGGATATACAAATTGTGTGTGTGTGGGAGGGAGGGGGGTGTTCGTACATAGAAGTATAACGTGTATAGTAAAGTATAATGTTTATGTCGCTCTGTATACCAGTAAGGGTTACCTCAGATGGCCGATACAAATAGAAAAAAAGTTGTTTGATGTTACTGTAAATAAAGTTAATTTATATAAATTAATTTAGTTGCAAACTTTTTCCCCACCTATGGGAGCAAAAGTTCGCATTTGACACGTTTTGGAAATATATTTATTTATATGTGTTGCAGTAGTTGAAATTATCAAAAGTGGGTCTCAATCGAACCTTACGGGATTCATGATATTTCTGTCAATATATAACGAGTATCAGCGCAATGAGTGCAGTTTGAGATGAATTTAAAATTTAAGTCCACACTCTTGCACCACTCTACGCTACCCCATGGCTCATAATACCACCTTTTCCTCTGATAACTTCTACTGTTCTCTGAAACACGAACCAAATAATTTTTATGCAAGTCGAATGTTCTTTTTTTTTTATTTCTGGTGCGGGCGAGCCCCAGGGCTGCAGCCTATGTAGCCTATGCTTAAATCCGCCATTGATTACAAGCATTGTTTTTCATCCTGTACTGTCCACTAATTAGTATTAAATGATTTATTTACATGAGTTCAAAATACAAAATAAATACATGTACAAGTTACATGTGTGTTCAAAATAAATGCATTCATTTATTTGTGTTCAAAATACAAATACAATATGTATGTTTTAGACAGCGGTGTGTAAGTATATTATGTAACATAATTTTTTCGTTCATTACAGGTAAATATGACATTATTACGATTGTTCTGGCTGTGAAGATGGTGGCTTGTGTGGTGAGTGATGAGAGAATAATTGTATGAAACGGGGTTTGTCGTTTGTAAAACTATTTTGTAAGCTGAAATTACTTGTTCCCAACATACGTACTTGTACCTTATATGTGCGATATTATCTTCTATGCGTAGTAGCAAAATTACTTAATAATTTACCTATAGTTCAACCTTATGTGCGGGATCATTAGGCGAATCCTTAAGTCAGCAAGTAAGGGAACACGCCTAAAATTCTACAAGGTGATGGCTCTTCCCACACTTCTTTATGGGTCTGAGAATTGGACTTTAACGAAAGGCCGTGCCAGTCGTATCCAAGGGGCTGAACTGAGATTTCTCAGGCACGTGGCAAGGTATACTCTCCATGATCATAGAAGAAACACAGATATACGATAGGAAATGAATATTATGAGTATACTCGACAGAATCACCCAGTATCGGCTGAATTGGTGGGAACATCTTTGCCGAATGGATGACTGCCGCATCCCCAAACAACTATCGAACTATAAGCCGAGGGGACGGAGAGGTGTGGGACGTCCGAGGAAGCGCTGGAGTGACCAGCTCTAATCTTTGCCTACTTGAGACCGGAACAAACCGTCCTTGGTTTAATCCGTGAAGATGATGATGATGAATTTACCTATATATAGTCGATCAGCAAAAGGATGTTGAATGTTTGAATAGGATGTCACAGAAACGTGGTAAGGAGGACAGCAGGGTAATGTTGTATAGTCAGCTGAAGGAAATTCTGAAAACAACACATTCAGCTTGGGCACAAACAGGTAGAAGAGGTCACGGCCGGTAGCAGGTCCACCCTTAATATCCAGAGAATTATGGTCCCCTGCGGCACGAGCTCGGGCACACAATTATAGACGTCCCGCACAATCCCTCGGGCTGGCTAAATGAAGAAGAAGAAGACGACGTAGAGCGTGACGTAGTGGGATAACTACGGAGGGATGATCAAGTGGATCAATCCCCCCTCGGGAAGCGGTTAAAAATTTTAGTGAAATTCCATACCGGCTTAACGTAGGCCTGTTTCTAAGCCAACTGCGTGGTGTGTTAAATAAGGCTAAAAAAAAAAATTATGTGGAAAGAATCATGTCTACATCCCATTTGTACTGATAAAACCTTCAAGCTAGTCTCATCCCTCCCTTGGCACCTTCAGGACAAAAGTCCTAGTTACTCCACTGGCGAGGCGGACGTAGTAACAAGCTGTTTGAGACTATGATGGACAGATGAAATTTTCAAAAATGAACATTAAAGTCAATTTCTTTTAACTTAACAAATTAATTTGCAATTTTTTCAAACTTTTACCTCACTTTAGGCTCTGGCGTCCCAACTTTGGAATTTCCAAAAATTAACACTGCGTTTACGTTTTAGTAGAAATTCGTTTCCATTTGGTAAGCCACGTGAATTTTTACGGTATTATTATTACATTTTCATACAGTTTTGTGGCTGGCGTCCCAAAATTTTGAAATTTACAAAAATTAACACTAAATTCATATTTTGGTTAAAATGTCTTTTAATTTCAGAACCCACATGGACTTTAGCGATTTTTCAAAATTCAGTCCGCTTTATATTTTGGCCTCCAGCCTCCCCCTAATTTTTGGGGATGAATCTCAAAAACAGAGTTATTCTGAAGGGTAAAAATATGGACTCGCGCGCCGAGTTTTACGAAACTCGGTTGATGCGTTCAAAACTTATCGCGAGACACTCCCCAAATAGACAGACAAATGCCCAAACGGTCGAGTCTAAACTGAGACTCGCTTCGCTCGGATCAACTAATATTTGAAAATTTTGAAGATAGAACGGTCATCATCATCTCCACAACACGGCATAGGTAAGGGTACTGCCTGTTCCGTCTTCAAAAATCCTCCAGTCATCTTTTCCTAGATCTACCCACGTTTTGCCAGTCTGGAATCTGACATTCGTTTGTAATGTTCTTTCCACCGTTGTTTGTAATCTTTTAATACAAACAACTATTGATAGATAGAACGGTTATTTTTCGTAATGCGTGAAAGACAGAAAAATCTGAATAGGTATTAGATATTTTAGAAATCCATTCGGAGTTCTGTCTATGCAGCATTATACAGAATTGAAGACAGCAGCGTAATGGACCAGTTCCATTCAGTTCTTGTGACGGACATTGTCCATTTTGTGGACGTACTGAAAGATAGTTCTGTGAGACGGGGTTTTTATTATTTATTCTACGAATTACATTCATGATCAATGATACAATTCTGGAGCAAATATCCTTGGATGTGATACCTTTCAAAACCTAGGATTTGATATTACATATCAATTTGAGGAGAACATCGAGAGAAAGATGAACAGATTTCAGGTGATTTGTGGCACTATTAAAGGAAACTTTAGGGAGAAAAATCAGAAACAAGAAAGGAAACTCAAATGAAGTTCTGTAAGGTTATGGCAGTCCTTTATGCGGTGTGACGATTTAAATTTAAAACAAATAAAAAAAATAATAATAATAAAAATATAAAATGGGAAGTTAGTGAAAACCATTAAATCGCACTATTTAAACCGAAGAATACCCCTGAACTAACTCATAATAGTAATGAGAATTAAAAAGGGAATTTAACTAAAATAATTAACTAAAACTGAGAAAGCAAGAGTTTAAAAACTGTTAACCCTTTATTAAATTATCATGCTATGACCTGTGTAATACCGGATCCAACTTGCATACCGACCCGGCATTAAATAAAAAATACATGTAAACTATAATGTAAATAATAAATAATTCAAAGTCACTAGTAGTAGTTGTAATAAATTCTGTACACAAGCAAAGTCTTGATTGTTTATTATGTCGAACTGTAAGACTGTATTACTAATTAATAGTTGGAACTATGTTATGGCGGAGTATTCACCCCGCGTCGTTACAATTTTCCTGTTGTAACAATGTAGGACTTGAGATGCGCGTTCAATCTGTAAACAGCTCCAAGCGGAGCGCTGCACAAAATGTTTTTTTTATTTTTGTTATTAGCTTTAATTAACAGTGTGGAGATCTATGTAACTAAAATGTAATGTGTTTTAACACAAAGATGTGAATGAATAAAATAAGTGTGTAAGGTGACATCTCCTATTAAATATACAGTTCCAAGTTATTTTAGGGTTCCGTCATAATGTGTAACGAATATGTAAACTCAAATACTACTGTACTATTACAAATGTGATGTGAATAACTGTGAAAAGTGAAGACTAAGACCTCAACTGCATTTACACTACCACTGAGAAACAGGACGACTTCATTCTAGATGACACCGTAACATCCACTTCATCATTAGTTGACTCCGAGGACCTCCACCGGAAAGACTACCACGATGACAACCCACTACTAAGAGAGTACAGAAGAATCACGCGGCAGGACATGGACTGAAACGATTAACTAGAGGTGACGCGGAAGCTCGTCTTCCGTGAATAATGTATCTTTTAAATATAAGTAATTTTAAATGAAAAAGACTAAATGACAATCTCTAAGCGTTAAGAATAACAATGTTGTAACAAGAAATTTCAGAAATCATACTTTGTAACATAACTCTTGTGATGTAGCTTTGGAACATCGCACAACAAAACGAAACCATTCTTCAAATGGTATTTTAAGTAATAATGTAATTGACTAAAGAAGTAGAGTAAATTTGAAAATTCCTAACTAGTTTAAAGAGACTCGAATCCGAGGTAAATACACTATCTGTATTATCATTTTTAATACAGAAAACCCCTTTACAATTTCAGTGTAAGCTAAAATTTTTATTTGTAATGTATTATCAATCATACGTAAATAAAGAGATGTCATCTTTGTTACATACTAAATTGAGTGCATAAATCAGCAGACTTCCCTCCCCAGTTTCCTTTATTAGAGTACTTATAATTATTGATAGTGATCTGATTAATTTTCAGTTTGTTACAACGAAGGCAGCCTCTGTTATTGGCCAGAGTCAATTATCACGGCTTCCCTAGGTTATAACGTAGCCTTACACGTTATAGCGGTTCCGAAATATGGGTATCAAAAAATATTATCTAAAAAAGATGCGAGTCGTATACAAGGTGCAGAGATGAATTTCTTGAGATACGTAAATGGATGTACACGAAACGATAGAATTAAAAACAATGTGATAAGACATGAATTGGGTATATTCTTTGTAAATGGAAGAATCGAGGAATGTAAGCTGAGATGGATTGAACATATGGGTAGAATGGAAGCGAAAAGGCTACCTCAACAAGTTTTACAATATGCGCCTAAAGGGAAAAGAGATGTGGGAAGACCACGCTAAAGATGGCTTGAAACACAGACCGGAACATATGATGTCGCCTAATCCTGGAATGAAGAAGAAGAAGAAGAATTAAATTTTTCAAGTCGGAATCAAAACTACCGCGTCATTACAAAAAAAAAACCACACACATTACGTAAGAACGATATCATTACAATAAATAAATAGATAATGAAAGTAGTCTCCGGGTGAGATGATGGGGAAGTCTCCCCAAGTTGAAATATGCGCCACAGTCTCGCCCCCTTCCCCCTCTCCCACCTTCAGATTCATTATTTATACTTCTTAAGCGGTAAAAGGCTGCTTTATTAGATTCATTTAAATAAATTGTTTCTCCCTGTAGTATAAATGAGCGTCGACGCGATTATCCACACCTATATTCAATGCTTGCCCTACGGTAACAACGAACCCGCGTCACCTTGTTTATTGGAATATACTTGACTAGCGTTTGTCTCTGATCGTAAAGTAGCGCTAGTCAGTCCTTGTTAACAAGTGATTTTAAGTCGTCATTAAAGCTTCTTCTTCGGTTTGAATTCTTATTCTTTGAATTCCGTTTTCCCCCCTAGTTTCTCACCATTATGAACACGTTTTCTTCTTTATTGGACATTTTATTTAAGTGTGTGTAATAGGAATTGTCATTAAAGACTGATATTATTTAATAGCCTGTGTGCGTTCGAATTCTTGTATGGATTCTCTTGTTCTGTAATAGTGTTAGTATTTCGTTGTTAATGATTGTCTCACGGATGTTTTGTTCGATAGCCTAACTTATCTTTTCGTCATATCACAACTATCAGTTATAATTAAATCGTTTTTGTTTCTTCTTCTTCTTTAACTTACTTGTTAGTACTCTGTCCTCTTCTATAACAACGGTCCTGCCTGCTGTCACTCCACCTTTTCCTTGACCGACCAATGCTTCTCTTGGTGTTTGGTTGGCTATCTCTTCCCATTTTCACTAGCCTTGTGTCATCCATTCTTGATATGTGTTCATTCCATATTCTTCTCCTTTCCGCAATCCAAGAATTAATATCTGTTACATTACAAGTTTCTCTTATGCTACTGTTTGGCAACCTATCGTACCTTACCTTTCCTCGTACCCTCCGTAACATAGTCATTTCTGTAATAGTTTGTCGTTTTACTTGAGTTGTTGCTATATCTGGGTTGGTCTCTGTTGCGCAGGACATTACTGGACGTATTGTGCTCTTGTAAACCCTACTTTTTGCTTCTTGTGTGAGGTATTTATTATTACATATAAAGTTATTCATGCATCCAGCAATTCTTCTTGCTTTCATCAATTGATGTTCCATTTCTTCATCTGCTCTATTGTTACTCGTAAGCCTTGTTGCTAAGTAGTCTATCTGCATTACTTGGTCTATTATTCTGTCATTTATCACAAGTTTACACCGTAATGGGTCATGTGAAATTGTAATTGATTTTGTTTTCCCTTCCGCTGTCTTCATGTTATGTTTCTGACGTGATTTGTTAAAATTGTACACAAGTAAGTCATTTTCATTTTCCGCCATTAGAATAACAGGATATTAACTCAAGTTGGCTAATTACATCCAATATCAATCTCTGTAACTGTAGAAGGCGATTTAATTGCCAACATACAAAACGTTTGAACTAATTAGTAACGGAAACATGTATGATGGGTGTATCGAGACTGAGTCAGTGTAAATCGCGAGTTTTTTGTACAATGTAATAATGTTGCTTCGGTATTTTATCTGCTGCGAATATTGTCATTGGAGTAGTAAGCGCAATACTATTTGATACAGATAACTTTTTGTTCGGGTTCATTGCTACACACACACACACACACGCACTCACACGGGTACAGTCAGTCGTAAAATCCGATTATTGATTACAAAATACAATAAAAATGTAAATGGGACGTTTCGGCTATCCAATTCAAATTCAACTTCTCCTGCGTTGCTCCCATCTGTCGCAGATGGCGGAGAAGCTATGACTGACGTCGTCCGCGGCTCCTGGACGGTACAGGCACTCTTGTGATTCTGTCTTTCCAACGTCCTTCAGGGGGAGGACCGAAAATACAGTCACGGTAACAGTCGATCTCCCCACGCATCTTCTACGCCCATGGCTGCACCTGATTGACGAGCCTTCTCGTCCAGCGACCTCGCTCTTCTTGCTCCCAAGCTCTCTGTCTTCGAAGATCAGAAAATCATGTCTTCTTCTTCTCGTTCTCTCTGTCTTGCTCTCCATCATCTGGCTTCGAATAGTGATAATAATAATAATAACAATAACAATAATAATAATAATAAGATCGTAGACAACTATGTGGATATTGTTTGTTTTACGGCTGCCCAACATGTTGTAGTAATTACTATGAGTGCGGCCGGGGAGGGGGCGGACAGCGATCAGTGCTCTAAAACACATTAAAGGACGTAATTAAATACAGCAGGGCGTATGCGAGTCGAGTAATTATCTTCAGTAGGGATTCTTTCAGTAGTAAACAGGTGTTTGTTACTGTACGCATTTCTGTACAATTTATTTGCTTCGTGTAATTCTTGTTTTCATTTTGGCTCGCGAGCAGGAAGCTACTAAGCGGAATGTTTGAAGTCTTTGTTAATTGATGACTGTAATTACTGAAAGTCAAGTGCTTTGTAGTGTATTCCAACGACAGTTACAAGAATGCGTTTTACTACAAAAAATGTCCGTGCTGCACGTAACGGACGATTTAGCGATTTCCCCTTCCTGTACCAGTAGACCTAAAACCTGTTGGATGTTGACCAAAATGGACGAATATCTGAATGGCGGCAGGAGACAATACAATGTTTTATAAAAAACTGAGACGAGGACAATTTAATTTACCTGCGAAAGAGCAAACGGTAGCAGGTCTTAACTTCGTCTTTACAGGCGATGAGGCTTTTGCTCTAAAGAAAGCCTTTTTAAAACCTTTTCCACAAAAGTACTTGACATATTACCAGAGACGAACACAGAAACAAACTGCTCGCAAAAATAAGCGAAAGAAATGCAACAGTAGTTGTTATGCAACCGAACAGATGTTTAAGGCCCCCGTGCGGCAAACGGCTTACATAACAATAAACTCTCCGTCTATCTGTGATACAGTAAGTAAAGTTCTCTCTCTCTCTACTCCCCTCTTCCTGTCACTATGTACAACGGGTACGAGACGGGGAGCATAGGGTCGCGAAGTAACGAACAGTACTGTAGGTAGTGGAACGGAGTAAGTTGTCGTCGTTTGGGTAGGTAGGTAGGGTCACTGACTAGGTTAAGGCTAGGCTACGCGGGGAGAGATAGAGAGAGAGAAAGAGCGTCTGGTGGCTGCACGAACACACGCACACACACTGCTCCTCCTCCTTGTGTTGTGATAGTAAAAATAGATATTCAATAGTGTGTACAAACGGATATTTATTTATCTAGCAAACGAACGAGCAAGCATTAGAACTCCTCTTCCGAAGATATATACGTACATGCACGCAAATGATACCCATTATTATGAATGCATGCGGATTATATATTTAAGCTGTAGTAGTATCTCTTGCTGGTCGTAGTCTCGATGCACGTATGCAAAACGAAACAACGACAGAAGAAGAAAACCCGAACGAGACGAACGCAGATGATCTCTTTATTTATTTCCATCATTTGTTATTCTCTGCGTGGAGATATTTAAAACGTTTATTTATTTCTTACGAGTGTGTGTGTGTGTGTTCTCTGTGTGGTATTTGTCCCGTTCCGACGACGACATTAAGTCACTCCTTCCAGTCGCCGAGAGATCTGCTATCACACTGCAAAAACATCTTTGCTTTACACTGTCATTAGTTGTACGCGATACCAAGTGTTCGTTTTTTGCCGGCCTTGGTATCGTTGCCTTGTGGTTTTCTATTCAAAGCACAAGAAGACTGTTGAACCGCTTTAATTGTACATAAGTGTGTGTGTGTGTGTGTGTGTGTGTGTGTGTGTGTGTGTGTGTGTGTGTGTGTGTGTGTGTGTGTGTGTGTGTGTGTGTGTGTGTGTGTGTGTGTGTGTGTGTGTGTGTGTGTGTGTGTTGAGGCGTATTTACTGGAGGGTACGAATGGGACCTCCCCCTCCCCCCCAGAGGTTTGGGAAAGTTGACGAATTTTGTTAATCTCTTAACTTTCAGACTGTTTTATTTTTGTCAGCTGTGTACGCTAATACAGTAGTAACTCTTTTTTAAATATACAAACAGGGTTATTACACAGCATCAGGGTATACTGTTACGACTGGCTCACTGATCGTCGTATGGTACAATGGAAAACAAAATACAAGACACCAATAAAGTCACTAAAAACCAGCTTTATTATCACAATTTACAGTTTGTAATCAACAAGTTATTCAACAAGATTATACTCGTACAATAATTCAAGTTAATCTGTCCCCACACATAATAATGTCAAGTACAAAGAATTCCGAACTATAATCACTATTCACTAACACATCACTTGAGACGCACTGTGTAAATCGCCCGACATAAACTCAACTGAGTGATCGCCGACGTAAGACTAAGCGGGAGCTGTCGTTGTTTAAATAGATAGCACAAGTGTTCCAGAATAATCCATAATACGCGTCAACACTACTCAAAAACACTAGAACGTAATTGATTGGGGCCTTGAACACAGTGCGCCGACCGGTATGGTCTGACCCACGTTAAGAGTCACGAACGCACACAACATTACAGCTGAGCTATGCTGGCTCATGCGTTTTTCAGCCACTTAAAAGTCTTTACTAGTATTTTTCTTTTGTGTAAGCCGACCCGACCCCGGACGCCCCCCAAAGACCAAATTCTGTATACGCCACTGTGTGTGTGTGTGTGTGCGTGTGCATCTTAACCGCATACGGAATGTAGCAAAGAGTAAAGCATAGAGACGCTGTATGAGTAAATAGAGATTGCAGGTTTGAAAATATAAATTAGTTGATAAGGAACATTGTGAATATTGTTAGTTTTAAGTATTTTTATTATTCCGGCCGCACAATGTTTACACAGTTTCCTGAACAAAAGATTACAGAAGTGATTGATTTCTCATCTTCCACTGCTGCTTGTCCATCCAAAGATCTTCTTCAATTTCCCGTTCCCTCAATATAGTTTGAGTTTCTTTTATCCAGGTGATAGGTGGTCTTCCTCTTTTCCTTCTTCCTGGTGGGGTCCATTCCATAACTCTCCTTGACAATCCTTCCTGTGCTATTCTTTTCGTATGTCCTTACCACTGTAATTTTTTTTTTGGGATAAAGTCAACAACATTCATTCTGTCCTTAATGACTTCATTTCTAAATTTTCTCACGTCTGGATACTCTTGCCGAACGTCTCCAAAAGTCCATCTCTGCTGTTATTAATTTTGTTCTTGTGTGTTTGTTAGTAGTCCAAACTACTGAGCCGTAAGTCGTGATACTTCTAACAATGGTTTTTAATATTACTTTCATGTTCCATAAGGAAATGAAAGTATGGTATGGTGAAAAAAATCGTGTTCGAGATAAGAGCTGATTCTGATTGTACTACCCTCAAAACATGAAGAAAAGTCATTTTTCGAAAAGTTTCTGTGTGTGTCTGTGTGTAGAATTTTTTCTATGGCAAACGATAACTGCCGCAAATTTAAACAGAATCAAGTAAGTTTTTGTATACTTGCCTCAATTGTAGAGGACTAAATACTTGTTGATTTTGGTGAATATTGGTTAAGGGGAAGGGGTAGTTTACCTGCAACATTTTATGTTTTAACAAGAATAAAGTACTTAATTTTGATAAATAAAGTATCCTGAAAAGAAGGTCATAATAATCCACTGTAGAGAGGTAGATAAAATATCTATAAATAAAAAGGGTAGTTGAAGTGGGAAGGGGTAATTTTTTATATGTGTACTACGTTATCTGCAACAAAGAAATAGTTTGTTGTTAAAATTCCTTCCCGTGCTATTTGGCCGTGGTCCAAGTTTTCTGCAAAATCATACCTTTCGGCAGTGCCATCGACTGCCATCATCAGTGAAAATTGAGTGCGCTAACGTGAGGTGGTATACGTTAGTGTCCACAGTACTGTGGTTAAGGCTGAAGCAAGAAGTAGAAAGAAGTAGTTTCTATGGAAATATTTCATTTTGAAAATGATTTTAAATATAAATCTTAGAACATGGAAGTCATGTATGGTTCTCCATACCGATATTTTTGGTTTTATTTTCTGCTGTAATTTGCTTATCACACAGGATTCTATTTAATGTAGATATAGCCATATTTTCCAAATTAATTCTGGATTGTATTTCATTGTCTTGCTTCCCATTGGCCGTAATTTTCAAGCGTGGCCGTAGTTTTAAGCATTTTGAAGCTTGTAAAACAACAGGCAGTAAACTGATTAAACGCATCACGAAATAAATAAAACCAAAAAGCAGTGTTGCCAGGTCAATCGAACCCTGTTTTCCCCCCACATAGCTACCAGAATATCCTCACTGGCGCAAATGTGTGTGCTTTAAGCAAAGCGTAATATTTTTAAAAATGTTAGCATATTCTAAATATTTAAATAGTACTACAAGTACTAACGTAAATATTAAAAATAATTTTATTTATAATAAAAGTAAATATACTCACATCCTGAGCGATTAAACTGAATATTTTTGAAATATTTTTCTTATACTTAAAGTTCAATATTACCATAATATATATTTACACAACTTTTCAATTGTTTAATTCATAAAAACAATTTGATATCTTTGACACCTATCTTTATTATAATATTTATATTACCGTTCAATGAGAATGTTTGAGAACATGTTTGGAATGTCGAAACGGTATAATTTTGTGTCTTTGTTTACTTTGTACGGTTTTTAGTTGATCTGTGAGTTCGATTATATTTTTTATACCTTATTTGGTTGGAAGTTCTTTTAGTTCAAAATTCGATTTAGTAATTTACCTATTTTGTAATTTTTAAAAATTGAATTATTGTACTGAGCACAATACACTTCACGTTTCAACTAAATATTGCGTAAATCATATTGTTACATTGCAAAGAATTATTTGTTACATATTGTTTATACATTTATGTATTCTGAAAAAATCGACGTCTGATATGATTCTATTAATGTTCAGTATAACTATCGACTTCTTATAATAAAATACATGTAAGCACTACTATGCTCTCGCGTCATTTAATTATCCGTTCACTTTTATTTGAATCTTAATTCTTTATACCAAAATCTCTCTTACTCCAAATACACCGAGCAACTTTTTACACGTTGAATCTGTTCACTCCACACCGAAGTGTCGAACTTGTGGCTTGTGTTCCACGACACACCTATTTTCTTTTTACGTTGTTTTTGTCATTTGTGAAGTGATTTATGTAGAGACAACTTGAACAATATCGGGAATTCAGGCAAAACATTCTTGCCTGAGACAGTTTTAAACAGTATATTTTCAGAATACGTTCGTGTGTGACATTTGGTACGCGTGTAGGCCTACATCGATATCAGCCTGCAACACAAAATTAGTATGTGTAGGATGATGAATGGCATTGAACCAGGCCTGAAGTCAGCTGTTGTCGCGAATCAGCTGATCAGCATGCTAGCTAGCTGGCTGCTCGCGTGGGAATCCCCCCCGCGGCCATTATTTATCTACATGATGTATGCCTACTATATCTGTGTACACGGTAATTAGTGCTGGTCGCCCGAAGGCGTCCGACGTAGCAGCAGATAACGCAGGCAGCGGATCGTAAGGGCTGAAGGACCGTCAGATAAACCGTGGAGAATTTCAAGTATATTGTACCTCGCGGAGTCGAAATATTAAAGACGGGCCGGGGCGTTTAATGGATGGTAATCGTATGCGAACGGACCAGTGTAGGTCTAGTTGATCTCTGTCATCAGGAAATTTATGCATGTAAATTGTATGTATAGGTCTGAAATGTTGTTGTATTGCACACTTTTAATATATTCGGAATTATCGCTGAATTGTTGTGTGTATACTAATGTCAGTGAAGTTATGAAAGAAAAGAAATTAGACTGGGAAGACAGATGATTAATAAATACTGTATGTATAAGACAAAAAATAGATCTTCTACTACTTCTTCAATCCAGGATTAGCCAATATCACCTCTTCCTGTCTTTATTTTCAAGCCACCTTTTGTGTGGTCTTCCCACATCTCTTTTTCCTTTAGGCGCATATTGTAAAACTTGTTGTTGAGGTAGCCTTTCGCTTCCATTCTACCTACAGACCCTATGTTGAATCCATCTCAGCTTACATTCCTCGACTCTTGTATTTAGAGAAAATATACCCAATTCATGTCTTATCACATCGTTTCTAATTCTGTCGTTTCGTGCACATCCCTTTACGCACCTCAAGAAATTCGCCTCTGCAGCTTGTATATGACTTGTCTCTTTTTTAGATAGTAGCCATGTTTCGGAACCGTAGAAAAAAGCGGGGACTGCCACAACCTTATAGAACTTCATTTGAGTTGACTTTCTGGTTTGTATCCCTAAAGTTCCTTTAATAGTGCCACAAATCACCTGAAATCTGTTTATCTTTCTCTCGTTGTCCTCGTCAGATTGACATGTAATATCACATCCTAGGTATTAAAAGTGGGAAATTTGCTCCACCACCTCATAATCATAATCTTCAAGGATTAAACGAAGAATGGTTTGTTCCGGTCTCAAATAGTCAAAATTAGAGCTGGTCACTCCAGCTCCCACACCACTCAGTCCCTTCGGCTTATAGTTCCATAGTTGTTTGGGGATGCGGCAGTCATCCATTCGGCAAAGGTGTTCCCACCAATTCAGCCGATACTGGGTGGTCCTGTCGAGTGTACTCATAATATTCAGTTCCTGCCGTATATCTGTGTTTCTTCTACGATCATGGAGAGTATACCCTGCCACGTGCCTGAGAAATCTAATTTCTCACTTTATCATTCATCGTAATACAAAAAATAGATGTAAAGTGAATATAAAAGAGAGACGCTGTAAAAGGGATGGAAGAAATATTATAAAACCACAACAAAAATGAATGTAAAAATTCCCAAAACAATTCTATGATGTGAAAGTAGAATTGAACAAGGAAGAGGTTCATTCATTCTCCTCATTCCTCATTCATTCTCTGTACACGTCCTGCCCATCTCAGCCTAGCTGTCCTAATTGATGTCGCAATATCAGGTGATCTATATAACTCATGAACTCTCTGTTGCGCCTTATTCTCCACTCTCCACCTTCCCTAATGGGTCTCTATAAATTTTCCTAAGTATTTTCCTTTCAAAAGGTGCAAGTCGAAACAGGTCGCCCTGTTTCAGTACCCATGTTTCACTTCCGTACATCAGGACCTGTTTTACTAGTATTCTATATAGTCTAGCTTTGGTTTCACGGTGTAGAAGTTGTGATTTAAAGTACTTCATCAGCCCATAGTAGCATCTACTAGCACTCTGAATTGTTTTACTTATCTCTTCATTTATATCATTGTTTTCATTTACTACAGAGCTCACATACGAAAAACTTGAGGCCCTTTCAAAGTTACGTAAAATTCATAATTTTTAAATGTGATGCTGATCGGGTTACAAGTTCTGCTATTTTTTACTATTATATATTCAGTTTTCCTCATTTGTATCATATTTAGTTAACCTCATTTACCTTTAGCCCCCTTTTCTCCTCATTTACCCTTACCCTTAGAATAATGATTATAGAAAATATTTATATTTATGCCATTTCAGGGCAGGTATCCTATAGTCGTGAATAATCAGATTGTGGATCGGGTAGTCATTTTAATAACCTGGTTTGTTATATCTCATATGGAACTGATATTAAGCTAACAAAATTTAGATGCATCTGTAGGACGATTCATAGGTACCAGAAAAATAAAGCACGGAAGGATACCCGAATGATATTTTATAAAACTGTGGCTGTCCCCACATTCCTGTATGCTAGTGAGACATGGACTTTTGGTCAAAGGGACGAGCAGAGGATTCAGGCAGCAGAAATTAAATTTCTAAGAGGGATGCAAGGTTGTTCTCTCTTTGATCGGAGAAGGAAGGAGGATATTAGACGCGATTTAAACATTGTATCGTTGCACCAGAAGATCGAAGACCACACAAAGAGATGGTATGAACACTTGAATCGCAAGCCTGATATCCGTCTACCTGTGGATTCCTTGGGTTATCACCGTACTGGGAAGAGAGATATCGGTAGACCGAGAAGGAGGTGAGTTCCGGAAGAGGTCTAAGGCCTAGTCCTTGGAGTGGTGATGATGATGATCACAAAATATTTATTTATTTTCTAAACCCTTTCGTACAAAACAATGGGCAAAATGTATCAATCTCCGTTCGATCCTCAGTAAACGTAGGACAGAGTAAGCCATTATGTCACATTAAAGGCCAATTTTATGAAAGCTAATTCCTACTAGTAAAAACGTACCAAATTTGTAGCCATATAGCCAGCGGTTGCATTGCTATTGCTTCTTCATCCCTAGAGAAGCAGCGGCCAACGACGCGTGAACACGTGTCCGAGTCGCACGGGCGCGCGTGCGCAGTCAATCACCTGCTACGACGACGACGAAGAAGACCAAACCTTGATTGGCTACTCAATATGGAAACATTCCACTACTGAAGAAGGAAGAATGAAAGAAAGACGCGGAGAGAAAAACCTCGGCAGGTTTCGCGGGCACGGGAGCGGGCGGGCGAGCGCTCTCCTCGCTGGCTACAAATTTCTCTCTCGTAGACGACGTAATGCTCACTACACACTGCTGAGCTTCTGCCTCTTCATCAAATCGTCGCTTTGACAGCCGGAGCTAGCTACTACTCACTTACCTTCACAACAACATAACTGACCTTCGCCAGCAGTCGGTGGTTGATTAGTGTTTCAGTTTTTTCCGTACAACTGTACTGTACTGGTTGGCGCTACCGCAGTAGTACAGTTGTAGTTCATCAATTCTGCCCATACGACTAGAGAGCTATGACGTGTACGTAATATAGTGCCCACAATATGGTGACTTTTTTCCAACTTGCAACTCCCAGTAGACAGACTAGTCAGCTGTCTAGAGTTTCAGACTCGTGGGCGGGGAGATGAAATTTTTTAATACGGGAAATCAATGGGCTTGAATACATATACCAAAAACTATTGAATTTTTCAAAATTATTTCTATAATAACTAAACTTGTCCTGGTTTCCGACGCTACAGTTGCAATTGTGAGTTGTTGATTGAGACCACCGTATAGGGGAACCAACCCTATGCCTGCTAGATTTTTTTATCGACCCTCTCTGGTCTAGATCCGTCGTGTTCTGTTATAGGACCGCCTCGAAAAGGGCGTGGCTTTTCACTGCGAGATCATATAAGAAACGAGGAGATAAGAAATGATTTAGATATTTTTGTAGTTAATGAGAAGATTAAAGAATACAGAATAAAATGGATTCAGCACAGTGATAGAATGGAAAAATGTAGAATACCGAAGGTAGCGAAAGATTACAACTTTAGAGGCAGAAGAAAAGTTGGTAGACCTAAGAAAAGGTGGACTGTGGAATAGGAACCGGCCGCTGAAGCGTAAAACCGTTAAGAAGATGATGATGACTAAGCTTGTTAATTATGATTAATCACAATTAATAATTTGTTCTTTGCCAATTGGGTGATGAGAATTCGTGGCGCTATTTGCAGAGTAAAATGTAGTGTGTACGGTGAAAATAATTAAAATAATAAAACTAATGATAATGTGATGTGTTTTACACACACACACTTGCTTACTTATGTTACCTATAATATGAATCTTCTATTGTGGTGTATTCATTGTTCATAACGTAAAGATACCATACATGTATAATTTATAATAGAGTTTTAATTACTCACATTCTTAATTTCGATCGATTTCGGTCGTAGACCATCGTCAGGACACTCGCGCTCACAATACTGTAAAACAGTTACTATTGTTATGAATTCGTTTTTTGTAAATAATAACTGTTTTACAATATTGTGACCGCGAGTGCACAGTGTATATGTCCTGACGATAATCTGTGACCGAAATCGATTGTAATTAACGATGTGAGTAATAAAAACTTTATTATAAATCATATGTGTGGTATCTTTAGGTTATGAACAATGAATACACCACAATAGAAGATTAAAATAAAAAAAATTCATAATATGTATCTCACTGTTCATTCGCTAATAGTAACTCTCGAATCTTGGAAGAATGTATCATAAGAAGGTCTGCATTCATTCATGCAGCAGCGGCCACCAAACTTTGTGGGAGCTGGCAAAACGGTCGCGTAGGCTCTGCGTATCCACGGGTGAGGTGAACACCCCTCGAGCGGAGCGTTCGTGCGACCTTGAGAACAAGTGGACAAGGTTACTCGACTACTTGATTAACGCTTTACTGATGCGCGCGCGCGTCACTAATTGTCAGAATACGAAATCTCGCACATCGCACGTCTTGCAGACCGATTTACAAACGGCCGGTGGTAGCGACGTTCGTTTTAATAAAGAGAGAACACTCTGGCATTGACAAAAATATACGTATACACAATAAGCGATACAGACGTGCATATGACTCAATTAAATGCAGCCAGACTTTCCGGTTTGAGACCCTGCTCAAACGCAAACTCTGTGGTTGAGGCACATATTTTTGTAAGTTATCGACTTACAGTATTAAGTTTCAATTTAAACTGACACTTTGTAATTTATAATTGTGCACTTGAAGCTTTTTATGTCCAGATATGATTGGTTACAAAGATCTGTTTATACCTTGCATACACTCTGCCAGAAATACAACTTTAAGACCTCAAATACTAAGACAAAAACAATGGTCTTCCTAGGGAAGAACTCTGTTGGAGCAAAAACTGTAATTGATAATAGATTTTTGGAGCAGGTGTCACGTTTCAATTATTTGGGATGTGATACCTGAGATAGGAAGGATAACGATATCGAGGGAAAGTTAAATAAAATTAGTTACACGTGTGGAACAATAAGACGACTATTGAAGAATAAAACGCAGAGGGAGTACAGCTAAAGTTCTATAAGGTCGTGGCTGTGCCGACTTTAATGTATGGATGTAAAACATGGACTCCTGCAAAAAAATGTTTCAAAAATACAGGCTTCGAAAATGAAATTTTTAAGAGCAGTTAAGGGATGCAATGCGAGAGATCATCTACGAAACGACGACATAAAGAAAGACCAGAAGTTGGAGTCGGTTCTGGATAGAATAACGGAATACAGGCAGAATTGGAAGTGCCATGTGGAGCGCATAGTGGACACGCGTATTCCTAAACAAGCGTTGAATATGGGGCAGTGGGGAGGGTACGGGGTCAAAAGCTCCAATGCAAAATTTCCAAAATTATTAATTTTCCAACGCCCTTTTTCCAACATAATTATTTTTCCAACTCCCCTTTTCTAACATAATTATTTTCCCAATATTATTATTTTCCCGGTTCTAATTGTCCTACTATTGTTAAGTTTTCGAAAATCGTTTTTTCAATAATCACCGATTTCGATAGTAACGACTTTATTTTCTTGCTATATTTTTGTAAACTTAATCACAAAATTTGAGGTTGGTTAGAGGCTACATTTTATGTGATTTTATAAGTGATAAATTATTTGTACAACGCTTTTACACATTATGGCTGAAGTAATAAAATATGGAAGGACTAGTTATTTACAATAGATGGAGTTTTATTTTATAAACATTCTCATAACAAAACGGAGCGCTACTGCAGATGCGAAAGGCAAAGTCAGTGCTCGGCGCGAGCTATAACAGACGGTGATGGAGATACACGTTTAATTATTCGTCGTCGTTCTCTCGAAGATCATTCACATGCCCCTGATAGAGTAGAGGTTGAAGCTTTGAGGTTAGTGACCGGTATTAAAAGGAAAGCTGCTGAGCATCCTCAGGCCCCTCCCGTCCAAATTATGCGAAGTTTGCAAAACGTGCCATCATTTGTATTTGCTGAGCTTCCAGACTGCGAGAATACCAGGAAATGTATTCAGCGTGAACGTTTAAAAAACATGCCTCCCAATCTTCAAAACATTCAGGATTTTCATGAAATTCCTGCTCAATTTCGTAAAACTATCGTCGGAGAAACATTTTTACTATATGATTCTTATGAAGATGAAAATTATACTCTACGATGTGGTAGAAGTTTGATATTTTCTACTTCATAAAATTTAAGGGCTTTATTACTTGGATATTTGAAAACCGTCGATTACAATTTACATTTTTGAGAATTTTTATAAACACATGTTATAAACATTTTGGTACTAATTTATGATTGGAATTATATATTTTGGAACTAATGTTGTTTTGGGAAAATATATTTTTGGAATTTTCGGATACTGGAATTTTCTCTTAGCACTTTCCGATTGGAACTTTCGGCTTGGAACTTTTGTACCCCAACCCGTGGAAGACCCCAGGAAAAATGGTCAGAGTCTCTGTGAAGTCGAAACAGGCTGTAGCTCAAGCCATGTGAAGAAGAAGATAGGATTGGTCACGGTTTCATAAACTGTCAACTGTCTTCTCGTGATTGAAACTGCTCGACGTCTGGTGACGTGTAGGCGGTCCGATCTCTCTACTTTCGGACACTAGACATCTGTATATTTCGTTCTGCCCAGCATTAGCAATTAATTCTTTTTATTCAAAAGATCACAAAATCTCATCCCCGATGCTATTGAGATGTTTCTTTGCCGGAACCCGAGTTTCAGAACTAAACAACAGCAATGGCACAGCCGTTAGCTTTAAAATTTTAGCCGAGCCTCTTTCCTTGTTTTCTACGATAACTGCTGATGAATTGTGCCACATATTGACTGAAACTTAACCAGTTTATGATCAGCATCATAATCCACTTGAAGAGTGATGTCTCAATCAAGGTAGCTTAAATATGATGACATCTTCTCTATATTCTGTATTATCCAGTACAATCTTAGTTCACAAGGGGTGTTTGCCCATAAAAGCAATAGTTTTTGTCTTCTTCAGAGACATTATCACGTTGTAATTCGACCATACTTGCTGTAACCGGAACATAGATCTGTGAAGCTCTCATCCGTTCTTTTGGGTTAATTGGTTTCCATATTTAGGCCAGCTCCTCAGTTATTTAGCAGTGGCCACGGTTCGAAGTTACCTGGTCATTATACAGAAGAAATGGATTTTTAAAGGAAATGTCGGTATGGAGAACCATACCTGACTTCCATGTTCTAAGATTTATATTTAAAATCATTTACGAAATGAAATGTTTCCATACAAACTACTTCTTTCCACTTATTGCTTCAGCCTTAACCACAGTACTGTGGTCACTAACGTATACCACCACACGTTATCGCACTTGATTTTCACTGATGATGGCAGTCGACGGCACTGCCGAAACGTCTGGTTTTGCAGAAAACATTGGACTACGGCCAAACAGCCCGGAAAGGAATATTAACAAAAAACTACTACTTCGTTGCCGATAACGTAGTACACATATAAAAATTATCCCCTCCCCCTTCAACTATAATTTTCATTTGTAGAAAATTACCCCCACCCCATTCAACTAGCGTGTTCATTTATAGATATTTCATCTACGTTTCTACAGTGTATTATTAAGATCTTCTTATCAGGATACTTTATTTATCGAAATTAAGTACTTTACTCCTGTTACAACAAAAAATACTTCAGGTAAACTGCCCTTTCCCCGTTACCGATCTTCACTAAAATCAATAGGCCTTGAGTATTCTACAACTCAGGCACATATGTAAAAAATTATTTGATTCTGTTTGAACTTACGGCAGTTATCGTTTGTCATGAAAAAATTTCTCTTGTTACAATATAAAATGTTGCAGGTAAACTACCCCTTTCCCTTAACCGATCTTCACCAAAATCAACAGGCCTTGAGCACTCTACAATTAAGGGGTGTATGCAAAAAGGTATTTGATTATGTTTGAATTTAAGGCAGTTATCGTTCGTCATAGGAACAATTACCCTTGTTATCACATAAAACGTTCCTGGTAAACTACACCTTTCTCTTAACTGATCTTCACCAAAATCAATAGGTCTTGAGTCCTCTACAATTCAGGGACGCATGCAAAACATTATTTGATTCTGTTCGAATGTGCGGCAGTTATCGTTCGTCATAGAAACAATTACTCTTGTTAAACCATTAAAAGTGGCAGGTAAACTACCCCTTTTCCTTAACCGATCTGCACCAAAATCAATAGACCATGAGTCCTCTACAACTCAGGCACATATTTAAAAAATTATTTGATTCTGTTTGAATTTACGGCAGTTATCGTTTTTCATGGAAAACGTTCTCTTGTTACAACATAAAATGTTGCAGGTAAACTACCCCTTTCCCTTAATCGATCTTCAACAAAATCAACACAGACCTTGAGCTATCTACAATTGAGGAAGGTATGCACAAAATTATTTGATTCTGTTTAAATGTGCGGCAGTTATCGTTCGTCATAGAAACAATTACGCTTGTTACAACATAAAATGTTGCAGGTAAACTACCCCTTTCCCTTAACCGATCTTCATCAAAAACAATGGGTCTTGAGAACTCTACTATTCAGAGTTGTATGCAAAAAATTATTTGATTATGTTTGAATTTGCGGCTGTTATAGTTTGCCATGAAAATAAATCTACAGATACACACACACACACACACACACATTTCGAAAAATGACTTTTTTCATGTTTTGAGGATAGTACAATCAGAATCTGCAATAATCTCGAACACGATTTTTTTGCCATCACCATACTTCCATTTCCTTATGGAACATGGAAGTAAAATATCGGTATGGAGAACCATACATGATTTCCATGTTCTAAGATTTATATTTAAAATCATTTACGAAATGAAATGTTTCCATACAAACTACTTCTTTCCGCTTATTGCTTCAGCCTTAACCACAGTACTGTGGTCACTAACGTATACCACCACACGTTATCGCACTCGATTTTCACTGATGATGGCAGTCGACGGCACTGCTGAAACGTCTGGTTTTGCAGAAAACATTGGACTACGGCCAAACAGCCCGGAAAGGAATTTTAACAACAAACTACTACTTTGTTGCCGATAACGTAGTACACATAAAACTTATCCCCTCTCCCTTCAAATATAATTTTCATTTATAGAAAATTACCCCCACCCCTTTCAACTAGCGTCTTCCTTTATAGATATTTCATCTACGTTTCTACAGTGGATTATTAAGATCTTCTTATCAGCATACTTTATATATCAAAATTAAGTACTTTACTCTGTTACAACAAAAAATGTTTCAGGTAAACTACCCTTTCCCCGTAATCGATCTTCACCAAAATAAATAGGCCTTGAGTCCTCTACAACTTAGGCACATATGTAAAAAATTATTTGATTCTGTTTGAATTTACGGCAGTTATCGTTCTTCATGAAAAAATTTCTCTTGTTACAACATAAAATATTGTTGGTAAACTACCCCTTTCCCTCAACCGAACTTCACCAAAATCAATAGACCTTGACCTCTCCATAATTTAGGGATGTATGCGAAACATTATTTGATTATGTCTGAATTTACGACAGTTATCGTTCATCATAGGAAAAATTACCCTTGTTATCACGTAAAACGTTGCAGGTAAACTACACCTTTCTCTTAACTGATCTTCACCAAAATCAATAGGTCTTGAGTCCTCTACAATTCAGGGATGCATGCAAAACATTATTTGATTATGTTTGAATGTGCGGCAGTTATCGTTCGTCATAGAAACAATTACTCTTGTTAAAACATTAAAAGTAGCAGGTAAACTACCCGTTTCTCTGAACCGATCTTCACCAAAATCTATAAACCTTGAGTCCTCTACAACTCAGGCACATATTTAAAAAATTAGTTGATTCTGTTTGAATTTACGGCAGGTATCGTTCTTCATGAAAAACGTTCTCTTGTTACAACATAAAATGTTGCAGGTAAACTACCCCTTTCCCTTAATCGATCTTCAACAAAATCAACAGACCTTGAGTTATCTACAATTGAGGAAGGTATGCACAAAACTATTTGATTCTGTTTAAATGTGCGGCAGTTATCGTTCGTCATAGAAACAATTACGCTTGTTACAACATAAAATGTTGCAGGTAAATTACCCCTTTCCCTTAACCGATCTTCAACAAAATCAACAGTCCCTGAGTTATCTACAATTGAGGAAGGTATGCACAAACTTATTTGATTCTGTTTAAATGTGCGGCAGTTATCGTTCGTCATAGAAAAAATTACCGTTGTTAAAACATAAAATGTTGCAGGTAAACTACCCGTTTCCCTAAACCGATATTCAACAAAAACAATAGGTCTTGAGAACTCTACAATTCAGGGCTGTATGCAGAACATTATTTGATTCTGTTTGAATTTACGGCTGTTATCGTTTGCCATAGAAAATACCCTTGTTGAAACATAAAACGTTGCAGGTAATCTATTCCTCTCCCTTAACCGATCTTCACCAAAAACAATAGGTCTTGAGAACTCTACAATTTAGGCCTGTATGCAAAACATTATTTGATTATGTTTGAATCTGGGGATGTTATCGTTTGCCATAGAAAATACCCTTGTTAAAACATAAAACGTTGCAGGTAATCTATTCCTTTCCCTTAACCGTCTTCACCAAAAACAATAGGTCTTGAGAACTCTACAATTTAGGCCTGTATGCAAAACATTATCTGATTCTGTTTGAATTTGCGGCTGTTATCGTTTGCCATAGAAAAAAATTACCCTTGATTAAAAAAAAGTTGCAAGTAAACTACCCCTTTCCCTTAACCGATCTTCACCAAAAACAATAGGTCTTGAGAACTCTACAATTCAGGGCTGTATGCAAAACATTATTATTTGATAATTATATAATTTACCTTATAATTTCCGTCAAGTGACGTGTAGCGTAATTTGTGCTGGGTTACGCGTTTCAGGCCATATGACCCATCTTCAGACCATCACTCGGTTAATAGTACGCTTATAATATGTTCATTCATTGTGTTTTACGTATTTGTTTATTATGTGTTTGTTTTAATATGGATTTTATTATATAACGAGCTCCTTCGGAGTGAAGGTCTGAAGATGGGTCATATGGCCTGAAACGCGTAACCCAGCACAAATTACGCTAGACGTCACTTGACGGAAATTGTAAGGTAAATTATATAATTATCATACAGTGACTTGGACCACATTAATTATATTTAAATTATTATTTGATTCTGTTTGAATTTGCGGCTGTTATCGTTTGGCAAAAAAAATCTACACACACACACACTTTTCGGAAACTGACTTTTTTCATGTTTTGAGGGTAGTAGGCTACAATCAGAATCTGCAATAATCTCGACCACGATTTTTTTTGCCATTACCATACTTCCATTTCCTTATGGAACATGGAAGTAAAAATTAATTAATCAATGAAAATTGGCATAGATATTGTACAAAGTTTACTTTCTGAGAAAACATGGCGCTGCGGGTTTGAACTGAGGGCAGGGTGGTTCTTATTTGGACGAAAACTGGCAAAATGTGTTTTTTTGTGAATATATCCATAAATATGCATTTGAGCGAAAAAATGTACATCAGTACTTTTGTACTTCAGTATTTGTACATCAGTACTTTTGTACATCAGTATTTGTACATCAGTACTTTTGTACTTCAGTATTTGTACATCAGTACTTTTGTACTTCAGTATTTGTATATCAGTACTTTTGTACTTCAGTATTTGTACATCAGTACAAAAGTTTAAAAAATGTCTAACAAATCGGCGATTGGTTTTTCTCTTCTCCTTCTTCGTCTACACTTCAGGGATTAGGCATTGTTCTGACTCTACTTTATCAGATCCATTTCTTTCTCGGTCTTCCTACATCCCTTCTTCCAGAAGGCTTGTACTTGTTTACAATTACTGGTATTCTATATTCATCCATGCGACTTAAATGCTGTCTCCATTTCCCCCTGTATCCTTCAATTTTCTCATTTGCATTATATATATTTAATTCTTCCGTATATCTTCATTTCTTATATGACCCCTTCTTGCACATCCTTTAACCCTTCTTAAAAATACCAAATCTGCTGATTGTATGTTGCTTTCATGTTTCTGTTATATGTTTCTTTTATAATCCAGTATTCACTGCCACATAATAGCACTGGAACAGCCATTGTTTTGTAGAATTTTAATTTTGTCTCACGTTTCGTTTTATTTTTCAGTGTTCTATTTACAGTTCCACATATGTGTTGAAATCTTTTGATTCATTTTGTATATCTTTGTCAACGTCAAAACTTATATAAAAACCTAAATAGTTAAAATTTGAGGTCTGTTCCAATACTTCATCCCCAGTAATAATCTTTGAGCGTACTGGAAAGTTTCCGTAGTGAGCCGTAACTTTTGTTTTGCAGTGAGATATCTTTAGAGTGTAGTATTGTCGTCCCAATTTATGTAGTCTGTACACAGAGCGTTGTAAGTCTTACCAATATTCCAGTTCTTTCGGATTATAAAAACCAATCCAAATAAATTTGTCTTGGTATCCTGTTCTTATACATCCTTTCAACATGTCTGTATTGCTTTATCCTTTCGTTTAGATTGTATATCACAAGGATTTCGTTGTAACATCATTTCTTAGCCGGTCGCTCCGCGATGCTCCTAGTACTGATGCACTAGGGTCGCTTTGGGTGTCCAAGTCTCATTGTCATAAATGCCGCATAGCACTGCCATCACTTTATAAAATTTCAAAAGTGTATCTCTTCAGACCTTTCAATTCAGTGCTTTTCTTATCGTTCAACGCATGTGATTAAACTTCTCAATTATTTTGTCCACATCTATCTTGCCAGCATAAGACAAGTCACATCCAAGGAACCTGAAATGAATGCACTTGCTCAGTTAGTTGATCGTTCAGTACTATTTCACACCTTACAGGAAAGCAACCTTTAAAAGCCATGGACTTAGCCTTGATAATAGAAATTTCCACGCCATACATCCTGATTGTCTGCTGCAATTCATACAGGGCCCTCAGCAGACTATTTTCATTGTTTGCTATTATGACCTGATGTCAACGCAGGACAAAGCAGGATAGTTTCCTGTTAAATGAAACACAGATGTTATCAAATTGTTTCGTTTTGCTGCGCGAACATCTGCCAGTTAATCCGTGCGTCTACGGTATAGACAGTTTGATCCGATTTCAGAAAATCGGAAATCCCGTACAAAGTAGTCGCTTGCTTGCGTATGTAGAGAACTCTACAAATGTTATTTAGCCTATAACAGATTGAGTTTGGGTAAAACCATTTGTCTCTGTCGTAGGCTGCATTGTATGTTTGGTATTCTGTCTCTGTTTTGTTTGCCCTTTTCTTCACACACGCACACACACACACACACACACACACACACAGATATAGGCGTCTGCGTATTCTATTTTATGTAGAATCAAGTGGCTTCCATCGAGAATCAAATTCCATTTCGAGCCACTTCTTGGAGTTTACTCAAGCTTTATAAGGCCAAGTTTTCAAATTGTATCCAACTCGGTAGAGATTTCTGAACCGAAGTAGTATATATCTCTCTTTGAATGTATTGTAACTATAACCAAATTTTTTAAAAGTCTGTATTTCGAAAGGAAAACGTTAGTACGTTACATTTCTTCTTCTTCTTCTTCTGCTTCTTCTTCTTCTTCTTCTTCTTCTTCTTCTTCTTCTTCTTCTTCTTCTTCTTCTTCTTCTTCTTCTTCTTCTTCTTCTTCGCCTTTCTCTTTCTCTTCCTTCTTCTGTTCCCCTTCTCCTTTTATTCGTTCTTTCTTTCTTCTTCTTTTTCAAAACTGTTATTGTTTTTCCGTATCCTGTCTGTGTATCTGATCCTCTTTCTCTCTGTCAGTGTTACCAATGTAGGATGAGTAAAGCTTCGTAGGCCTACGTAAAGCCTCACTCCACTGTTGTAGCTGAGTAGCTTTGCAGAAGACGACATAGTACTGGTTCAGTCGCAGGTTCCTGATGCTGCAAGGGTAACCGCCAACACGATTATTCGCTAGATGTTCGGGGGGGGGGATGAAGGCTTGATGACGTGGCACAGTTACTACCACCGATTAAGGCGACAAGTGTCGCCTGTCACAGACCCATTAAGCAGACGCCTTGACGCTTCAGTCATTTCCCGCGAGGCAGAGAGCCTCCTTGCAGCAGCAAGGACCGTGTTCAAGGAAGGAAGTCCCTGAGAAAAACGAGGGTTCAACTCATTATATATTTCTTAACCGGCTAGTGTTTTCCTTTAAATATACTCTAACAATTTTTTTATGAAACTGTGATTCAAAAAGGAAAATGCAAATAAGTTAGATTTCTTTCTCTGTTCTTCTTCTGCTCCCGTCGCTCCTAATCTTCATTTTCTTTCTTCTTCGTTTTCTCAAGTGTTGTCCTTTCCGTATCTGTGTATCTGGTCCTCTTTCCTTCTGTCAGTGTTGCCAACGTAAGGTGAGTAAAACCTTGTACTGTACTTAGTAATGGTACTGACTAACTATAGTGTGACAAGTTTGAAAAAAGCCATCACTGATTGCAGTACGCGCAGGGTGGAGAAGTAAGGCTCCTCCCTCTCCTACTTCATCTGTCCCCCTTCCCTTCCTAAACAACGGCACGTGTATAGTTCACATATAGTGTTCGGTAAGAGAATGATCCCTTCCACACAGTTGTCTTGCGTCACGTGACTTTCTCCTATAATTCTCCCAAGTGTATCAAAAATGTTTGTTCTGCGCAGGTCGTTTTCAATGTTCTATACCTATAGGTGAACTCTCCGACCTACAAACTACAAGATCTGAAATAATTAAGCCCACACGATAGTACGATTACAAGGTGACTGAAACCACTGCTATGCATATAAAGTCATAAACAAACCGAATGGTGTGTGTACTCTAACTGTATAAATAACCTCCTTATAAATAAAAGAGGCTGCATTACATCAGACGGGAGGCGCACCAGTGATGTATGAAGTAGAACTGCACAAGCAAGAGGAGCATTCTTCAAGAAATACGTTCTTCTGGTGTCCAGAAACGTGTCCCAGGAAACGAGGAAGAAATTCATTAAACGTTTCATTTGGTAAATATAATTAATTCACTACCGACTCGGAACACAAAGTTTTTTACTTATAAGAAACTTTGTGTTCCGAGTCGGTAGTGAATTAATTATATTTAGTTAAGTAAGGGACACGCCATGGACAACGAAATCAAAGTTTCATTTGGAGTATATACCATATGGCTCGGAAACCTGGACCATGAGCAAAATTGGTGACAAGCTACCGTGAAGCTTTTGATATGTGGTGCTGGAGGAGGGCATTACTTGCGAGAATATGAGTTCCTGCTGATGAATTGTGAAGAGACTGGGAGAAACTATTGCGGAGAGGAGAAGCAGTATTCTGCAGAAGGTCGTCTTCGATTACGTAGGCTTGTACGGTCGGTGTCAACATTATTAAATTGTTGTAAATCCGGGTGTCAGGACGTGGAAGGTTGCTAACATAATGCGACGTTAGTCGGCTAACTTTTCGATTCCAGCCACCGGGAACTATCTTCAGAGCCGCTGCGATGCGAGAAGATGTCTGCCGCACGCGTTCCCTGTCACATCGCAACGGCTCTGAAGATAATTCCCGGTGGCTGGAATCGAAACCTTAGCCGCCCAATGTCGCACTACGTTAGCAACCGACCACAGTCTAACAGCTCGGATTCACAACAATTTATTAATAAAGAAAGTTGTTTGTTCAAACTGGTTTACTACCCTGAACGAGTTGCAGGGGAAGACCCAGGTAGGAGTACCTGGATGGTGTAAAAGAAGGAAGAAGGCATGTGGTGACCAAGAGATTTTCTTCGGAGAGGAAGAAATTGCAAGCCCACCTCAACCTCCTGGTTGAGGAGGAAAAGAAAAAGAAGAGAAGAGAAATAATATAAAAACGAAACTCCGTCTTTACACCATCAGCACCAACCATGGTAAAGAGTCTTGAAAGTTGGCAAAGGCAAGTTCGTATCGAGAATAACAGCATCGAAGATGAAATATCTGAGAACAACAACTGATAAAACTTGAAGGGACAGACTCCGGAACCAAAATGTAAGAGAGGAAGTAGACACGACACAGAAATGTTAATGAAACAGAAACGAGAAACAAGAATTGTGTGGACGTCTGGTGTCAGCGGAACCAGGAAGATGTATCGAAACCCTTTTTGAATTAAAAGTAGATGGAAGAATACTGAGGGCCGGGTTAGAATGCAATGGGAAGATAATATCATAGATCTAGCGAATAGCAGAAAGAAGAACATGATGCAAATGTCAAGAGAGAGAAAGTTATACAGAGGATGGACTAAGGACCGAACATTGTAAGGCAGTGATTTAAGTCCCTCTGTAACACTGTCCCACTGTAAGGTTTAAGTCTCTTATAATGAATGCAACTTTGTAAGGTCTCAAATCCGGGGCCCACTATGTTACAGTTCATAAGACCCACAGAATTACTTGTACGCGTGAACAACCAGTTTATAATCGTATTTTTGCTGTCATCAAGTACTTTAAAACATCTTTTACGCTTAAACCAATTATACATACTCAGTTCTACTTTATGCTAAATGTAGTAAGTTTTGAAGACACAGTAAATATATTTTCCAGCCTGACTTCGCGACCCACCAAACGCCCGGTCGGTACTCACGAGCGGGTCATGCCCCATAGGTTGAGAAACGCTCCTGTAAGGTAGGCTATCTTCTATTCTTCTGATAGTTCCTATCCGATTCAGATGTTGGATATCATACAGACTATTTTAACTTTCTGTACTGCTGCACGGAATAAGTCAGTTGTATTCATGCCAAACCAGGTCCTTAAATTTCTCAGCCGTGAGATTCTCGGTCGCAGAACTCCTCCCTTTCTAAATACTCTTCCATGTGATATGGACTTCAATAAGTAAAATCTCTGTTTATTTCTCATGAGATCTCCCAGATACTGACACTCTCTTTTCTTCATTGTGTTAATAACTTCCCTTTCTGTCTTCATCTTCCTAAGAACTTCAACATTAGCTATATGTGGTGTCTATGAAATGCTCAGTATTCTACGGTAAAGCCACATTTCGAAAGATTCCAATTTTTTAGTTGTGGCTTCAGTCAAAGTCCAAGATTCTACACCGTAGACGAGGACCGAGAATGGGTAGCAGCGTAAAAGTCACATCTTTGTGTTTATTGTTAAATCGTGACTTTTGAATAAACTGCTCATTCTAGTGTACACTTCTCTTGCGTTTTCCAGTCAAGGTAGGCTATACATGGAGGAAAAGAAGGAGAGACAGATAAAGAAAATAATCTCTCTCTCTCTCTCTCTCTGTCTCTCTCTCTCTCTCTCTCTCTCTCTCTCTCTCTCTCTCTCTCTCTCTCTCTCTCTCTTTCTCTTTTTCTATCTCTCTTTCGCCTGAACATATTTAACAATCTGTGCATGAGATTCACAAAAAATTAACGAGAAAGTCGTTATTCCTCACGTAAGACCGTGTACTGTTAAATACACATCAAATATACGCAGACATTTATATGTAATACTCTCAATTTAGAAAGGCCGTTGAATGTAATGCTCTCAATTTAGAAAGGCCGTTTTGCCAAAGTAGAATCTGTGTCCACCCGTATTACAGAGTTTCTAAACTTAATTAAATTTTCTGTAGAGTGTAGAGGTCGTCTGTATGTGTTGTGTACACATTTTTGTATGTGTCTGTGTCAACATAAGTAATGTTCCGACTTCACCGACCTTGTGATGTTGTGTGCAGGCGCTCTCTACCAGACGTAAACAGAATTAGCATAATCCAACAGTAAACGGGGTAATGAAGTGGTACACGTATACAAACGACAAGGAATCTGTTCTCTGTGTTTGTGTGTTAGCGCTTGGAAGTGTCACTTCTTCGTCTTCTCGTACGCTGTTACTGTACGAGTTACCCTGTCGACCATGAATGTTACGCATTTCAGGTAGACTACACCTCGACCTGGTATGGCCACGTGGAGTTTACTGAGACTGTATAAATCCAAGTTTTCAAAATTTATCCGGCTCTGTAGAGATTTCTTAACCGGATTAGTATACTACCCTTTGTAACCAAATTTTTAAGAGGATACGTTTCGAGAGGAAAATGTTAGTAAGTTATATTTCTTCTTCTTCTTCTTCTTCTCATTCTTTCTTTCTCCTTTACTCATTCTGAAGTGTTATCCTTTTTCCGTATCCTGTCTGCGTATCTGTGTATCTGGTCCTCTTTCTCTCTGCCAGTGTTACCAACGTAGGATGAGTAAAACCTCGTACGTAAAGCCTCACTGCACTGTTGTAGCGGGGTGTCTTTGCATGGTACTGGTTCACTCTAAAGGTGCCTAATGCTGGAAGAGTAACCGCTAACCGTAGCAGACGACAGACGCCTTCGTAAGGGAGTCGGATAAATGAACATCATCAGTGACACTCTGGTCTACAAGCAACATAGGCTCTCCTGTCCCTGTCGCGGAAGTCCAAACTGGGGATCGGAGCACGGCTCGATCGCAGAAAATAATTATTTAAAATAAACGGAAATTTAAAGTTGGACGTTAATCTAGATAATTAAAATGACTAACCTAATCCAAAATCTGATTATTCACGGCTATCTTAGTTCTTATAGATACCTGCCCTGAAATGCCATCGTCTTAGAGATCTGTAGTCCGTAGTCTTGTATGATGCTACTGAACGTAAATATCGGCCGCTATAACTGGTCTTCTGTTACATAAAATCAACACTGGTCTTGATCATAAAATCCCAATGATTCAGCCTGCAATGATCAGGCCCCCAATTTGATTCAGCCTGTTAAGATGAGTACCTGGGATATGTTATCCCGGGAAAATAATGGGCCCGGAGGCGTAGTGCTGGCCACATTGTCTTTCTTGTATGCCGAAGGATTCACATAAAAGCTGGCTAAAGTTCAGTATTATACAAAGGAGCAACTTCAGTAAAATTTTGGTGCTGCCTGTTGGATCGTGGCCCTCTTGTTATAAATATATACTTTTGACTGCATCTGCGGCAGTCATCTTCAGTGGGTCTTCAGTCCTGCTCCTCCGGCGGCGACTCCTTGGTCAGTCGCCGCAGGAGCAGAACGGTAAGCAGAAGACCCACTGAAGATGACTGCCGAGATGCAGTGTCTACAAAAAGGGAACCACGGCCCAGCAAACCGGAAATAATTTTACTGAAGTTGACTCTGGCTGTGAAAGCTTTTAATGTTATGGTGAAAGAAGGGAATGTTATTTATTAAATTTAAAATCAATAATTGAATGTGAAAAAATCAATTGTTGATTTTATCCAAACAAACAAATTACAATGGTATGGACACACGAAAAGAATGGCACAGGAAAGATTGTCAAGGAGAGTTATGGAATGGACCCCACCAGGAAGAAGGAAAAGAGGAAGACTACCTATCACCTGGATAGAAGAAATTCAGACTATATTGAGGAAAAGAGAAATTGAAGAACTTTGGATGCAGAAGCAGCAGTGGAAGACGATAATTCAATCACTTGTGTTATCTTTGGTTACGGAAAATGTGTAAGCCGGAATAATAATAATAAAATCAATAATTATTTTTTTGTAAAAATATTATGGTTTTTAGTATGACTTTAAAGTGCCTTATTTAGCATGAGGTACAAAACGCTCCTCTCAACGAAAATATTGGTTGAAAAAACTCGGTAACTTACTGTAATGTGTAAACGATTAAATTTACGGTACCATGACAACGAATTTTGTTGTTTTGTGTAAAACAAAATTACTGTCTTTGTTTTTGGAAACATTTGCATTCCACATTCTTAATCAGTAATCCTGAAAATTCCCGAGCATGAATTAACAAACGAATTGACCCCAACCGTTTGTACTAGTGTCCAGCTTGTTTTTTCGATTTAGACTCATTGCACCGATGGAGGATACTGAATTGTCACGGTGAGCAGTCTGCATGCAAAGGTTTGAGTCGATTGGTCCTAGGCAAGCAGGGCCATGAAAATTTTATTACACTACTATGCTCACCATTTTGAACGAAGTACAATTTTTATTATTAATGACCTTTATAGGAGATGAACCGGTTCGGACCAAAATATGCATAGACAACACATGCATAGAACAAGTAAGACATTTCAACTATCTTGGACGTGACGTTACTTATGATCAAGACAGAGATATAGAAAATAAAGTGACTAATTTCACAAGAATGTGTGGAACGATTTTGGAGAACGTTGGGAAATAAATGTAGAAAAGAAACCCAAATAAAATGTTATAAAACAATGGCAATACCTACACTACTGTATGGTTCTGAAACTTGAGCCATAAAGAAAAGAGACGAACAGCAGATATAAACAGCGGAAAAGGAATTTCTGAGATCAGTTAAAAGGTGTAATAGACGAGATCATATAAGAAGTGAAGAGATAAGAAGTGATTTAGATATTTTTGCAGTAAAAGAAAGGATTAAAGAATACAGAAGAAAATGGATTCAACAGGTAGGTAGAATGGAAGAAAGTACCTAGAGTACCGAAGATAGCGAAAGATTACAAGCAGAAGAAAAGTTGGTAGGCCTAAGAAAAGTTGGATTGTGGAATAGGAACAGGGGCCGCTAAAATCTAAAACCGTTGAGAAGATGGTGATGATGATGACAATTTTTATTACATAAATTTCGATATTAGATAATTTTTAAATTATAGGAAAAATTACAAAAACCTCATTACTCTATTATTTCTTTAGTACTATAACAATACAATCATACAATAAACGCTCAAAAAGTCAATTTGAAAAAAATTCTGATTTGCTAGAACGATTGTACGTCGAGATATTAGTCCGTGGTCTTGGTGGTAATTATAAGTCAAACGTTTCGTGTGCCACACCAACGGAGGCCATCTTCAGCGGTAAAAAGGATTAGGCAGGTGGTTACCACCTAAAACGACCTCAGTACTGAGCAAACCGTACTGAGGTTTTTTTAGGCGAACACCTCTCACGTCCTTTTTACCACTGAAGATGCCCGTTAGATTTATAAACACCACAAGACCGCGACCACGGCATACAGTCTTGACCCCGGCTGTGAAAGCTTAAGAACTTTGTTAACTCGGATTCGGGTTAAAAATGCCTTTTTGTCTGACACCCTGCCGCTCGATGTTCACATTTTTTTTCAAACGTTTGACGTCTTCTGTTGGGCCCTAGGGGGCCAAAATTTTGAAATTTTCAAAACGTAACACTACATTCAGACGTCAGTTAAAATTCAATTTAATTTGACACCCCACATTAATTTTTACGATTTTTTCACAATTTTGACCCCCTCCCCTTATATTTTTTGCTTTCCGCCACCTATTTTTTTTGGGATGGGACACAATCTCAAAAGCAACAGTATTCTGTAGGGTACTACAGACGTCTATTCGTTGGACCCCATCGCAAGCTTCTGTTTCGCAAAATCTACAGTCGCTGCTGCGTCTTTTTCCAGAGTAACACACACATTTCAGCCTTTAGTCAATAACAGTCTTATTCTTCGTATTGTTTAAATTAGCAGCCATCCTTACTATTTCTTTTATGAATTTGCTAACTGCTCTAATTTTTATTGTTCGACTAAGCTTTTCGTCATCACTGACATCTTCAGGTCTTAAACAACCTGAAGGTTTTAGGTTTAGGTCAGGTTTTAGGTCAGGTCTTAGGTTGTTTAAGACCTGAAGATGTCAGTGATGACGAAAAGCTTAGTCGAACAATAAAAATTATAGCAGTTAGCAAATTCATAAAAGAAATAATAACAGTCTTAGTTGAATTTTGAACAAATCTTCTGAAGCCACTTACTTAAAATGCCACAAAAAGGATTTCAGTTCGGCAAGAATTGAGGGCTACCTTGGAGCGTAAATCTGGCTAGATAAATCGCACCATCTTGTTGCCTCTGATCGCTAAACGCCGACGCAAGATCCTACTTCGCAAAATGTACAGACGCATCGTCTGTGTTTCTAGGGTAATCCATCCATTTCATCACTTGGTCAATAACAGACTGTGCCAAGTGAGTCTTGGAGAAAACGCAGAATTTTTGTTTAAAGTAAAACTAAAATAAAATACAGTGCAGTGATGGCGAATTTTCCGTTCTAGTGAACGTAAGGTTTACCGAAGGTTTGGCAACCTACTACGTTTAGAGAGTACACGGATCCGTAGTAAATGTTTCATTGACTTCTCATTAACAAAAACGAAACGCACACTCGTATGTACAGTAGTAGTTATCCTACAATGTACGACATAATTCCGACAACACAAGTCTGATAAAGCATGTCGCAATATTAAATAATTATTTTCTGCCATTTAAATCAACCCATAAAGTTAAAACGACCTTATGTTTCTAAATTGTAATGTTTGAAAACAAAGTCTGCTTAATGTAGATGACTTGAATAGGATACTCCACTCCTTAAATAACATTGCGAAAGAATTTAATATGGAAATATCTAAACAAAAAAAATGTATGACTTTTAAAGGAACATGGTCAGTTAGATCTAAAATTGTTTTGGATAGTAAAGTTATAGAAAAGTATCAGAATTATCTGTTTAGGCTATAAGCTCTCATATAACAATGAAGGAGATATTAGTGGGAAAATTAATAAATTTAACCAGATAACAGGAATTGTCCGAAGTGCGCTAAAACCCAAAGCAAGGAAAGCGTCCATATTAAAATTACACAAATTCATGGCAGTTCCCTTAGTTACAGCTCAGAAACATGCACAATGTCTGCTAGATAAACATCAAAAACAACAAACTACGGAAATGAAATTTTTGCGTTCCATAGCTGGGTACACAAAATTAGACATGGAAAGAAACAATCATATAAGAGAGGAACTGAAAGTTGAAGAAGTAAACGGGATTATCAATAAGCATAGAGAAAGCTGAAAACAACACATTAGCGGAATGAGCAGTGACAGATTCCACAAGGTAGCTTTACTGTATGAGCCGAAAGTGAAGAGAAGCCTGGGAAGACCCAAGAAGAGATGGTCCGACCAGTTTGGTGCCGGAACAAACTAAACAGTCTAAGCTGTGAAGAAGAAGAAGGAGTTTGCTTAATGGCATCATGTAGGCCTATAATATAAAAATAATTTTGAATAATATAAAAATGTACATAAGATAAACGTTATTGTCATTAATCCCATCTTTCTATCAACGATACGAATTTTTCAGATTTCGGGGGGGGGGGGTCTGGATTCCTTGGATCTCCTCCTGAGACCTCCCTGATGCCCTTTTTACTAAAATTTAGAATTTTAAAAATTCGTAAATTTGTACCTACTGGATTCTTTATTACCGTTTTAACACAGAACGAAGGATCTACCTAAGTAGACCTATTATTCATTTTCCCAAAATACCAACATTGAAAAAATGTCAATGATGCCTCGTTTTAATATTGAGCTATTCAAGTGTTATCTACGATCAGTGAGTATCGACGCCGAGACCGCGCCCAGATATTATGAACTCATAACTCTCTACGTACGATAGCCGGCATAATAATTATCAAATTAAATTAAAAAACAAAATTAACACTAAACCGTTATCGAATTATCAGAAAACAAATTATGCCTGTAACACCAGGAGCTTTCTAAAAGGGTACACGTATATTCATTACATATAATTTACGTAAGAGTTAATGTCAGCTTTCTAACACGGTTAGTTCTGAGTTTCGGCAGTTATGGAATTATTAACCGCCGAACTCCGCCTACTGTCTATATTATACCGTCAAGTAACCGTTGACATATACTGTACAGGTGAACGCCCCGAATTCGGTAATTAACGTCTCCGACTAATGTCTTCGGGACATTTTCTAATGTCTCCGCGTGTCTGACTGGTTTCTGGTTCCCCCCTACGTGTCTGTTACATATTCATGAAAAGGCAAGTTTAGAAATTATGCGTAACAAATACACATAAACACGCATATGTGCGCGCGCGTTCGTCGCGTTTGTAAGAAATGTTTTACTACATGGGTCAGTGACACGGACAATGAGGTGCTGGAGATAGGATTATGTATACATATATGTTTATTAATAATTATAATTATAATAGTATAAAGCCGCCGGCCGTGACAGCCTACTAATAGTAATTGCCTAATTAATGAACGAATTCAATAAAAATTAAACTTTTTTTTCCACGGGCAGGCCAGCCGTGGACCAAGCGAATATCATTTCCTTTTCTTCTTCTGCCAGAATGCCCTCATTCGCACACTATGCGGCGCCTTCCTTTCCACTGTCCACCCCTTTCTCGTCTTCTTCTCACCGCAGAGAATCTCAAGATTTTGAATTTTGTTTCTGTATATATTTCTATCCACACAGCCGTTCAAAGAGATACCCAGTTTCATCATTTCCTCCTTGAGTTGTTTGGTGTAACCGTTCAGACTGGAAAGTTGCCAAATATAGTTGAAAATTTGTTTATTTAATCTGGACCGACCCATCCGAACCATATCTCCAAGGAATCTCAGTCTTTTCCTTCGGAAAGCCGTTTCCATATCTTTCAGATCCCTGTACAGCTCTTCTATGGGTCTATGCCGGTACCCATCTCCGGTTTTCATGGGACCATAAATTTTTCGAAGAATTCTTCGTTCAGTTTTAAGAATAGGTTCAAAATTTTTAAAGCATATTGTTTCCACTCCATACATGATCACCTGATCACAGTGCTATAATGGCGGACCTTCGGACTTCAAGAAAGGTTTTTTCTTTCCGTACAGTTCCCGGGTTAGAGTTTCCTTATCTTATTAGGTTAACCTTTGCTAATTTGAGTTTCCTTATCTTAAAGGATCCTTTGCCTGAGGCGTTTCCGGATATGTTTTCCCCAAGATATTTAAAATTGTTAGTATATTTTATTTCTCCGTACGTAGTGTCCATGCACGTTTTCGGGAATTTAAATAGAGTGGTTATAATTTCCGTTTTATCAAAGGAGATTTGGAGGCCAGTTTTCTTCGCTATCTTTTTGAGATCTTCTACTTGCTTTCTTGCTTCTTCTTCTTCTGAATGGGCGAAGATGGAAAGATCATCCGCGTAAACTAAACAGCTTAATTCTACGCCTTTGGATTTGTTACCTATTCTAACCCTAGTAATTCAAGATGATATATTTAAAATTATAAATTTATTAAAATAAATAAAGTGTAAATGCTTTCAATATAACGGCCAAAACCGCTATGTAAACAAACATTACAACAATCGAAGAAGTCAAATCGAAATGAAATCGATTATTCGTTAATTTATACAGAAACGTCTGAGGATACAGATTGGATCTATGAAACGTGGGTCAGATACAAATATAGTGATACAAAAATCAGAAAAATGCACTTGTTCATACAAGTAATTATTATTTGATATATTCATAAATGCTCAAATATTTCTTTTTATATATTTAAACATTTTTTTACACTAACAGGCAAGCCTTAGACCTCGCGAATTTCATTTCCTATATATTTTATATTATTATTAATAATAAAACTTTTTATAAATATATTCTTGTAAAAAGTTTTATTATTAATAATAATAATAATATATTATTTTATAATATAATACGTACATTACGCACAGACACACATACACGAACGCACACAGACATTTTGTACGTGAGTGTGTGTTTTCCCGTTCTATTATAAATGGTTCGGAGACACGAACTCTCACCGGTAACGACATTAGGAATTAGAAAGCTATAAAATACTGTAAAGACGTTTGACAGATCAATAAAAGTTGCACAAGATTTGGTAAATTTCGACATCACCATCATCTTCAGTAAGGATTAACCAAAAATCGTTTGTTCCGGTCCCAAGCAGTTAGACTAGAGCTGGTCGCTCCAACGGTTCTGCCTTGCTTGGAACTATTATGTCCCGTGAATATGTTAGTAAACTATGGCAGGAAACACTCCACCACCTTCGGGCTTCACGTCCAGTAAGATTTGTTGTCTCATTAACCAGAGCGAACCTAAGATTTCATTTGGGGGGGGGGATTTTTGTTCAACGACATATCGTTTTCGTAGAGTATTTTTTTCTCATACTATAATTACAAACGTACCAACAAATTAAAATTAATGGGTAAATAATGGCTGTAATTCGCTAATTTAATAAAAATCAATTAATAACATACAGTTTGACTTGGAAGCCTAATAATATCTTTCTGTGGAATATAAATACTTTAAAGTGAACGTTAAAATTAAGAAAGTAAATTTTGTATGTGTATGTGTGTGTTTGTGTTGTAGGGTTAACACATGCAAGAACACGAAAAGTTTTAAATGAACGATGTTTAATTTTACAATATTTTGTTTCTTAGGGCTACGTAGAGTCTATTACAACAATCAATGTCCATTATGAAAAATAATGTTAAGAAATTAAAACTCATTCACATTATGTGCTTTGTGATTGAAGTTATCAACATTTAACATCAAGTTAAAATATAAAAAGATATGTCTCTAATTATTTGTAATCAGCGGAAAAACATACCGTATCGTACTCTCTTTCAAGCCGACTTCATTTCATTTTTCACCATTACTTTCAACATCTGTTATGTTTATTATTGAGTATAAGGCCTATTATTGTCGATTAGTTAAACTTGTCATTGACCCAAATAGTAATTTTTTTAAATTGAGAAAACTTGGAAGTCAATTAATTACATTTCAAAAACATAACCTTTTTAAATTTTTTCTCCGAATGTTTTTAATTTTTTCGGATTTCGGAGTGGGATATGTCCCCCATATCTTCCGTAGGTTCACCTCTGCCATAAACTCGTAGTCTTATCGAACTAAAGGAATCAATTATCGTTATTAGGGCCAACTAAATCCACCTAGGTTCAGGCCTGTAATATTCCAAAGATAAGCCGGTCAAGGGTCCGTTTCTTTTACGCCTTAACTTGGTACTGGTGGCTACTGCTGTCCTCCACCAGGAATATTTATCTGTCCTGGATCCGTACTGTTCAGCATCAACAGGGTCAACTCTTGTAGGATATGGCACAGCACGATGTTGGCTGGAGAGAGTCTGTGGGAGTTAATGTTGTTTCATGTACACTCCACCCGGTCCTCTTCAGGTTCCGTCGACCCCATTTAGAAATCATGGTACACGAAATGGATTGAAGCAATTGGAACAAGCAATCAGTGATTACCGGACACGTGCATGTTGTGCAGTATACAGCAACAACCGTCCTCTGGGGCCGACAGACCCGAAGGTCAAAGAGATTTTTACGAAGGCCAAGAAAGCGCTGGGCGGAACAGCTTTGAAACTGGAACAGGTTGGATGCCTAATCCGTGTACTGAAAAGGAAGCAGGAGGAAAAGCAGAAGAATAAGAAGAAAAAGAATCTGTGGAGGACCAGTGCCCAGTCCACCCGGTACAACGGTACTACCTCTCCAAATTCCATTTAGAAACTATGGTATACGGAATGGATTGAAGCAAGTGGAACCAGCAGTTGGAAGAAAAATAAGAAGGAGGAGGAAAAGGAGAATAAGAAGAAAAAAAGAAGTATAAAAAGGAAAAGGATAAGAAGAAGAAGACGAAGACGAAGACGAAGACGAAGACGAAGACGAAGACGAAGACGAAGAAGAAGAAGAAGAAGAAGAAGAAGAAGAAGAAGAAGAAGAAGAAGAAGAAGAAGAAGAAGAAGAAGAAGAAGAAGAAGAATCTGTGAAGACCGGTGCCCGGTTCACCGGTACAAATTCACTGGATCCCATTTAGAAACCATGGTATACGAAATGGATTGAAGAAATTGGAACCAGCAGTTGTAAGAAGCAGCAATTGGAAGAAGAATAGGAGGAGCAGGAGAAGAAGAAGAAGAAGAAGAAGAAGAAGAAGAAGAAGAAGAAGAAGAAGAAGGAGGAAAATGAGAGTAGGATGAGGAGAAGAAGAAGAATATGAAGATGATGACGACGACGAAATTTACGGTGATAGTGATGATAATAACGATGGCGATGACGAAGAAGAAGAGTAAGAATTCATAGTATAATAGAAGAAATTAATGAAAGTACATAGGCTACGTGAGAAGAGAAACTACTACTGGCAAGGGCACGACAACTCATGGAAACTAACATAATACACAGGCGTGATGTCATCTACAGCCCAGTGTAATTAAAATTTAAATTGAATTTCTTGTAAGGTACGGTGTGTTGTGCGCGAGAAGCGGAGCAGAACAGGGAACACACACACACACACACACACACACAACAGCGTCGTCTGTTTTACTGCACAACTTGTTTCTCTCTCCGCGTATATAGGTCGAACTAAGAAGCCGTTTACAGTAACAAAGCTGAGCATAATTGAAAAGCACTCGTCTTTCACAGAGACGTACAGTATACTACAAGCGAGTTTAATGAGGTCGTAAAAGCGTTTATTCGCAACTAGACACAGCCTCTTGTATTGTAATAGTGTCTTTTTTTCTACAAGTACCTAGCGTTGCAGAGAGAACTTTTTTACAACATTTTCAAGAATGGCAAGAAAAATCGTAAACTTTTATGTCTACTCTTTGCGTTTTGTTTTGATTTGAAGTAACGTGCCATCCATCGTCTATCCGCTGACGTGCACTTTGTCTCTGAATTCTCTCCGTGCACGCGCTCTAAGCATTTATCATTAATTTGGTTAGGTTGTCATTGTTAAGCCGTGCATTGTTTTAAACATTGCTGGGAATCCAGGACGGTTTGTTCAAAGCAGCTCACGGTTTTTTTTTCGTGATATTTGAGAGGGCCGATTAGGACCTCTCGGGCTCCCTTCAGCCGTGTGGGTATAGTTGAGTGGATATGGATCGCACGCCAGCGGTGACCGGCCGATGAGAAGGTGGTGGTACCAGCGTTAGTGTGTTATGATGGTGATGGTAGGGTGTTAGCGTTATCGTGTGACCAGACTCTAGGAGAGGGTGCGGGGGAATGTTTAGTGCCAAACTTATAGATTAGATAGCCAGGGTCGTGCAGCTGGTGACGCTAAAGATGGAATGCAGCGTCGTAGTGGCGTCAGGGGAGCGGCGGAGGACAGGTTTTAGGTTTTAAGATTGGTGTATGCATCAACGGGAGAGGGTGTTTTATTTTTATTTATTATCTGCATTCAGGTTGAAGTAGATCTTGTAGTAGGACGATGCAGAGGAGTTGGGACTGGGATTATAATCATTTATTTATTTTATTCATTTTGTTATATTTTTCCAAATAGGCGAGGCCAGAGGCGATCGCTAGTCGGGTTCAGGGACCATTCTGATTTGTGGTCTTCGACGTGGAACCCTGGGGGGGGGGAGGGTGTTCATCTGCAAGAGTCAGGAGACGGTTGACGAGTAAGTGAGGACGCAGGTCATTTTGGCCTGGTCTATTAAGGGGGGGGGTGAGGAGAGATTTAAGAGCGGTTCTTGTTTTAGCAGTTGTGGCGTATTTCCAGTTGAGTTTTTGTAGGAAAGTGTCAAGGTCGGGGAAAAGTTTGTTAAGGCCATATAAAGCCGTATTAGAGGTTTTGGTGAGGAGAGGTCGTCGGTAAATCAAGCGCAGAGCACGCAGCTCGCGTCTGATGTATTAGTCTCTTTATATATTATGCTGTCCAAGTCTACCTTCTTCTCCCGAAGAATCTCTTCTGCGAAGCGTGCCACATAGTTCCAGGTGTCCTCCCTTCGACGCATCGCTTCGACGATGTTATCCGTAGAGATCCTCTTGCAACGATCTCAATAATAATAATAATAATCATTTAAATCATAGACCACAGGCCTTAAATAAGAACAGACGGGAGCAGCCGTGTGATTTATTTGACAATTTACAGCATTTTGGAACAAAATGAGCCACGTCATGTCTTCGAGTCCGTCTGGAGCTAGTTATTAGTTGTATCCAAAATCGGTTAACTGGGGCCCTCACTGAAACATCCTTGCGATGCAGACAGATACGCTACTCCGAGTTCACAGTACCGGAAGCGACTGGCCACGACCTGTACAACGCAAACACTCCCTGGTACTGACACACGCCTGTCCTGTCCGCAGGGGTGTTACTGAAGTCACGGCCCCGGGGACGAAAGGAGAGACCCGATGAAGGTTCTAAATTTGTTACCATAAACCTACACCTAATTACAAAATTAATAAAGATAACATACGCTACTTTGGACTCGACCCAGATGTTGCAGTCAAGCCGCGGGTGCAAAGACACCATGCACACACAATGCAATGCAATTATGGGACAGTAACAGAAATACCAACTAAATTATTTAAGGATACAAATTGAGAATAAACAGGGCTGTTAGGCCGTGCCCGATGGGTATTCAATGTAAATTGACAAACAAAAGAGTTTGAAACAATCAAGTACGGCAGATATTGGCCAGACGAACCCGACAACTCTTTCCGTGTATGAGCGACCAAAAAATTGCTTGGTTGAACCAAAAAGTTGCGCTTGTTGCTCATACACGGAAACAAAAACAAGAAAACGTGCAAAATGTTCCAAAAGCCTTCTGTATCGGCGCGGTCTTACTTTGTTTTCTCTGCGGTGCATTCGCGTCTCTCTTTCGGATGGTTGCAGACGAAGGGGTACATTTTCATTATATTAAAAGCGATTCTGGTTGCTCTGTACAATACTGAATTTGCTTAACGCCTTGTCTGGAACTGCGCAGGCGATAAATGCTTTACTTACAGTGACGGAGGACTTCTTCCCTTGTCAGGTGTGTGTGACCCTAGTCACTAATAACTCTGCGTGCGTGCGTGTGTGTGTGTGTGTGTGAGTGCGTGTGTGTCATAACGTAATCGTTGTGCAGACGGCTGACGTCCGGAAGTACCTTAGACGTGAGACTAGTCCATGTGTAAACAGTGGATTGTATGCCTGTTCTGGGGGGGGGGGGAGAGAGACAGTGAGAGGGAGGTAGATTCGGCATGAAGGACAAATCTAAGAGACAGTAGGTAATTTATGAAAGTGAGAAAACATCTGATAGATTTGACTGTTATTAACCTTAATAGTCATAACTATCTTTTTTTAATTACCCTGAAAATACGGAATCAAACTGCGGCCTTCTGTTGCTAAAAACACGGGTTCCTTTCCCCCGCTTTGCCCGAGTGAAAATTATTCATTTTTTGTTATCTGATAAGCGTAGGCAAGCGTCTGTATAATTATTCGACAAAAATTAAATAACAGTGAAGAATGATCTCACACGTTTTTGTGATAAATGCGAGTCCAACTTCCTATGTGTTTGTACGTTGTTATGTTTTTTCTTAATATGTATCGTTCCCACCTCTGTAAATTACAATCTTCGTTCGGGACGGTTGTGCGTAAAATAGAAAATAATTTACAACTGAAGATGGTTAAGTGAGATAAAGCGCGCGCGCGTATGTTATTTACCTGTTAGAAGGGTGTACATAATGCAGCATTATTTACCGGCGTGATGTATATTGGCGGAATGAAATTTATTGCCGCAGATTCGATGTAATTAGCGGCTTCCGATGAGTCATGTAGGTAGGACTCGGGCCTCTTACAAGATATTGCTTCTGCTGCTGCTGCTAACCCGTTGTGCGCGGCTTACCTGATCGCTGTTTACTGCCTGTGAAGTAAGCCACCGGATTCTTGTGCTTCTTCTTTCTGCGCGCTGCCTTCCGGATACCGTTGCATCACCGCAATAATACAGTTTAATATTCTACGTGTGCGTCGAATTCGCAGTATAATATTACAACGATTCTCATTTGAAAGTTTGCAAATAACTTGTAAATAAGAAGTAAGCGTGTAATAAAAAAAACATGTTGATGAAAAAATTAATTTATTCCAGTTAATTATTCTGCAGTCACTTTGCTCCGACCGGTTTTTATCGAATGCAATGTAATTTGCAATAAATGCTGTCTGCTCCGAGCAGTCGTGGATCCAAGACCCAATTTGTCTTCGTCAAAATGTAATTCACTTTTTTATTAACTGTCTTCACTTGTATTGCAAAACGTCTTTCTTATTATGAACGATTTTAATACTTCGTATTCTTTCACACAGTGAGAGTGTTCTGGAGTGAGAATTTGTAAAATAATTATTTGATGATATAGGTTAGTGTTATGTTTTATAATGATAGTTAAGTTCAAACAGCTGGTATTATACAGTACTCGTTAAACTTACCGGTTTGCGTGTGTTGTGAAGAAACAGACTATATGCTCAGAATGAGTGGAAGAAAGTCTCTATCGTCCCATGGGGCTCAGTTTAAATCATCCGCAACAAAATTCGCAAAAGAAAATGGTAATCACACCGCATCGCGTAAATTTGACGTAGCGGAATCTAATGTTTGGGAGTGGAAGAAACAACAATAAAAATTACGTCTTTCTACGAGTTTATAAAAGCGGTGCTTTTGCCGTTATTACTGAAATGATGGTACAAATTCAAGGCAGAAAGTTCCCTCAACGTCTTGAAATAGACAGTACGGAATTGTGTGCCAGTCTTGGTTGGTGTGTACGGTTGGTTTCTTCGCAGACACGATCTTTCAGTTCGAAGAACTACTCTGGCTCAACGTTTACCTTGAAAGTACGAAAATAAAATTATCGAGTTTCATCGATATGGCTTTTTGTGGAACTGATCCCGTACGGACAAAAATTGTTATAGACGGTACTGTCCTGGAACAAGTTAGCAGTTTTGAATACCTGGGCTACAGTGTGTCTTATAATGCAAGCAACGACGTGGTGAATAAGTTGCATAAGTTCAATCTTATGTGCGGGACCATTAGGCGAAACCTTAAGTCAGCAAGTAAAGGAACACCCATAAAATTCTACAAGGTGATGGCTCTTCCCACACTTCTTTATGAGTCTAGAATTGGACTTTAACGAAAGGCCAGGCCAGTCACATCCAAGCGGCTGATATGAGAGTTCTCAGACAAGTGGCAGGGTATACTCTCCATGATCATAGAAGAAACACAGATATACGGCAGGAACCGAATATTATGAGTATACTTGACAGGATCGCCCAGTATCGGCTGAATTAGTGGCAACATCTTTGCCGAATGGATGACTGCCTCATCCCCAAACAACTATGGAACTATACGCCGTGGGGACGGAGAGGTGTGGGACGTCCGAGGAAGCGCTGGAGTGACCAGTGTAATCTTTGTCTATTTGAGACCGGAACAAACCATTCTTGGTTTAATCCTTGAACATCATGATGATGATGATGATGATGATGATGATGATGATGACGATGAGTTTCATCGACTTATTGTTCACACGAGATATACGAACAGTTTTGATTCGTCTCAAATTGAGAATGCAGATTAGTGATTTGCGATATGACAACGGTCACGTGTACTGATGAAATAGGTGTGAAATCTGTGTCAGTCACACCAACAGGACGCGGCAAACAAAGGTACATCTGAAGAATCAGAAGAGGAAACTAATTCAATACTGCCTTCTTCAGAAACAGGCGAAGAATGTCGATAAATGGCAAATGTTATGCGCTAGTGAAAAACTAAACACATAACAAACTAAACAAAAACCTGACGTGCGTAAGTTTTCAATGTTATATGATTTTAATCGTTCTGCTTTGTGTTTACAAATACATACGCATTGTAAGTAGGCCTACATGTTTTCTGTTATTGTGTATGGAATACTTTTTGTCTGCACAGTATAATATTCAAACAGTATTTACTGTTCTACGTCCTAATAAATTTGTTCAGCTGTTTCTCATTACAAATACGGACGCGCCTCATACACGAATTACATTTTTTCTACAAAATATTACGATAAAATGGGGTGCGCGTTGTAGGGCGGATTATACGCTTACACGCGAAAATACGGTATTTGCAACTTACTTAACGTCGGTTAACTATAAGACTTTGAAAAAACAATATTATATATAAAATGTACTTATAAAACCGTATAAGTAAGAATTCCGAATTTTGCATTCGGCCTGAGAAAAATAGGGAGTCCAACCTTGAAGCTGATGTCATTTCAACCCCCCCCCCAATCCTACCCCAGTAACACCTCCTAGTCACGCCACATGCCACAACAAATTATATTTGTATCCACAGATAAATTCATTACATTCAAACGTTATCTAATACAATGTAGAAATATTATTATAGCCCAATGAGATAGACGTTATCGTATTGAGAAACGCAAGAGATTCGATTCAAGTTTGTAAGTCGTGTTCTCTCATGTCTCTGTGCGGTTTTCACAACAGAAAAGACACAATTGTAACCATGGTTTTGATAACCTATCGAATCTGCACAAAAGGAATGTAATCCAATCTACGTGGAAAGGTTAAAAGGTCGCACATACTCGTTCGTTACGGTTTTTAATATCAAACCGTAAAGATAACAAAAAAATGTACAATTTGTGTTGTACACGCCAACGGCTTAAGCATTTATAGTGTGCACAATACGGTTAAAAACAAAACTAAATATGCTTATCATGGTTATATAATGGAAGTATCGACGGGCGAATACGATTCGACTAACTTGACATGACAAGCGATGGGTTCGCTTACACACACAGAGACAATCGATTAATTAAATAGCGACCTATATATGTGATCAGAGCTATCATTTAAATTGAATAATTAGCAATTAATTAAGGCAAATAAAAAGACGAGTCGTTGGCATCAGCCGCGAGTTGTTGGAAAACTATCAAGGACGCGTTCGTTTGGTTACAAGTGACCCAGTTCGCGGGTTCGCCGGCTACTACGAAGATTTATGACGAGGATGTCTGCAATCAATCAAGCAGGCAGCGGGCGCCAGATCTACGCGTAGCAGGCAGGTGGAACGCCAGCACACGGCAGCTAGCTACTGCGCCGCGATTGCGCATGACCTCGATATCATTCCTCGAGTACTATATATTATAGTTGTCTGTCTATCTGTATCTGGTGAAACGAAAGGATAGTTTGAGATCTTAATCGCTGACCTGAGTTACGTACACACGCAACGCAATACTGACGCAGTCACGTACGCTTGGACGCCATATGGTAACCTAACAACGTTCGATTTCAGTTCGTATTGCCACGTACCGAGGAACCTAATCAAATTGGTCATCTAACAATCAATTAGAAATTAGAAAGGCAGCCAATTAGAAAAGGTGGTTTGAAGCGTTAACGACGCGACGTATGGCAGAAAAATAGATGTAAATCTGTCTGCAAGGTGCCTTGAGTACAACATTCCCAGACTTAGGCACCTTTCTACACAAAATATACTGGAAATACGCCACAACAGTCAAAACCAGCACAGCAATACAATCCATCGACACTCTCATCAATAGACCAGTCCGAAATACGCGGCGCCTCATCATCAACCGCCTCCTGGCTCTTGCGGATGAGCCTCCACCCAGATATCGACGAAGAAGAACCCGCATCAGAAGGGTCCTGGGACCCGACTATTGAGTGAAAGCGGCTTCGCCACGCTGAATAAAATAAAATAAATTAAACTGTACTCAACTCCTCCGCCCCGTCCACAAACATCATCTACTCCAACTACGCAATAATAAAATAAAATAACTAATTCCCACATAACTTAAATACCCAATTTAAACGTACAAACCTGTCCAACGCCGATCCCTTGACGCCATTACGACTCTTCCCGCCATCTTTAGCGTCACACGCTGCTCGTCTCTGGTCGCCTATGTCTTGACGTTTGGCACTGAAATACCCCCTCACCCAAAGAGGCTGCCACACCTCCATCAACTCACTCACACTCTCTTTACTTTCAGGTACCTCCACCTTCTCAACGGCCGGTCCGCGCTGGTGTGCGATCCCAACCAACCAGCAATCCTACCCATACGGCTGAAAAGGGCTTGCCCCAGAACAGGCTGAGACTGGCCCTAACAAGGACTGGCCCTTGTTAGGGCCAGTCTCAAACAACTCAAAAAAAAGTCTGCAAGGTGAGATAGTGGCTTTTCCCATGAATTGTTCTAAAGAAAACGAACAACAATTTTCTATAAAAAGAAAACAAACATACATTTTGTTTACATTATGCTCGATACATAATTTACACAGTTCAATTGCCGATCCACATAGGTAGAATACAACTGAAGATTTGTATCCATTTTCTGGAATGACTGTTCGATCAACTGTTGCCAGTAGTCTCCTGATCTCTGGGTCGTATTTATGGGAGGGAGACGAACGGGGCCGGACCCCCCCCCAGGGTCGGAAAAATTACGGATTTTGTTAATCTCTTAATTTTTTTGGCTGTTCTAGTTTTTTCAGCTGTGTACGCTAAATAGTAGTAGCTCTTTTTTAAATATACAAACAGGTTTATTACACATCATTAGGATATAGGCCTACGTTTGAAATATGAGAATGTTAATACGTATCTTTTAAGAATGTTTCAATAACCCGTATTTTATTGTGTTATTTCCGTTTACTTTAATAGGATAGAAGTCAGGATTTTATCATGCGTTTTTAAGCCACGTAAGGATAGTAACGTTGATTAGTCTCAACTTGTTTTTTCTTTTGTATGAAGCCGACCCCCCCCCCCCCCAAGGCAAATCCAACCTTCAAGGTGGTCTCATCCCCTCCGAATCTAGTCGCACTCTCTCCTTATACCACTCGGTCCGTGGCAGATCTTGTTTTCTTAAACTAGGTGTTAATTATGTGTGATCATGGTAAGGAAACTATAGGAGGAAACGAAAAATATAATCATGGGGTCTCACAATAAATCCTTCAAAAAACGGAATAGCTGGTGGTGATATAAATTTGGGTACACTAACATATGAATACTTGGGAGTAAAAATTACATAAAATTAAGGTTGTAATGATGAAATTATAATAAATAGAATAGGAAAATGACGGGCAGTCACAACACGATTAAACAGTATCCTATGGAATAAAAAAACAACACCGTAAGAGTTTATAAAACCACCATAGAAAGTATATCAAGTTATGGAGCCGAAGTGTGAGACATTTGCCACGTACTAGAGCGATGAAAATGGATTCTTGGAGACGATGTTGTGGAAGAAACTGATTAGATAGAGTAAAAACGAGTACATTCGGTAAACAATGGGCATCGGCGTTGATATTATAGAGGCAGTAGCTTGAAATGGCTAGGGCATGTTCAAAGACTCCCTGAAAATAGATGGCCAAAGAAGGTATTCGAATGGACACCGCCGTATAGAAGAAAGAAGGGAAGGCCAAAACGCACTTGGGAATCAGAGGTGAAAGAGTCAGTGGATAGAAGGGGGTTCTCTTCTCTTCAAGCTTAGCAGCCCATAGGCTGGTTGGCAGCAACTCGCCATTCTTCATGCTTCTCTGCTTTTCTTTTCAACTCACAATATGATGTGCAGTTCATATCGACCATAAGCTGTTTCATGAAGTCTAAACGGGGTCGTCCTCTGTGGTTCTTCCCTTCAATTGTTCCTTCTGTTCTACTCGGGGTTGGAACACTTGCCCGGAGTGACACTTGCACGGAGTGACATTTGCCCGGAGCCCTTCCCTCCACATAATGGTATTTGGTGAGTCAGAAATAAGACTGTGACACTTGCCCGGAACTAACATTAGTATCTTAAAACTGTTCAAAACGTATCCTCTTTCAATTTTGGAAGGGTTGATTCAGTGTTATAGTGCAATATTACTTTAATTTTATGAATTTTAAGAGACTTTTAGACGACTTTGCGTCGTTTCCAGGGAACACCACGGGGAGGTAGTCGCTTATCGTTCCCCATATTTTTTTTTTTCACTTTATGTGAGTTCGTCAATCTTTTTGTTTTTTTTTTTAAATGCTGAATTAGAATATTTACATATTTACAACATTTACAAATCTTTCCAGGCGAGAGTCTACTTCTCTAACCTATAGGCATTGCCTTTACTTTAACTTCTGGACGTAAGCAACACAGACAAGAAAATACCTTAGTTTGCCATCTGGTTCCAGTTTTTTCAAGGCCTTTGAAATGGTTTCATCACTCTTCACTGCTGCTTTTTTCCTCTCCTTCCCGTCAATATTCAGGCCTATTCTATCAAAAAAGTGGCTGCAATATTCTGCGTCCTCTCGTAGAGTCTTGAGCAGTGAATACACATTTGGATGAGACCTCAAAATTAAACTATTAATTCTTTGGTTCCACCCTTCAGAAACATTGTTCGTCCGGTGACGTCTTCCGCAATAGTTCCACACTTTCCTTTGGATATGCTCATTCTCAAGCCACTGATCGACGACGTAGTCATAGAACAACCGCAGTTTCTTGTCTTCAGGTGTGCTTTCCTGGATACTTAGCCAAGCATCATCAATCAGTTCTAGCGGAACATGCGCGAGGGCAGAACACATTCGAATATGAAGTCGAATCTCTTCATTTTCTTTTGTACGCAGGAGCAAGGCCACAATCTTGTACTCTCCTACATAAACATTGGTTAAAATGGTAGTTACAACCAAAAATTTCAGCTTCAGGAAACAGAGGTTTAGCTGATTGGATGATTGCCATTTCAAAGTCCATTGTAAGTGTCACAAGATTCCATCCAGGTACGTTGTTTTTCACTGCTTTGAAAAAAAGATCACATGTTTCTCGTTTATTATTTGGCAACAACGCGTAGACTGTTGGAATAGTGTTGGTTTCTTTCCAAGAACTTTCCAGATCGGTGTGGATGATAAATAACTGCCCAAACTGTTTGCTTGAACTCTTGAAGGTTCCGTCGACGAAAAATGAAGAACAACTTGTTAATGCAGATTTTCCTTTTTCGCTGGCAAACACCAATATTCTGTCTTTAGGCCCTCAGTTATCGTCTTCAAGTAGATCATTTTCCTCTAATCGTATTCCTTCAGAGTCGACTGGGTCCTTTGTAGGCCCCACACTTTATCTTCGAATGCGATGTAATGATTGTTTGGCACTTCTGTGTGATGGTAGTGAAGTGACAAAGTCATATCCTCGATTAAAGAGCGGGCCTACTTATTCGGCGTAAATTTTTGAAATCGTATTATCTGTTTCCCTTGCACGCTTCTTTACATTAACAACACTTTTTCTCCCTTCAGATGCCGCTTCGTCCAGAATACAAACATGAGTTGCTTCGCCTACGACAGTATTATTTTTCGTTGATATTCTGCCTTTACATTTACTTTTCTTATAATCAACACATCGCCAATAAGTCACATCTTCTTTGTTGTTATAGTCAACAATATACTAATGTCCATTGTAGATCAACAAAGGCTTCCCCTTGGTGATCTCCATCTTCACTACAACTCGAATCACTACACTCATCACTTGCACAGAATACTAGTTGTCTCACAGATATCAACTAAGGCAATGAACTATTTAGGGGTGAATCCCTCCCCCTCCCTTGCTCCTGCATTCCTATAACCAGTCCGATTCACCCCCTACCGGACTTCGTGCAAGTGTCACTGACAAAAATACCCATGATTAGTCATTTCCTGGAATGCTTCGCTCTGGGCAAATGTCAACAAATTCCATCTTTGGGCAAATGTCCCTCCGTGCTAGTGTCACAGCTTCATTATTCTCTTAACCAACCCATTGTGTCGTAGTATATGGCCTATAAACTTAGCTCTTCTGCCTTTTAAGAAGGGGGGTAACAAAGGAATATGACAGGATAAAAGGCAGTGGGAACTAGGATGCGAGAGACGCCCACAGGCTGTACATTAACTCTCTCTCTCACTCGCGCGCGCGTTGTTTATGGGCGCTTGCATGGATTGATATTCATCACATGCTCATAACGCATCACAGTATGTGTGTACAGACTACTGTGTAATTTTATGTATTACATAAAAATGTAAACAGTTTTTCTTTTTTCTGTTTCAGGTAAATACAGCTACGTACTTGTTGCTGTTCTGGTTCTTGATGTTTCTGGTGAGTAGTGTCAGAACTCGCAGTCATAGTTATATACTACCGTATACAAACGTTTTACTTGACCTCATGTTAACGTTTATGTCATGTTTTAGCCAAAGCTTGTACACGTCATCATATTTCTGATCACAAGTTGAGTGTTGAGAGTTTTCCGTCTTACTGTAATGACAGAATATTGTTTTCCATTGCATTGTTGTAGCGGGCCGTCTTTACACCTGCAGTATCTGGGTCGAGCCCAGATGATAAACATAGTGCTGCTACAGTTGACAGGTGCCTAGTACTGGACTGGACAACCACCAACACGATCATTCGCTTGATGGTGGAGGAAGAAGACTTCGTTGTATGCCACTGCTTCTGGAAGCGATTCGGGCGACAGATGTCGCTTGTCTCAAGGCCAGCTAGCAGACGCGTTGAGGCAGAGAGCCTCCGTGCCAGTGACAGCGGTAACAGCAGCAAATAGCGCGGTCAGGGTGCGAGGAGGAAGAAAGGACAGCTTGGAAATGTTTGCTGGAAATAGAAAACGTTTATTTTTTTTTTTATTTCATCACAATATTACAACAACATAATAGAGTGATGAAACAAAATAGGAGCCTCCCTAGAAATGACCGTGTTGTTGGGGCTTTCCTCACATACGTATAGCCTACACATCCGTATGACTAGGAGCGCTAGCTTCATTACAGACACAAATCAAATAAATTTCTTAATTTACCAAAAAAAAAATATTAAGATTAAAAAACAGAAATCTATCGAGCTGCATTAAGTAAATACAGTATAATATAATACAATAATATAGAGAATTATAATAATACAAAATAAATATATAAACTTAGAATATATAGGCATATATATTTCTTAATTAAAAAACTACTTTTTTTATTAACAATTTTTAAAGTCTCTTCAATATTTAAAACTGAAAGCTAGCATGTTTTCAGTGATTTCTGATCGCCTAGAGTCCAAGTCAATTCCCTCCTCCTCTCCTCCATATGGCAACATATGTCATGACTAACGATTTGTATTTGGTAAATTAAAGAACTGTGGATTACTACTACTATAATGCTGCTGCTGACGGGCAGTTAATTTTGACCGCGGAACAGCAACGCTATGGTTTTTCCATAGATGGATACGAGTGGACCGAGAAGATTGACTTACAAGCCGACACCAAGAGTACGGTTTCACGAGGGTTTTCGTTCCGGCCGTTTGCGTGCGGTTGGGAAACACGTTGAATTTAACACACAGGCGGCAATAAAATTGGTCACACGGACGTGGAAAAAACGCACATGAAGGATCGTGAACTCTGCTGCGTTTTCGAGGTCTCCCGAATCGAAATGCAACCTGCTGCGTTTTTAGTGCGTTTTTAATACGCATGCGGGTGGTCACACGGACTGTTCAAATTTGCCGCTAAAATAGCATTTGTTTATTTACTGATTACTATGGTAATTAATTTTGGTCTCCATGGTGTTGTTGACATCTGTAATGAAAAAATTGGCTTAACAAACATTTATTTACTACTGATAAGCAATGTTTTCTTTAATCTAAACACGGACGTTTCTGTGTAGTTGTGTTTTAACCTTTATATACACATTTAACCTTTATGGCCAGAGCTGTAGGGATGCGCGTCCGAGACGTCCCAACGCTGCCGTCCGATTATAAACCGCCTGTGTGACTACATTTCCGTCCGTCCACGTACGAGAAAAAACGCTCGTGTAAGAGGCTGGAAGGTTGGGCAAAGAAGAAGAAGAAGACGAGGACGAAGAGTAAGAAGAAGAAGTGTGTAACAGATGGTCACATCTTAGTAATTTGTCGTCGCCCACCCACTGCATAAGTCATCCGGAGCACCCACTTTCTAGGCAAATGTTCCGTGAGAACGCGGTGACTACGAGACGGCCGGGCTTGGCAACGATTTTGTTTCCAAGTGAAAGCAACGCAATACGCACTATGTATGTACAAAACGATCTTTGCGCGCTCATAAAAGTAAATGAAGTCAGTAAAAAAAAGAGAGAAACGCAAATCAAAAAAATTTTCTCTTTATTCAAATTAAACGTTTTTTACAAGCGTTGCTAATGCAATCAGGTTTATATACGTACTGCTCTCCATCATCAGTCAGCCACACCTAGTTTTTACGTGATAATATTCGTAGCGGACTCTCCCACGATACGGACTCTCTCTCTCTGACTTGATTCCCTGGAGCGCGCGTGTGTACATGTACTTTAGAGCTAAAACCCGCACGAGCGCGCGCAGAAATTCGCCACGTAAGACAAAAATCGATGTAATTATTAACCGCTCGCCCTCTTCTGCTTAGCGTTATGTGTGTTGTTTACGAGGTTATTATGAGGCCTCAATCGCCGTGTATTAGGTAAATGGTTCCGGAAGACCGTTGGATACCGTCGTCGCTCCGTGTTTTGTTAGGAATTTTGCTTCGATCGCCTCGAGGAGCAACATCTCTCTCTCTCTCTCTCTCTCTCTCTCTCTCTGCCCCTCCTTATTCAAACCCTACCTACCTTTCACTAATGGGTGGTTGCGGCGGCCGGTGTTGTCCTTATGATTAGTTGCGAAAGGTTACCGCCCCTCCTCCCCCCCCTGTTTAACGTGTCCGTATCATTTAAACCCGTTTGGAAATCGCAAATAAGCCTTAATTTTTTTTTGTTTATTTGCCCGTAGGTTGTCTCCGCTGCGCCTATCTGATACTACGTGTAATGATGTTGTGTTGAACTCTGGCCGCGGTCCGTGTGAATATTATATATTCGGTCGGCTGGTAAGAAAAAGGAAAGAAAAAAATTTCGTATTTCTTTGTTGTCGGTAACAAAAACGGGGATTGAATAAGCCTAGTTTTAAAGAATATACAATGGTCCAGCTCGTAGGATATGCAGATGATATTAATATTATGCCAAGATCCCAAGGAAGAGCAAAAGAGACCTTCCAGGAAGTTAAAGGTGAAGCAGAGGATTACAGGTGAATACAGATAAAACAAAGGTTACGATCACCACTCGAAGGAAAACCAGGAAACCTGAACAGTTTCAAATCGAACCACTAAACCTGGAAATAGTTAATCGGTTTAAATATTTGGGATGTTGGATGGAAGATGATAATGAAGAAATAAATGAAGTAAGGAAAAGGATACAGGCCGCAAATAGAGCATATGCTTCGTTGACAACTATATTCAAGACAAGGAATTTCCACCGTCAGTCCAAGGTCACACTGTATAACGTTATGATTAGACCGGTGATAACATATGGCAGCGAGACTTGGACTCTGAACAAACAAGCCGCTAACATAGTCAATACCTTTGAATGGAGAATATATGGACCAATCCAAGTCAATGGAATATGGAGAATGCGTCACAATGAGGAACTATACAAGCTATATAAAGATAGTGATCTGGCTACCACCATCCGACACCATAGATTGGAATGGGCAGGACACATCATTAGAATGGAAGGCAACCGAATACCTAGGAAGGTACTATTTTGTCAAATCGATGGTAGAAGGCCTGTCGGAAGACCCAAGCATTGCTGGATTGACGCAGTGGCGAGGGATCCTGATACCTTACTTAAACTAACACGATGGACATCGGTCGCCAAGGACAGGGAAAAATGGAGGCGGGTGATTATAGAGATTAAGGTTCGACTCCGAACTGTGACGCCATAGAAGAAGAAGTTTTAAAGAATATAAGACTAGGCGATATATACCCAAATTCAAAATTTACGCTTATCGGAAACCAACAGCTCCAGCTGTCATGATACACGCGTTTCCAAATACCGGCTGTGCATATAATCAGTATTGGAACATACCTCAAATTTTAACTATTTAGGTTAGGTTTTGGTATAAGTTTTGACGTTGACAAAGATATTGAATTGCTAAAATTACCTTGTGTTTTCAGGTTCCCTTCCTTGCAACTTCTTTTTTTAATATTCACAACGCGTTTCGAGGCTTATAGTCCCATCATCAGGTGATCAAATATGTTCACACACATACCGTTATTTAAGCCGTGTCTTTAATTATTGTAATATTGTAGGTTATGTACTGTTCTCCCAGTACAATCAAGTATTAAGACATGAAACAGTTCGCGCAGATCGTAGTAGTGGTAGGGATGGCAGTGCAGGATGTGGGGTGTAAGATGACCAACCATGACACACCAATCATGCAGCTGTTCTGAGAAAAAAATAATTGTCCGAAAACGACACGTCAATGCTACGTATGCTCTGTGAGATCTTTTGACACAACGCAGCCAGCTTTCATGTCTGATTATGTTAGCTGTGCATAAATTTTGTTATAGGACTGTATAAATCTCGAATAAAAGAAGCAACACAAAATATGGAACCGCAGAACAGAAAATATTTATTCAGGAACGTGAGTTTGAAGGACGACCGGAACTACAGGCTTGTTTACTCTCCCCCCCGGTATGAGTGAAGCGAACACCCTACTTTATCAACGCGAACGTGCTTATTATCCAGACTGGTTGCTGATAAGACATCGATATCAGTACCTGCTGGCAGCTCCAGACGTCTCGTCACGTGCACGTAACAGAGCGTACAACAATACGCCGGGCACGCACCATTGTTGTCGCAGTTTGTCACGCTTGATAAGTCAATGTTATGTTGCTCGCGCGTGTGTGTGTGTGTAAAGAAGAAAAAATCACAATGCAATTATTGCGTACACAGTGTAAAGAACACGCTGCTACCGTCCCCTGAAAGAAAATTAGCGTCCATACCGCGTATGATTCATTCGATGCAGTTAATACGTTCAGGTACCTGACAAACTGACTATTCTCAATCCGCCTTATGACTTCTTGTTTACATTTGTGACGCGTTTACATAGAACTGAACACACTATTCAGTACTGATTCAGAACTTTTAAAGTTATACTGTACACAGATTATACCTTTCTACCACTAACCTATTTCTCTCTTTGGTCCACTGTGAACTGATCAGAGAAAATACCCGTTCTGTAATAGAGTTGTTACTCGAAATGGAATAAAAAATGCTCAAGAATTTTCAAAAGTTCTGAATAATAAGATGATGTTGAACTTTCGTTGAAATATTTACACCATAACTGACTGGAAAGGTGGTTACCATACAAATCAGGGTAATTCTTTAAAAACTTATGAAAATTGCGCGTGACAATATTTTTCAGCTTTACGAAAAAGAGGACATTTCCATGTTTAAAAAAAAAAATCCTCCCGGACAGGTTTTTAACTCTAAAAAAGAGAACGTATGGTAACCCTAACTTTAGTCGATAACTGTGAGAGTCACTCAAGTTAAGATAAGTATGAAAGACCCGGACCGGTGGATATTCTACTGTGAATATCCATTAGGTGTAGCGAAAAGTTCCATGCAGTGTAGACGGAGATGACTTCAGATTTTCAGGGAAGGGACGGCTTGCGCTCTCTTCCCCATTTTGGTGGGCAGAAAATGTCAAGGGGTGGAAGGAAGGAAGCACAGCTCTTCCTGACCGAACAGAGAGAGAGTGAGAGTGAGGGAGGGGGGGTATGTGTGGTTTCTAACTACGGACTGGTTTGGTGTCGGTTACCGCATGGCGCCACGGGGTTGCGGTCTCGTCTTCAGGACGGACCGCAGCATCATACCGCACCACACATACCGCTAACTTACGTAACAACGTAACACAACGTCTGTTAGTATCGAGAGGATCCTAACGTTACCTTATACCGAAGCGGCATTCAGTATTGAATGACTGTATCGCTTACACTCTTCCAGCGACGAATGTTTACCACACACACACACAGAGTGAAAAGTGTCACCGTACATTTTGAGATATATTTTCAGATGTTTTAAGAAATTGATTGGCAATAAAACAATGTAAGATTTCATACTTTAACTAAGAACTGTTTTATATCTTTTATCAATGGTAAACAGTAATCTACTACTAAGAGTTAAAGTAAATATAGTAGCCCTTCAGAACCTATAGGGACAAAAGTTAAGTATCCTGTCATTTTTAGAACATGTTTCTGAACAGAATCACTCAATGAACGGTACAAGTGGACTTCTTCTTCTCCTCCTTTTCCTCCCCCTCCACCGTCCTTCTTCTTCTTCTTCTTCTTCTTCTTCTTCTTCTTCTTCTTCTTCTTCTTCTTCTTCTTCTTCTTCTTCTTCTTCTTCTTCTTCTTCTTCTTCTTCTTCTCCTTCTCCTCAGCCCAGAGGTTGGTGGGCCTCCGACTTCCTCCCTTCCGTCCTTACCTTGTTTTCCCATGAGGTGTTACTGGGGGGGGGGGTGAGACTAGCTTAGGTTGAAGCCCCCATTTTCCTCAGGGCAAACGAGATTTTCAGCACTCTTCCCATATGATTTAAAAATATAATTTATAAATTCTTTGCGTATAAATTTTTTTTTAAATAAACCAACATGAAGTATAAGGGCTGAAAAGTATGGAAAGCGCTGATTGCAAAGTATTCTGTCTTCGCTAATTGTTAATAGTTAAAGGTAATAAATCTCATGTCATTGGCAAATCATTCTGATTCTAAATTTTATTCTTAATAAACCTTGTAAAAATAAGTCTTCCTGAAGGTATTTTCAAACAATCCGTTTTCATAACCTCTTTCCCACCATTACTGAAAGATATCCCAGGAATGTTTTAAGCAACTTATAATTCATGTTAAAGTACTTTATATTTTTCGTGTAAAATACTCCAGTTAAAAGTTCAGAAAATACCATCTTGCGATTTAAAGTCAACCAACTGCTAGCTGAACTGTAAGAAGATGGCAGTTCAAACCGTAGGGATATTAGGTTAGAGGAGTCATAGCATACACGACCCTATAAAGTAGTGCTTCCCAAAATTTTCAGTCCGCGGGCCCCCCCAAAAAAATTAAAAATTTCACGGACCCCGCCTGAGTTATGAAATAAAACAGACAGTAAATACGATACAAACTCTTATATTTTAATTAATATGTATTACAATAAAAATTCTCTTAACTTGCAAAATTATAATGTTAATGATATCAAACATAGTTTAACGTGAACAGTGAAGCTGCTTTTGAATAATTAGCCCTGCAGTATTAGGTTTAATGTCTGCTAATTTCAATATTAAGTCACTCTCAACAATAAGTTTATTTCTTAACTTTGCCAACCTCGGCTCTATCTTTCCAGTCACGCGTGACGAAATTCAGCTACTTAGGCGTAAAACCAGCTACACGAAAAAACAGATCGGCTGACAAACAGATCTGCTAAACGACATGATTTAAAGCCATTATTAAAGCCATTAGTTTTAAATTACTTTTACAATTACAAATAGTTTGAACAAAAAATATACTGGAATCTTCTACTGATTGTTTTAAGATTCTAAAATGTAGATTTAAGACTATAAAAAAAAATCGGAGAAAATTACGGTATATTCTATTTTTTCTTAAAAGTGTCCGTGGGCCCCAGTTTGGGAACCACTCCTATAAAGGGAAGTGTGTCTGGACAAATAAGATAAAAGTAAGTTAATAGGCTCTGCCTTCGTTTTCTGACACGTGGTCTGTTGTTTTCAAGGCTACAAGTACGTAGGCCTATGTTATTTATCAAATGCTGAGTAACTGTCATTATTAAGATTTAAACTTTATAAATTTACAAATATTGTTATCCCTTGTATTTCTACAATCCATATACATGAAACTCAAAGTCTGAGGATATTATGTGTACTGAATACAAACCCACACCGTTACACCGATTGGCACCAAATTTTACAAAGGTAACCTTTGACACAAGGCGAAAAACACTGTCTAACTTGGAATTTGATAGTTTGCCCCGTTCGCACGATTTATGCCCTTTTAATTTTGCCTTTTCTTTGACGCGTATAAAGATGTCAACAACACCATGGAGACCAGAATTAATTACCATAGTAACAAGTAAATAAACAAATGCTATTTAGCAGCATCGGAACTGTACCTTTATCCGTTCCTGCAGTTTTTAATATTTTTAGTATGCGATTGTATCGATATATTTTGTAATTTTTTATACAGATACGTCTATATATTTTGTAATTGTCTTAAACAATTATAAAATTTATGTTTATACGTATTTCTGATCATACAATGAATAAGTAATGAAATATATTAAATACTACTGCTGAAGATGAGAACAACACCATGGCGACCACAATTAATTACAATAGTAACAAGTAAATAAACAAAACCTATTTAGCAGCATCGCAACTGTACGTTTATCCATTCCTGCAGTACATTTTCGATCTTTTGTATAATATGCGATTGTATCGATATATTGCGATGTGGAAAAGAAGAAGTGTACTAATTGTAAATTGTCCTATTACTTAATGAAAAGCGAAAATACGTGTTGTTTTAATTTGTGAGGTTAGGTGATAACGGTTTTCTTGTTTGTAGTTTACTGGTGAAATAAATTTAAGCCATGGTTGAGGGAAACATAACGTTTAATGTGTTATACAATGCTTCTAACACAGAAACACTTAAAATAAAGAATTTAGCGTTTTTGGTTTAACAGGTACTTTATAAATATCTCCAAAGGCTTTATAAACGGGTACTTTTAAATCTCCAAAGGCTGTTGCACCAACATAATATTTTAGTACAAGTTAAAATGGTGTGTTAAAAACAGCTTTGGAGAGAATTTAACTAATGAGTATAAAATTGTTACACGCGCTGACAGAACGCCATGTAGACATAGACAATAAAAATTATATTAAAATACTTATTATAAGTCATATATTCGCGTGCGAAGCCGCGGGTAGCAGCTGGTTACTTATAAGCCTTATTTAAACAGACACAACTGGCTTAGAAACAGATCTAGATTAAGTGATTTTCGAATGTTGTTGATAGTTCTTGAGCTCCCCTGATCCCCCCTCACGACACGTTACAATGAAGCGACCATACATACTGACGAGCTGACACCATAGCGTTGATTAACAACATTGTTGTAGCATACTGACTTGAGTACCGAGTGTATGTTGTACGCGACTCTTCCGAACAGGCTCACGACTCCCTTTAACAAGCAAGATACCGCGTCCAAAGACCAAAGAGCAGGAACTTCAATCTCCGCGCACACAATTATAATAAATCCTTGAAGTGTGTGTTTCTATTGCCAATTAGTTGGCGATTTTGTGTAGCCGTTACTGAAAGACATAAATAACCTTCAGTAAATCATGCGGAGGAGAGCAGCAGCGAGAGAGAAAGGGAAGCAAGCGCAAGCTTATGCAAGCGGGAGATTAAGTTCAGAGAGAAAGAGAGAGTGTTCGAAGGGAACCGCAGCCGTGGCGCTAAATTTAATTTGTACCAAGCAAGCGCTGTGATTACAATTTTGATTGATAACGATATGTCGACGCTGAACGAGCCGACCCAGCCAAGGTCCTGTGAACCAACAGTCGATTTCGTCTTATTAATTCACAGCTCTTTCTCTCTCCCTCGCTCGTTCAGTATTTTATGATTTAACAAGCGGTTATCTGTATCTCTGTGCATAACATTTTTCTTCTTCCTCGGCGACGATGATTACATCGTATAAACACCAGTTTACTACATGCGGACAAATTACCGTCCGCCGGTAGATACTCTGCTGCATCGTATTTTACTGGAACAAATGTGGACGCGCGGAAACTGGTTAAAGATCGCACGGGTCGATTTTTATAAACTCAGCCGTTTTACCGGTCTGATTTAAATCCCGAAATGAAAGTGTTACAACCGCGACGCGCGCGCGCGCGCGCGCGTGTGTGTGTGTGTGAAAATGAGATGCATTACATGCATTATGTATTTAATTGTACAAATGGTACTTTCCCATATATCCGTGCCCACCAGTGGCGGCGCGTCCGTAATGTCCAATGGTTCAGCGAACCCCCTAAATAATTTAAATAAGTGTAAGGATTTGTTGAGATAATGGTTTCATATTTAAATAACAAGATTTGCGGGATTAATCTTGTTGACTGAACAGTAATGAATTCGCGTAACAGGCGAATTGCTTGCTGCTATTGCTAGAGGCGCAAAACAACTCTCAGCACCTCCCAGACGACTGTGTAGACAGGTAATCAGTATACGCAAAATTACATTCAACAGTCGCTAAACCCGAGTGTTAGCGACAGAGACGAATAGTTCCGAACGAGGATCGAACCGCACTGACCGGGAATTTAAACATTTTCATAATACCGCCATTCGCCATTATTATGATTTTTACCACATGATTTATCCGTTTACCATCAGTATATTGAAAATGTGTGCAGTAAAGTCTTAAAATAAAATACAATAGTGAAGTTACTCTATTCCAAAAATAAAGTGTGTTTAATGTAGTCATTACAGTATTAACGTTAAGCTGATCAAAGCGTGTATAACCTTCAAAGTGTTTGCTGGTATTTTTGTCTATTAAGTGTTCAGGTATTTCTTATTTTTGTGGTGTTCAGTTTATTGATTTGGTAAAATGAATAGTGTTCAATCAATTTTAAAAACAAATTTCTCTCTCTCTCTCTCTCTCTCTCTCTCTCTCTCTCTATTAAAGATAAATGTTTAAAAAATTAAACAGAAATATTAACTGTCCTTTTATTTCAACTATATATTTTTAGAATAATTTACAAACACCATAAACACAACTTAGTATTAGGCCTACTAAAAGTTGTCAGTAGTTATTTCTTCATGTTGCGACCCACCCCGTGTGTTATTTGAAACGGGATAATTGGTCTTATCTTAGTAGAAACATTCAGACATTGAACCCCCAACTGTCAGAACCACGAGCCGCCACATTACATTCTCGACGTTTTGAATATGCGATAGTATCGATATACCACGATCAAAGAAGAAGAAGAAGAAGAAGAAGTAGTGTACTAATTTTAAATTATTCTATGTCGTAATGTACAGTGAAAATACCTAATGTTTCCATTTGCGAGGTTAGGTAATAACGTTTTTTGGTGTTTGGTTTACTGTTTACAGAAATAAAAGCCATGGTTAGGAAAAATGTAACGGTTAATGTGTATATACAATGCTCATAACAGATTAACGTTTAAAAGAAAGAACATAATGTATTTTAACAAAACAGGAACAGAAAATGTAAAGTGAAAAATCAGTTATTTATAAACAGTAATATCAAAGCTAAAAAAACAATGTATTAATAAATGAAAACAAAATTTGTTAATCGTTAGGCGGTCAATATTGTTTATGTTATTCAGTAAAATCTCGAAAACATCACTGCAAGCGAATTTTGTTCGAAACACAAAAAAAGGGAGACAAGTATATCACCTCGCCTTACTTCAAGTTGGTTGCTTTTCCAGTGACCTAGACAAAAACCAAATATTATTGAAAAATGAATATTAGTGGGAAACGAGCTCTGCCACCAGGAAGGAGACGTGTAGGCCTAAAGGCGCTGATTTTAAAATATTCTATATTGATCAAATGGTATTCAAATTAAAGGTAATAAATCTCTTGGCATTAGGAAATTTGCAGATGATGTAGCCTTACTTTCCGGTACGTAAGAGGGACTCCAAAGGAACCGTGATGTTTGGGTGGAGGAGCTGGAAAGAAGAGGGCTGAATGTAAGTTTGGCAAAGACGAAGACAATGATTGTTGCCACAGAGCCGGCTAAACACCGGATTACCATCAAAGGGAAGCAGCTCGAACAAGTCCAAGAGGTCAAATATATAGGCTCTATAATAACCTCAGATGGTAAAATCAATACGGAAATTAATTCAAGAATAAGTAGTGGCTCGAGACTTTTCCATGCACTAAAGACCAAGTCCATTGGTAAGGCAGAAATGTTGAAGGAAGTTAAAATGACCAATTTCGAAAACACTTATGTGCCAGTTCTTACTAATGGGGCTGAAACCTGGGCTCTAACTGAGAACATGTGATCTCTCTCCAAGCTATGGAGATGAGATACCTCAGGAAGGTTGAAGGGAAGACAAGAAGTTATCGAGTCAGAAACACTACTATAAGAGTGAGTCTGAAGTCATTACCTTGGAAAGATCACAAGCACAGTTGCACAGTCGGAAGTGAGTACTTTGGAAATTAAGAAAACACAGTTGCGCTGGTTTAAACACATTTAGATGATGGAAGGGGCTGGACTTCCAAAACAACTGTATGAGGCAAGAGTTGCTGGGAGAGGACCCAGGGGCCTGAGAAGAATGACTTGGGAGGACAATGTGAGGTGCTCTCTGCAGGGGCTGGGAGTGCACTTGCGGTAGAAGAGGATTGGAATAAGAGGAAGATGCCATTAGGAAATACTTTAATTATAAATTGTAATTTTTTAATCAAAAGGATTCTTTCTAAATATATTTTAAAAGCCCTGTTTTACTGTCCGTTCGAAATTTAGTTTAAGAATGATGTCCCAAGAATGTTTAATGTTAGCACAACCCAGCTTTGTGCTAAAGTACGTTAATGTTTGCATAAAATCCATCAATAAAATCTTCTAATTTAGTTTAAGAATGTTGTCCCAAGAGTGTTTAATTTTAGCACAACCCAAGTTTGTGCTAAAGTACGTTAATGTTTGCATAAAATCTATCAATAAAATCTTCTAATTTTTCTCAATTAAAGGAAAGAAACTACTAGTTTAGCTCTACAAATGCGAAGCTTTAAACCACAGATATTATGTCGCTGCCAAACACGCCCCTTATTCACGAAATGTTGAGTGATTTTTATCATTAAGATACGTCTAACTTTCGTTTTTTTTTTTACACGAACAGGCGAGCCATGGACCACGCGAATATCATTTCCTTTTCTTCTCCTGCCAGAAGCCCCTCATTCGCACACTATGCGCCGTCTTCCTTTCCTCTGTCCACCCCTTTCTCGTCTTCTTCTCACCGCAGAGGAGCTCAAGATTTTGAATTTTGTTTCTGTATGTATTTCTATCCTGCGACAAAACATATATTAGGCATAGTAATAATTGAACAATATAGTCAGTTATCTGGAGCAAGGTTGTATATTTTGAAACAAAATTTTTAAATGGTCTGTAATTCACAAAAATATTTATTTTACTTTAATAATTGTCTCTGAATATCAGACTGATCTGTTTAAAAATAACTAGCTGAAGTACCCGTTCTACGCCCGGGTGGCGAGCATTTTTATTAGCACATATTTAATTATTTATTGGCATATATTAAATACATTTAATTACATATACATTTAATTACATAGTGGCTATGAAATTTAATTATTGGGCGAAAACTCCTTTGTAGACCACATTTTTTGTGAAAACTCTGTGGTCTTTCTTTAAGTTGCCTTGTTGGTCAGTTCCTAAGACTTTTACCTTGACTTGCTGAAAGGACTTTGTTCTTGAAAATGCAACATAAAGTTGTCCATGACTGAATACTGGAGATGGCAAATAAATACCAACTGAATCCATTGTTTGCCCTTGGCTTTTGTTGATGGTCATAGCAGAAGCAAGTCTAAATGGAAACTGTTTTCGTCTTAATGTAAAGGGAAGGTCAGGGTCACTGGGTGCAAGAATAACTCTTGGAATAAATACCCTGGTACCTTTAAAAGATCCGGTCAGGATTTCACAGTCAATGACTTTTGACATCATTTGCTTGACGACCATTCTGGTGTCATTGCAAAGACCTCTTGTTGAGTCAAGGTTTCGTAGCAACATTACTACTGCACCAACTTTCAAGTTAAGTCTATGAGGAGGCATACCTCCAGGTGTTAAGCTGTTCAAAAACTCCATTGGATAGTTTGCTGCATCCTCGGCATTTGCACTGTCTTGCTGAATAGAATCTATGCTGGTATAGCATTTCAATTCAGATTGAATTCGTCTAAGGACATTTTCATTAAGGTCAAGTGACTCGTGGTTTTTTGGAGTCAGGATTGGACGGTTAGCAATGCTGTCATCTCCTGATTGGATGACCTCAGGAAAGACAGCATCAACAATACATCCATTTTCAATGCAGACTGGAGGAATTTCGAAGATGCCTTCCTCTAATCCAGGCTCTTGGAGTTTTCCATTCCCAAGTCTAAAACCCAATCGGAAAAGCCTCGGTGTTCTGATGGGACATTGTCCTCATTGGCACTCATGTTTTGGTCTAATTTTAGGACCTGAATATTTTTCCAACACTTGCTATTCTTCATGCATGAAGAAAGTATTTCGGTTCTGCTGCCATGTGGAACAACAGGGAGAATTTGTCTAAAATCTCCACCGAAAAGAAAGACCGCACCTCCAAATGGGCTTTTAGAAGGAACTTTTGGATCTTCAGCTAAGAGTTCTTTATACAGTGTGTCAACTGCATTTACTCCATGTGCTGGGGCCATTGAAGCTTCATCCCAGATTATCACTTTGGCCTTTTCCAGTTCATTTGCCGTATTAGTCCCATGTCGAACATTACAGGTTGATGTTTCATTTATTGCAATAGGCAGCTTGAAACGACTGTGGGAAGTTCTGCCTCCCTCAAGCAAAGTTGCTGCTATGCCTGTAAATGCACATGGCAAGACTAATTCATTTTTGCTACGCACATAGTGCATGATTGTGTTGTAAAGGAAGGTTTTACCACTTCCGCCAGGTCCATCAATAAAGAATAGACGTTTTGGTAAGTTAGGGTTTTCAATTGCTTCCCTGATTTTGTCGAAAGACCTTCTTTGCCCTAGGTTGAGCATTTGAAACTTTTCTTCGAACATGGTTTTTTCGGCAATTGGATCGTAATATTTTCCAGAATGCATTGGCTCGTCATAGCTGCATACTGGAAGTTCTAGGCCAAAATCTACCAACGACTTTCCATGTGTTCGAAGGATAGATTCAATTTCTTTAAGCGTCAAATAGAGAGCTTTTTCTCCATCAGGAAAGCGTCTCTTATAGTCTTGCATAAGATTGTCCTTATGTCTGTCGAATAATGCTGCTGCATCCGACGGCTCACACATGATACAAATAAATGCAAACAACTGCCTAAGTTGTACTGGCATTTGATGGGTTGCAGCTTATGTTAGGCAAGTATCCCATTCTGAGTCATCATCAGTTAATCCCCTTGCAATGCATGCTTCTTGGAAAGTTGCAAAGGGGATAGGATTTCCTTCGACCGTTCTTAGGTCCTCGAAAGATGTTGCTCCTCTAACATTGAGAAGGAGAATTCGGAGGAACCATTTTTCTCTATCCGTGGGACTTACGGCAAACATTCTGCCAATTGTAGTTTCATGTCCTCTAAGACGTGGTTTCCATTTAGAATTTTTGTCATCCTGTAACCCCTACTTCATCTTGAGTAGTTAAAACAAAAAGAATATTTCTTTTTGTAAAGAGGGGCCACAAGTTAATTAAAACTAGGCTAAGGCCTAGAGAAGCTAAAAATTGTGCTGGATCCAGTGAGACGGGACTTGCAATGAAAACTCAAGAATTAAATAATTAACAAATCCCCTTTTATTATTCTATCTCATAATAAAAATATAATGAACAAATAAATACAACCGTCATCTTTAATTCCCCTTTAAAATAGTTAAATAAAGAAGGATACTCTCTCAACAAGGCCACCTGAAAAATATTAACTGAATCCAAGAAAATAATTGCTATGTCACACCATCAATGAATTGAAACTTTAAAATAATCATTAACCTCAAAATGAAGCTCCCATTAAACTATTTATTAAAATATAAAATTTATATCATGTGTTCCTTTTAGAATACTGTATATAAATTAATGAAGATAAATAATTTCATTCCTTGTTACTATTAATAATAAAATAATTACGCAACAAATTAAATAAATTTTAAAGGTGACAATTCCTATACTTGTTAAATAAAATAATTAATTTCCTAAAAGAAATGATCAGGCACGATTATTGAGATAGAATACCTCCCTTAAAAAGAAAATGAAAAGGATATATCCACATGACTACATGTGTAGACTTTCTGTTGTAAAAGACCCTGAATAATAAATCCCTATATCCCAAGTTCCCACCAAAAGTACAGTAATGCATAATATTTATATATATATATATATATATATATATATATATATATATATATATATCCCCCAAAATGTACACAGAAATATACAGACATAACATGTTTCAATCGACAGACATAATTACCGCCTTTCAACCCCTAATTACAGCCCTTTAGTTGGACGCCAAATTTGTAATAATTCTCTGAGTGGTGGGAATAATAAAATAAATATCGATGTATGTTGATTGTGCTCTCCTGTAGCCCCACTGGTTGGGCTAGCCAAATATGTAATAATTCACAATAATGATTTGAATTGTATAATAAAATAATTTGTGTATGTATGTGTGTAGTTTTCTGACGTTCCGCTCCGGAAACGTCAATTTGGTAATGTTCCTAGTCTTCGTAGTTACAAATAAAATCTGTGTATATTGCTGTTGTAGCAATTTGAAAAAATAAAATTTAAAATAAAAAAAAAAAAATTTTAATTTTCTGGAAAATGTTTTTGGGTAACCTGTTCTTAAATTTTAGGAACAAATCGAGTTAGTCGGTTGTAAATTATAAATGAAATGGTATCGTGGTTATTCTAGTAATAGGGTCACTTTCAGTAATTTTGTTGGAAAGATAATCTTGTTAACTCCAAGTTTGAACGAAAGACGGCTCTCTTCTTCTTCTTTCTGAAACGTTGTCGTTTCGTATGTACCGCCCTTCAGTTAGTTGGGTTTCTTCATTAATTAATTGTTAAGTCTTTTTTTTTATAATAAAAAACCAACTCCAGTTTACCGAAATAGAATGTTTATTAACAAAAAATAATGAAATTGTTTGATTAAAATTGATATCACAATACAGTATCGACTCGCTCAGGGCCGGTCGATATAAACAATTTATATTGGTATTATAAAATAGGGTTCTTTAAACGGTTATTAAAATATATAGCCAGAGAAGGTTATGGGAAGGAAAGTATAACACTTACACTTATCAAATGCCTTAAATTTTAACAATACAATAATGATTAAAAATATTAAAAGTTTATATATGATTTGATTTCGAACCAATAGTCGCCATGTCGTTTCTTTATACTGCAGCGGACCGGACCGAAATGGTTGACTGACGCATGCGCAAGGAAGCCTCCAGCGTTGATGAAGTTTTTGTTGTAATAAAGGTGTCCTTTCTTCGAGTAAATGCTCTCAGCAATTGGATACGATCGTCCTGGATTATAGTTTATTGTCGCTGGTGTATCATGGAAAGTTCACTTTGTGTAGAATGTTGTCACTGGATATATCTCGTTGTGTTTATGTGTGTCGTTTTTAACCTCTAAATTTCGATCTGTATTTGGTGTAATATCAGTGTTATTCTGCTTATCTAGTTATGTGTGGTTCAATTTATTAGTGTTACTGTGTTCATTGGTCACTTTCACCACTTCACAATCTATAAAATAGTTTAAAATAATTATTTTCAAAATTTTCACTGAGATACGGTTTATAACATAACGCCATTAAAGGTTATTTCTGGCGAAAGGTTACTTTAAGTGCACTCGTCAACGCATAATAATGAACTGTCTGTATTTCCTTCGTCTCATGAAAGTCTTAGCCTATATAATATATCTCATTCATTGTTTAAATTTGCCATAACTTCCGATACTTTTAAAAATGTACTTTATGTTCAAAAAATAAATTCGTTATTAGTTAACTGTTTGAAATATAAAATACATATTCGTTTTCACTATTCTATTCTACTTATTTTGATAGTAATTAAGTTAGTATTACAAAGTTTTATCTGAAAATTATATTTCTTATAATTTTTTGGGAGGTAGGCCTAAAATTATACTTCCCTGTCTTCTATGTAAATAATAGCCATTTTAACTAATATAATTATTATTCTATGAAATCTGAAATTTGTATAATTATCAATTCTCACTTATTTTATTGCAATTTAGTATACTAATGATGGTTTTTTAATATAATTCAATTGTATATGACTTCCCCTAGGATAGAGTCAGTTAATCTATTTCAGTTTTAATGGTATTTTATTAGACAATTAAATAATTTTACTCATATAATGACCATATCTTTAGAAAGCCTTATTTACATAGTATTTGATATGTTGAGTTTATTTTGCCTGAATATTGTCATTTTATATGGTTTATAAGACTAGGTTTGTTAATTATTCTGCAGTTTAAATTTATTCTTTGGCCTAGATCTGATGTGTGGCTAATTTCCAAATGTTTTATTAATGTAGCTATTTTATATCCTTCTCTGACTGGTATAACATAAATTATTGATTATATAATTAACATATAACATCTCTCTATATCACAACTAGTGTTCTGAATAACATTGCTTAGTATATTATCTAATAACATAATAAAGAGTATTTCTACAACATTGGAATGATATCTATTTTTAGACAGTGCATTCCTAAATTAAACTGAACAATAAAATAACAATTATAATACTAATATCTCTTATGACTAACCCTTATTTATCTAAATGTTATATGTAATAGGAACCTAACATCCTGGTTCCATATATAATTGTTAACACCTTCTATAAACTTCATCATAAACAGTTTGTTCTGTAGTTCCCCATTTATAAAATTTATACCCCCTCTTAAAGTATACCCCTAGCTACCTAAGTTATATTCCATTCTATGGAATGTTCATATCGCTTTAGTAGCTTTTATTTAGTAATATTACTACTTCATTATCAAAGTAGGCACTGTTCACAAAACTTAAAGTTTGTTACTATGTACTGCAACTCATGTACCCTTTTAAAGTTTATTATTTATAATTTGATCACTTGCACTTGTCTATGGTGAATTATCAATATATTTACTAGTCTTTTTCTAGCTTTTAATATGAAATATTCAACCATGGGGGAACTGTGAAGACTTGTCTATACAAACTAAATAATAAGTTTTTGAATGCACTAATATTTAATACTACTAACAATTTTAGTTTTTGTCAGTTTTACAGTGATATGGTTTTTTAGGGTGTTATACTTTCTCTTTGGGCATTCATTGATTTTGGGGTTTTTTGGGGGTTCTTTCCCTATGGGGTTTTTGTTTTATATGGATCGTCTTAATTTTTCTTCTTTTTTCCTTCTTCAGTAGCTTTGATTGTTCTTCTTTCTTCTGTCTTCAGTAGCTTTGATTGTTCTTCTTTCTTCCTTCTTCAGTATTGGTAGTTTTAATTAGTTCTTCTTTCTTCCTTCTTCAGTAGTTTTGATTGTTCTTCTTTCTTCTGTCTTCAGTAGCTCTGATTGTTCTTCTTTCTTCATTAGATTTAGTTTATTCTTCTTTCCTCTTTCTTCAGTAGTAGTAGTTTTAATTAGTTCTTCTTTCTTCTCTAGTTTTAATTATTCTTCTTTCTTCTGTCTTCAGTAGCTTTGATTGTTCTTCTTTCTTCCTTCTTCTGTAGTAGTAGTTTTAATTAGTTCTTCCTTCTTCCTTAGATTTAGTTTGGGATTATTCTTCTTTCTTCTTTGAGTTTTGATTAGTTTTGTTTCTTCTGTCTTCAGTAGCTTTGATTGTTCTTCTTTCTTCCTTCTTCTGTAGTAGTAGTTATAGTTAGTTCTTCTTTCTTCCTTCTTCAGTAATAGTAGTTTTAATTAGTTCTTCTTTCTTCTTTCTTCAGTAATAGTAGTTCTAATTATTCTTCTTTCTTCTGTCTTCAGTAGCTTTGATTGTTCTTCTTTCTTCCTTCTTCTGTAGTAGTAGTAGTTATAGTTAGTTCTTCTTTCTTCCTTCTTCAGTAATAGTAGTTTTAATTAGTTCTTCTTTCTTCCTTAGATTTAGTTTGGGATTATTCTTCTTTCTTCTTTGAGTTTTGATTAGTTTTGTTTCTTCTGTCTTCAGTAGCTTTGATTGTTCTTCTTTCTTCCTCCTTCTGTAGTAGTAGTTATAGTTAGTTCTTCTTTCTTCCTTCTTCAGTAATAGTAGTTCTAATTATTCTTCTTTCTTCTGTCTTCAGTAGCTTTGATTGTTCTTCTTTCTTCCTTCTTCTGTAGTAGTAGTTATAGTTAGTTCTTCTTTCTTCCTTCTTCAGTAATAGTAGTTTTAATTAGTTCTTCTTTCTTCTTTCTTCAGTAATAGTAGTTCTAATTATTCTTCTTTCTTCTGTCTTCAGTAACTTTGTTTTTTCTGGTCTGGTTTCTTTGACGGGGTATATTAATTGCCTGCTTCTATCTTACCTGGGTAATTTTGTTATTATTATTTTTAGTCTTCTGGGTTTTTAAATTTGTATTATATTATATTATTTGCAGAATTTTTCTTTATTTAACCTTTCTTGTGAATATATTATTAAATAGTGCATTTTAATTAATTCTCATCTGGATATTCCATATATTAGAGCTTTATTAATGATCATTGAGTAATGCATTTGTGTGGATTATCTGTCACGCTACAATATATATCCCCCAAAATGTACACAGATATATACAACAGTGTACATAAAATACATAAAGGTCTCTTGCCACGCCCTTTTTTATATTACCCTTCTGGTGTATATAAATTCTAACTTTTCCTTTTATAATAATCCGAATTAGGATTAGAAATTTACATTTATAATAGTACCCACATGGTGTGGGTTAATTGCACGTCATGTGTATAAGAGAATGTATAGCATACAAATGTCCCCAGGACCTAATAAAAATTCAAAAGTAAGTGCCTAAGTGGCTAAGTGCTTAAGTATCTAATTCCGGTGAGAAATAAAAATTGTTTAAAATAATTAACGCCCCCCAGTTATCAGAATTAGTATAAAGAATTTATATATACTTAAATAGGGCCAATTAATGAAAAGAGAAAAATTGCACAATATTAGCACCTTATAAAAAAATACACTTGGGTCAGAGACGGACATGTTCATTCAACTTTCGGCTTGTTTCAACAAACAAGTCTCGACAAAGTCTCGACAAACAAGTTGAAAAGTGTTTCGACATGCATAGCTTCGTTGAAACTAGTTAAAAAAAAATTCGCCTACCTCCCCAGTAATCTTTTATACAAATGAAATAAACTGATTTTTTAAATTAAGAGAAAATATATGTTTTTATGCATAGTAAATTAAACTTGAGAAAATTACTAATAACAAAACTGACTTTTAATCTGTAACGATAGCCCTATAAAGAAATGAGTGGAAATCTATGTTGGATGCTGTCTTGTAACCATGTCAGTCTCTGAACTGACAATTTACTATAAATATATTGAAATTTTACAATTAATTCTTTTTCTTAGTGTACACACTAAACTGTCCCATCAATTGGGGATCCAAATGAATGTTTACTTGAACGGTAGAAACTGATGGTTATGTATAACTAGTGGTGCCATGTTGATTCTACGTGTTAATTATAAATGGTTGTTTTTCACCTGCTTATGGGTCCAGAAGGATGATCTTTTATTGAATATGTGGCGATCTCATGATTGGCCTGTTGTTGTGGTTGTGGTGAGCTAATTCTCTTCGGTGGCGAGTGTGTAGCTTTTTAAGATGGAATTTGTTCAGTCATGTAGCGGACTTTGTCTCTTGTCGGCGAACCCTGATCACACATTACACTTTTAGTGAGAGACCACACACAAATGCCTCCACTGTTTGGACACCCTCCAAAATACATATATAAAGGCAACACCTAGTTATGGGCTACATAATGAAACTTGGTAAAATTATTTTGGCCAACATGCCTTATTTAAAAACTCTCTAACAATGATTCTTTATAAACTGAACCTCACCTAATGTGAGTTACTTTTTGCAATATAAAATTTTATTTTGGCTTTGTAACATCTCATGAACTTATTACTTTGAGTGAAATGGTGGTTACCACGTGGTGCAGAATTTATTTAAAACACATAGTTTTTTACTCCATATAATTTTGAGAACACCATTAATTTGAATTTGACATGATTTACATTTAACGTGCCTGAGTAAGTTCCCATATATATGTATAAAGTTTTACTGTCATTGTAGCAAAACTTTATACCACTTAATGACGACGCATGGTGCAATAGGTTAAGTGCCCAACACAATCTCGTTACATCGGTGTTAATGAAAGTTCAAACTTAATTATTTTGTTGTTAATGTACTTTAGGTTTTAGGGCCGAGATTCAGACACTCCAATAATCTAGTTTTATCGGTTTATAAAAACTTTACAATAATTACGTATCTCACAATGCATGATTCGACAAGTGGGTACGCTTACTCAAGCTTACTAAAAAAAACGTTTTCTCCCGTGAAATTTAGTACATAATTAATATAATGTAATTAAGACTCACCGCAGTCGTTTAAGAAACTATTTTTCCATAGTAGTTAGAAGTAGAAGATGGAATTAATTCGTCTCTCCACCGAAGGAATTTACCACGAGGCCATCAGTTAGACTTCCATGTTGAGACAAGCACTAGGAACGCAGTTGGTGAAGCCCTTCGCCTGTCTTCAATCAGGCGATAGGTAGCGGCACCTGGCTTTTGTAATGCCTCAACAAGCCGACAGATAGCGACAGCGATCGGGCACAGTAATAAGTCTGTCTTATTTCGATACAAGAGCGCAGCACGAATTATTACTTTAATTCAGTACTGCCCTTAACTATCCACGATGTATACATTACTTTCGCATCGTTTTACCGCTAGGTATCGGTGCACTCTCCGATTGGAATTGACTGACAGCGCTGACAAGTTCAGCACACCCTCACCCCAAAAGGGCAACATAGTTGCCCCAACGTTAAAGGTCAGGAGGGTACCCTGCAGTGTACCTCTCCCCAAAAGATACCGGTGGACGTCGTGGTTGGGTTGGCTCAGCTGAGCTTGCTCTCAGGTGAACAGAATTCAAAAAGGAAAATGAAAGAGACGAAAGAAGATATGTATTATGTAAGTGTGCGGGTGCTGCATGCTGACCTGATCAGAGTCCGCATACAGCACAAGAGAGAGAGACAGCAAAAGACCAAAGAAAGATTCCTACCATGGTAGATATTCCGATCTCCTGAGGCTCGCCCCATTCGCCTGAACACGACTTCCACTTTTAACAAGGACCTGAGGCTTGCCCACCAACTGAGGCCCAACTTGATACCTACTCAGGACAACAACTACCCCCCCCTTTTCTTACTGGATTGGAAAACTCGACGCCAATGCAACCATCCTCATGCGACCCTCTCCGCCAGACCAACCCCACAGGACCGCCCCAATACGTCACACTCTCTGGTGACCACCACCTACTCCTCCTGCTGCCACTCACACACGCGTCCGAAGACCAAAACAAGGTAACTAATACCTTGGTATGTGAGCGCCCATAACTTTATTGTCCACATATGGACTGACCAGCCATGTGCTAAAACAAGGCATCACATATCCTTGACATATCTAACTGGTCGTTAAAAAAAATATCCCTATACTAGGGCGGACGGCCCCTATTAGCCGTACAGAGAAAACCGCATAGAGGGCACGCGAACATCAATCCCTTTACTTGCTCATCATTACTGCAGAACTAACGAGGGGGGTTTTACTTCAGTACGACGACGTCGAACAACCTACACTTAATCAAAAATAAACTACCACGGAAAGCAACTAGGGAATGCGGCATGGCCAGGACTCTACAAAAATCAACGACAACCTACAACAAAGAAAAATGAAAACGACACTAAACTCACTACCCACGTAGTCACAACTCTTCCAACTAACTTCTCTCTGACTCCTCTCGGATATTTTTTTTCTTTTTCCTTTTCTAATTTTTTTTTGCTTTTTCCTTTCTAATTTTTATTTGTTTTTTGGTTTTTTACTTTGTTTTCTGAGGGGAGGGGTAGGAAAATTGGGAAGATGAAAAGGGCAAGGATCATTGAAAGTTCAACAGCTAGGACTAAGGTAAAGGACATGGTTCCCTCCGGTAATAAGGATAGGTGGAGAAAACCAAGGCTCGCGGAGGCAGGGGCGCAACCCTGAAGTAGATGGACACCACTGGGATTGTGGGGAACATCTACCCGCTACCCGTCAACCGCTTTGTCTCACCCTTTTATGACGAAGTTTAGGAACCCGTTCCTTGTGGACATCACTCTCTGAGAAACTATCTTGTGTAGAGCAATACTGATTTATTTCATCTGAATTATAATCAAGGTAACTTACCTTTCTACATTTACCCCGATTTGGATTATCCTCAACCTCTAACTCCTCTGCTTCTATCTTCTTCTCTTCTACAATTTCCCCTGTTTCTATGTCTTCCACCTCTTCCTTTTTCTCCTCTATATAATTCAAATCACCATCACGACACTGCACATCTTCATCTTCTAGTTGCTCACCTGGTCCAGCTGAAACTTCTTTCCATTCCTCGGAATCCTCAACAATACTTACAGAAAGTGTCTGCACATCTTCACACACTACATCATTCTCACCCACAAACTCTGCAACGCTGCCACCCAGTTTCTCCCCAACTTCTACCTCATCTACTTCTACCACACTTGCAGACTGGACATCCCCTAGTCCATCCGCAACCTCCGAAACACCTGCAGCCTCCGAAACACTTACACTTATACTCCCCTGCGTAGCATGTGCAGACCACTCTTCTGCCTCCTCCTTCGATTCCTCTTCTTCACCACTCTCAGCAACTACAACTTCCTCAACAGTCCCTGTGCAATGTCTAAATTAATTTCTCCTGACGATGGTAAAGCTCCACCATCAAGTGACTTCTCATCTTCCGGCGTAGGCGATGATGATGTTATCGGCTCTGGATCCACCTTGGGCAGAAATGGATTTACCGGAACAATTACTGCGACCTTTGGTCGGACCGTATTTGAAGCAACACAACACCGGGCCATCTCCGCGAAACAACGTGGACAATTCCCAAACCTTAAACGGGAACTGTCTTGGGAATTCAGTCCTCCTATAATTATATCTAGGACTTCGGTGTCGGTCAACCCTAATCTTAATACCCGGGCAGCTTTTCGTATGTCCTGCACGTAATCCCCCAACGGCTCTCCGTCGGCCTGATAACGGTAAAATAAATCCAACCTAAGCTGGGAACGTCGTGGAGGATATATGAAGTAATCCAACACTTCCCCATGAAAAGTGTCGACCGTGCCGCCCCTACGCCAAGTGTTGGTGACCTTCTCTGCCAATGTACCCTGGCAATACGGGTATATAAGGCACAAGACCTCCCCATCGGATATACCCGGATAGGCTGCCAACTGCAGGACAAGGTCCAAGAAAACCAGCAGCTGGTCCTCCTTAAATCCATCTACCACCGAAAATTTCTGGAGAACTGGGGTGAGAGGGTGGGGCAATTTCTGTTCCTCCCGGTGGTCGGGGGACGACAATTTCTGGAAGCATAGCGCCGCCAGAATTACACAATTCGCAAAACACTATCAACAAAACACAACACCCTACAAATACCTAACACCTACAAACATATTGACAATAATAAGATTGGAATAAGAAAAACTCACGTACTGTACTTCCAAAGAGTAGACTGCGGGTCCACCTACCGATGCGAGAACTAGTCCACTACCTGAACAGCTCACACTCGATTACACCAGACAAAAGGAACGCGACACACACACAACACGAAAAACAAAATACCGACCAACGAAAATTTATTTTAACATTTCTTAGGTTACCTCCGGCTACCATTTATCGGAAGAAACCGACTGCCGATCGGGCCATACCGCATAATCACAAAAACGGCAACACCTCCCCGAACATGGGCAAGGTAAACTCAAACTAACCAAGCACCGACTGCGATAAGTCTTGCCCAGGGATTTCCCCTTCTAATATTTCCTACCACGTGGCACTATTCACTATTCAAGGCGGGCAAGTACATATACATATATGGCAAAACCTTAAAACTAACAAAAATATTTTCAACTTTGGGATATAGGGCCTTTAAAATTTTTCTAAGTTCTATTTGAACTTAACATTGTGAAAGTTCCAAAATATTTCCTAAGTTTGCAAGCCCCGTCACACCCACAGGACCCTCATCGTAAGCGCGTTCTGCTACCAAATGTAACCCCTACTTCATCTTGAGTAGTTAAAACAAAAAGAATATTTCTTTTTGTAAAGAGGGGCCACAAGTTAATTAAAACTAGGCTAAGGCCTAGAGAAGCTAGAAATTGTGCTGGATCCAGTGAGACGGGACTTGCAATGAAAACTCAAGAATTAAATAATTAACAAATCCCCTTTTATTATTCTATCTCATAATAAAAATATAATGAACAAATAAATACAACCGTCATCTTTAATTCCCCTTTAAAATAGTTAAATAAAGAAGGATACTCTCTCAACAAGGCCACCTGAAAAATATTAACTGAATCCAAGAAAATAATTGCTATGTCACACCATCAATGAATTGAAACTTTAAAATAATCATTAACCTCAAAATAAAGCTCCCATTAAACTATTTATTAAAATATAAAATTTATATCATGTGTTCCTTTTAGAATACTGTATATAAATTAATGAAGATAAATAATTTCATTCCTTGTTACTATTAATAATAAAATAATTACGCAACAAATTAAATAAATTTTAAAGGTGACAATTCCTATACTTGTTAAATAAAATAATTAATTTCCTAAAAGAAATGATCAGGCACGATTATTGAGATAGAATACCTCCCTTAAAAAGAAAATGAAAAGGATATATCCACATGACTACATGTGTAGACTTTCTGTTGTAAAAGACCCTGAATAATAAATCCCTATATCCCAAGTTCCCACCAAAAGTACAGTAATGCATAATATTTATATATATATATATATATATATATATATATATATCCCCCAAAATGTACACAGAAATATACAGACATAACATGTTTCAATCGACAGACATAATTACCGCCTTTCAACCCCTAATTACAGCCCTTTAGTTGGACGCCAAATTTGTAATAATTCTCTGAGTGGTGGGAATAATAAAATAAATATCGATGTATGTTGATTGTGCTCTCCTGTAAGCCCCACTGGTTGGGCTAGCCAAATTTGTAATAATTTTTTACGTTCCACCCGTTCTAATATCCTTTCCACGTCCTCCACTGGGGTCGCCTCCTTATTATCCATATCGAGTTCTTTCTCAGCCTCCGCCGCTCTCTTCTTTGATGTGCCACGACGCATTATTTTCCCTGATTCCCTGGCTGGGTAACCGCTGCCAAGCTGAATTAGGAATTGGGTAAGTAATTACCGCCTTTCAACCCCTAATTACAGCCCTTTAGTTGGACGCCAAATTTGTAATAATTCTCTGAGTGGTGGGAATAATAAAATAAATATCGATGTATGTTGATTGTGCTCTCCTGTAAGCCCCACTGGTTGGGCTAGCCAAATTTGTAATAAAACTCTGAATGGTGGGAGTAATAGACTCTGATGTAATCAAGCCCCACAAGTTGGGTTCGTCAAATTTGCAATAATTCACAATAATGATTTGAATTGTATAATAAAATAATTTGTGTATGTATGTGTGTAGTTTTCTGACGTTCCGCTCCGGAAACGTCAATTTGGTAATGTTCCTAGTCTTCGTAGTTACAAATAAAATCTGTGTATATTGCTGTTGTAGCAATTTGAAAAAATAAAAATAAAATTTAAAATTAAAAAAAAAAAAATTTTTAATTTTCTGGAAAATGTTTTTGGGTAACCTGTTCTTAAATTTTAGGAACAAATCGAGTTAGTCGGTTGTAAATTATAAATGAAATGGTATCGTGGTTATTCTAGTAATAGGGTCACTTTCAGTAATTTTGTTGGAAAGATAATCTTGTTAACTCCAAGTTTGAACGAAAGACGGCTCTCTTCTTCTTCTTTCTGAAACGTTGTCGTTTCGTATGTACCGCCCTTCAGTTAGTTGGGTTTCTTCATTAATTAATTGTTAAGTCTTTTTTTTTATAATAAAAAACCAACTCCAGTTTACCGAAATAGAATGTTTATTAACAAAAAATAATGAAATTGTTTGATTAAAATTGATATCACAATACAGTATCGACTCGCTCAGGGCCGGTCGATATAAACAATTTATATTGGTATTATAAAATAGGGTTCTTTAAACGGTTATTAAAATATATAGCCAGAGAAGGTTATGGGAAGGAAAGTATAACACTTACACTTATCAAATGCCTTAAATTTTAACAATACAATAATGATTAAAAATATTAAAAGTTTATATATGATTTGATTTCGAACCAATAGTCGCCATGTCGTTTCTTTATACTGCAGCGGACCGGACCGAAATGGTTGACTGACGCATGCGCAAGGAAGCCTCCAGCGTTGATGAAGTTTTTGTTGTAATAAAGGTGTCCTTTCTTCGAGTAAATGCTCTCAGCAATTGGATACGATCGTCCTGGATTATAGTTTATTGTCGCTGGTGTATCATGGAAAGTTCACTTTGTGTAGAATGTTGTCACTGGATATATCTCGTTGTGTTTATGTGTGTCGTTTTTAACCTCTAAATTTCGATCTGTATTTGGTGTAATATCAGTGTTATTCTGCTTATCTAGTTATGTGTGGTTCAATTTATTAGTGTTACTGTGTTCATTGGTCACTTTCACCACTTCACAATCTATAAAATAGTTTAAAATAATTATTTTCAAAATTTTCACTGAGATACGGTTTATAACATAACGCCATTAAAGGTTATTTCTGGCGAAAGGTTACTTTAAGTGCACTCGTCAACGCATAATAATGAACTGTCTGTATTTCCTTCGTCTCATGAAAGTCTTAGCCTATATAATATATCTCATTCATTGTTTAAATTTGCCATAACTTCCGATACTTTTAAAAATGTACTTTATGTTCAAAAAATAAATTCGTTATTAGTTAACTGTTTGAAATATAAAATACATATTCGTTTTCACTATTCTATTCTACTTATTTTGATAGTAATTAAGTTAGTATTACAAAGTTTTATCTGAAAATTATATTTCTTATAATTTTTTGGGAGGTAGGCCTAAAATTATACTTCCCTGTCTTCTATGTAAATAATAGCCATTTTAACTAATATAATTATTATTCTATGAAATCTGAAATTTGTATAATTATCAATTCTCACTTATTTTATTGCAATTTAGTATACTAATGATGGTTTTTTAATATAATTCAATTGTATATGACTTCCCCTAGGATAGAGTCAGTTAATCTATTTCAGTTTTAATGGTATTTTATTAGACAATTAAATAATTTTACTCATATAATGACCATATCTTTAGAAAGCCTTATTTACATAGTATTTGATATGTTGAGTTTATTTTGCCTGAATATTGTCATTTTATATGGTTTATAAGACTAGGTTTGTTAATTATTCTGCAGTTTAAATTTATTCTTTGGCCTAGATCTGATGTGTGGCTAATTTCCAAATGTTTTATTAATGTAGCTATTTTATATCCTTCTCTGACTGGTATAACATAAATTATTGATTATATAATTAACATATAACATCTCTCTATATCACAACTAGTGTTCTGAATAACATTGCTTAGTATATTATCTAATAACATAATAAAGAGTATTTCTACAACATTGGAATGATATCTATTTTTAGACAGTGCATTCCTAAATTAAACTGAACAATAAAATAACAATTATAATACTAATATCTCTTATGACTAACCCTTATTTATCTAAATGTTATATGTAATAGGAACCTAACATCCTGGTTCCATATATAATTGTTAACACCTTCTATAAACTTCATCATAAACAGTTTGTTCTGTAGTTCCCCATTTATAAAATTTATACCCCCTCTTAAAGTATACCCCTAGCTACCTAAGTTATATTCCATTCTATGGAATGTTCATATCGCTTTAGTAGCTTTTATTTAGTAATATTACTACTTCATTATCAAAGTAGGCACTGTTCACAAAACTTAAAGTTTGTTACTATGTACTGCAACTCATGTACCCTTTTAAAGTTTATTATTTATAATTTGATCACTTGCACTTGTCTATGGTGAATTATCAATATATTTACTAGTCTTTTTCTAGCTTTTAATATGAAATATTCAACCATGGGGGAACTGTGAAGACTTGTCTATACAAATTAAATAATAACTTTTTGAATGCACTAATATTTAATACTACTAACACTTTTAGTTTTTGTCAGTTTTACAGTGATATGGTTTTTTAGGGTGTTATACTTTCTCTTTGGGCATTCATTGATTTTGGGGTTTTTTGGGGGTTCTTTCCCTATGGGGTTTTTGTTTTATATGGATCGTCTTAATTTTTCTTCTTTTTTCCTTCTTCAGTAGCTTTGATTGTTCTTCTTTCTTCTGTCTTCAGTAGCTTTGATTGTTCTTCTTTCTTCCTTCTTCAGTATTGGTAGTTTTAATTAGTTCTTCTTTCTTCCTTCTTCAGTAGTTTTGATTGTTCTTCTTTCTTCTGTCTTCAGTAGCTCTGATTGTTCTTCTTTCTTCATTAGATTTAGTTTATTCTTCTTTCTTCTTTCTTCAGTAGTAGTAGTTTTAATTAGTTCTTCTTTCTTCTCTAGTTTTAATTATTCTTCTTTCTTCTGTCTTCAGTAGCTTTGATTGTTCTTCTTTCTTCCTTCTTCTGTAGTAGTAGTTTTAATTAGTTCTTCCTTCTTCCTTAGATTTAGTTTGGGATTATTCTTCTTTCTTCTTTGAGTTTTGATTAGTTTTGTTTCTTCTGTCTTCAGTAGCTTTGATTGTTCTTCTTTCTTCCTTCTTCTGTAGTAGTAGTTATAGTTAGTTCTTCTTTCTTCCTTCTTCAGTAATAGTAGTTTTAATTAGTTCTTCTTTCTTCTTTCTTCAGTAATAGTAGTTCTAATTATTCTTCTTTCTTCTGTCTTCAGTAGCTTTGATTGTTCTTCTTTCTTCCTTCTTCTGTAGTAGTAGTTATAGTTAGTTCTTCTTTCTTCCTTCTTCAGTAATAGTAGTTTTAATTAGTTCTTCTTTCTTCCTTAGATTTAGTTTGGGATTATTCTTCTTTCTTCTTTGAGTTTTGATTAGTTTTGTTTCTTCTGTCTTCAGTAGCTTTGATTGTTCTTCTTTCTTCCTCCTTCTGTAGTAGTAGTTATAGTTAGTTATTCTTTCTTCCTTCTTCAGTAATAGTAGTTTTAATTAGTTCTTCTTTCTTCTTTCTTCAGTAATAGTAGTTCTAATTATTCTTCTTTCTTCTGTCTTCAGTAGCTTTGATTGTTCTTCTTTCTTCCTTCTTCTGTAGTAGTAGTTATAGTTAGTTCTTCTTTCTTCCTTCTTCAGTAATAGTAGTTTTAATTAGTTCTTCTTTCTTCTTTCTTCAGTAATAGTAGTTCTAATTATTCTTCTTTCTTCTGTCTTCAGTAACTTTGTTTTTTCTGGTCTGGTTTCTTTGACGGGGTATATTAATTGCCTGCTTCTATCTTACCTGGGTAATTTTGTTATTATTATTTTTAGTCTTCTGGGTTTTTAAATTTGTATTATATTATATTATTTGCAGAATTTTTCTTTATTTAACCTTTCTTGTGAATATATTATTAAATAGTGCATTTTAATTAATTCTCATCTGGATATTCCATATATTAGAGCTTTATTAATGATCATTGAGTAATGCATTTGTGTGGATTATCTGTCACGCTACAATATATATCCCCCAAAATGTACACAGATATATACAACAGTGTACATAAAATACATAAAATACATAAAGGTCTCTTGCCACGCCCTTTTTTATATTACCCTTCTGGTGTATATAAATTCTAACTTTTCCTTTTATAATAATCCGAATTAGGATTAGAAATTTACATTTATAATAGTACCCACATGGTGTGGGTTAATTGCACGTCATGTGTATAAGAGAATGTATAGCATACAAATGTCCCCAGGACCTAATAAAAATTCAAAAGTAAGTGCCTAAGTGGCTAAGTGCTTAAGTATCTAATTCCGGTGAGAAATAAAAATTGTTTAAAATAATTAACGCCCCCCAGTTATCAGAATTAGTATAAAGAATTTATATATACTTAAATAGGGCCAATTAATGAAAAGAGAAAAATTGCACAATATTAGCACCTTATAAAAAAATACACTTGGGTCAGAGACGGACATGTTCATTCAACTTTCGGCTTGTTTCAACAAACAAGTCTCGACAAAGTCTCGACAAACAAGTTGAAAAGTGTTTCGACATGCATAGCTTCGTTGAAACTAGTTAAAAAAAAATTCGCCTACCTCCCCAGTAATCTTTTATACAAATGAAATAAACTGATTTTTTAAATTAAGAGAAAATATATGTTTTTATGCATAGTAAATTAAACTTGAGAAAATTACTAATAACAAAACTGACTTTTAATCTGTAACGATAGCCCTATAAAGAAATGAGTGGAAATCTATGTTGGATGCTGTCTTGTAACCATGTCAGTCTCTGAACTGACAATTTACTATAAATATATTGAAATTTTACAATTAATTCTTTTTCTTAGTGTACACACTAAACTGTCCCATCAATTGGGGATCCAAATGAATGTTTACTTGAACGGTAGAAACTGATGGTTATGTATAACTAGTGGTGCCATGTTGATTCTACGTGTTAATTATAAATGGTTGTTTTTCACCTGCTTATGGGTCCAGAAGGATGATCTTTTATTGAATATGTGGCGATCTCATGATTGGCCTGTTGTTGTGGTTGTGGTGAGCTAATTCTCTTCGGTGGCGAGTGTGTAGCTTTTTAAGATGGAATTTGTTCAGTCATGTAGCGGACTTTGTCTCTTGTCGGCGAACCCTGATCACACATTACACTTTTAGTGAGAGACCACACACAAATGCCCCCACTGTTTGGACACCCTCCAAAATACATATATAAAGGCAACACCTAGTTATGGGCTACATAATGAAACTTGGTAAAATTATTTTGGCCAACATGCCTTATTTAAAAACTCTCTAACAATGATTCTTTATAAACTGAACCTCACCTAATGTGAGTTACTTTTTGCAATATAAAATTTTATTTTGGCTTTGTAACATCTCATGAACTTATTACTTTGAGTGAAATGGTGGTTACCACGTGGTGCAGAATTTATTTAAAACACATAGTTTTTTACTCCATATAATTTTGAGAACACCATTAATTTGAATTTGACATGATTTACATTTAACGTGCCTGAGTAAGTTCCCATATATATGTATAAAGTTTTACTGTCATTGTAGCAAAACTTTATACCACTTAATGACGACGCATGGTGCAATAGGTTAAGTGCCCAACACAATCTCGTTACATCGGTGTTAATGAAAGTTCAAACTTAATTATTTTGTTGTTAATGTACTTTAGGTTTTAGGGCCGAGATTCAGACACTCCAATAATCTAGTTTTATCGGTTTATAAAAACTTTACAATAATTACGTATCTCACAATGCATGATTCGACAAGTGGGTACGCTTACTCAAGCTTACCAAAAAAAACGTTTTCTCCCGTGAAATTTAGTACATAATTAATATAATGTAATTAAGACTCACCGCAGTCGTTTAAGAAACTATTTTTCCATAGTAGTTAGAAGTAGAAGATGGAATTAATTCGTCTCTCCACCGAAGGAATTTACCACGAGGCCATCAGTTAGACTTCCATGTTGAGACAAGCACTAGGAACGCAGTTGGTGAAGCCCTTCGCCTGTCTTCAATCAGGCGATAGGTAGCGGCACCTGGCTTTTGTAATGCCTCAACAAGCCGACAGATAGCGACAGCGATCGGGCACAGTAATAAGTCTGTCTTATTTCGATACAAGAGCGCAGCACGAATTATTACTTTAATTCAGTACTGCCCTTAACTATCCACGATGTATACATTACTTTCGCATCGTTTTACCGCTAGGTATCGGTGCACTCTCCGATTGGAATTGACTGACAGCGCTGACAAGTTCAGCACACCCTCACCCCAAAAGGGCAACATAGTTGCCCCAACGTTAAAGTTCAGGAGGGTACCCTGCAGTGTACCTCTCCCCAAAAGATACCGGTGGACGTCGTGGTTGGGTTGGCTCAGCTGAGCTTGCTCTCAGGAGAACAGAATTCAAAAAGGAAAATGAAAGAGACGAAAGAAGATATGTATTATGTAAGTGTGCGGGTGCTGCATGCTGACCTGATCAGAGTCCGCATACAGCACAAGAGAGAGAGACAGCAAAAGACCAAAGAAAGATTCCTACCATGGTAGATATTCCGATCTCCTGAGGCTCGCCCCATTCGCCTGAACACGACTTCCACTTTTAACAAGGACCTGAGGCTTGCCCACCAACTGAGGCCCAACTTGATACCTACTCAGGACAACAACTACCCCCCCTTTTCTTACTGGATTGGAAAACTCGACGCCAATGCAACCATCCTCATGCGACCCTCTCCGCCAGACCAACCCCACAGGACCGCCCCAATACGTCACACTCTCTGGTGACCACCACCTACTCCTCCTGCTGCCACTCACACACGCGTCCGAAGACCAAAACAAGGTAACTAATACCTTGGTATGTGAGCGCCCATAACTTTATTGTCCACATATGGACTGACCAGCCATGTGCTAAAACAAGGCATCACATATCCTTGACATATCTAACTGGTCGTTAAAAAAAATATCCCTATACTAGGGCGGACGGCCCCTATTAGCCGTACAGAGAAAACCGCATAGAGGGCACGCGAACATCAATCCCTTTACTTGCTCATCATTACTGCAGAACTAACGAGGGGGGTTTTACTTCAGTACGACCACGTCGAACAACCTACACTTAATCAAAAATAAACTACCACGGAAAGCAACTAGGGAATGCGGCATGGCCAGGACTCTACAAAAATCAACGACAACCTACAACAAAGAAAAATGAAAACGACACTAAACTCACTACCCACGTAGTCACAACTCTTCCAACTAACTTCTCTCTGACTCCTCTCGGATATTTTTTTTTATTTTTCCTTTTCTAATTTTTTTTTGCTTTTTCCTTTCTAATTTTTATTTGTTTTTTGGTTTTTTACTTTGTTTTCTGAGGGGAGGGGTAGGAAAATTGGGAAGATGAAAAGGGCAAGGATCATTGAAAGTTCAACAGCTAGGACTAAGGTAAAGGACATGGTTCCCTCCGGTAATAAGGATAGGTGGAGAAAACCAAGGCTCGCGGAGGCAGGGGCGCAACCCTGAAGTAGATGGACACCACTGGGATTGTGGGGAACATCTACCCGCTACCCGTCAACCGCTTTGTCTCACCCTTTTATGACGAAGTTTAGGAACCCGTTCCTTGTGGACATCACTCTCTGAGAAACTATCTTGTGTAGAGCAATACTGATTTATTTCATCTGAATTATAATCAAGGTAACTTACCTTTCTACATTTACCCCGATTTGGATTATCCTCAACCTCTAACTCCTCTGCTTCTATCTTCTTCTCTTCTACAATTTCCCCTGTTTCTATGTCTTCCACCTCTTCCTTTTTCTCCTCTATATAATTCAAATCACCATCACGACACTGCACATCTTCATCTTCTAGTTGCTCACCTGGTCCAGCTGAAACTTCTTTCCATTCCTCGGAATCCTCAACAATACTTACAGAAAGTGTCTGCACATCTTCACACACTACATCATTCTCACCCACAAACTCTGCAACGCTGCCACCCAGTTTCTCCCCAACTTCTACCTCATCTACTTCTACCACACTTGCAGACTGGACATCCCCTAGTCCATCCGCAACCTCCGAAACACCTGCAGCCTCCGAAACACTTATATTTATACTCCCCTGCGTAGCATGTGCAGACCACTCTTCTGCCTCCTCCTTCGATTCCTCTTCTTCACCACTCTCAGCAACTACAACTTCCTCAACAGTCCCTGTGCAATGTCTAAATTAATTTCTCCTGACGATGGTAAAGCTCCACCATCAAGTGACTTCTCATCTTCCGGCGTAGGCGATGATGATGTTATCGGCTCTGGATCCACCTTGGGCAGAAATGGATTTACCGGAACAATTACTGCGACCTTTGGTCGGACCGTATTTGAAGCAACACAACACCGGGCCATCTCCGCGAAACAACGTGGACAATTCCCAAACCTTAAACGGGAACTGTCTTGGGAATTCAGTCCTCCTATAATTATATCTAGGACTTCGGTGTCGGTCAACCCTAATCTTAATACCCGGGCAGCTTTTCGTATGTCCTGCACGTAATCCCCCAACGGCTCTCCGTCGGCCTGATAACGGTAAAATAAATCCAACCTAAGCTGGGAACGTCGTGGAGGATATATGAAGTAATCCAACACTTCCCCATGAAAAGTGTCGACCGTGCCGCCCCTACGCCAAGTGTTGGTGACCTTCTCTGCCAATGTACCCTGGCAATACGGGTATATAAGGCACAAGACCTCCCCATCGGATATACCCGGATAGGCTGCCAACTGCAGGACAAGGTCCAAGAAAACCAGCAGCTGGTCCTCCTTAAATCCATCTACCACCGAAAATTTCTGGAGAACTGGGGTGAGAGGGTGGGGCAATTTCTGTTCCTCCCGGTGGTCGGGGGACGACAATTTCTGGAAGCATAGCGCCGCCAGAATTACACAATTCGCAAAACACTATCAACAAAACACAACACCCTACAAATACCTAACACCTACAAACATATTGACAATAATAAGATTGGAATAAGAAAAACTCACGTACTGTACTTCCAAAGAGTAGACTGCGGGTCCACCTACCGATGCGAGAACTAGTCCACTACCTGAACAGCTCACACTCGATTACACCAGACAAAAGGAACGCGACACACACACAACACGAAAAACAAAATACCGACCAACGAAAATTTATTTTAACATTTCTTAGGTTACCTCCGGCTACCATTTATCGGAAGAAACCGACTGCCGATCGGGCCATACCGCATAATCACAAAAACGGCAACACCTCCCCGAACATGGGCAAGGTAAACTCAAACTAACCAAGCACCGACTGCGATAAGTCTTGCCCAGGGATTTCCCCTTCTAATATTTCCTACCACGTGGCACTATTCACTATTCAAGGCGGGCAAGTACATATACATATATGGCAAAACCTTAAAACTAACAAAAATATTTTCAACTTTGGGATATAGGGCCTTTAAAATTTTTCTAAGTTCTATTTGAACTTAACATTGTGAAAGTTCCAAAATATTTCCTAAGTTTGCAAGCCCCGTCACACCCACAGGACCCTCATCGTAAGCGCGTTCTGCTACCAAATGTAACTCCTACTTCATCTTGAGTAGTTAAAACAAAAAGAATATTTCTTTTTGTAAAGAGGGGCCACAAGTTAATTAAAACTAGGCTAAGGCCTAGAGAAGCTAGAAATTGTGCTGGATCCAGTGAGACGGGACTTGCAATGAAAACTCAAGAATTAAATAATTAACAAATCCCCTTTTATTATTCTATCTCATAATAAAAATATAATGAACAAATAAATACAACCGTCATCTTTAATTCCCCTTTAAAATAGTTAAATAAAGAAGGATACTCTCTCAACAAGGCCACCTGAAAAATATTAACTGAATCCAAGAAAATAATTGCTATGTCACACCATCAATGAATTGAAACTTTAAAATAATCATTAACCTCAAAATAAAGCTCCCATTAAACTATTTATTAAAATATAAAATTTATATCATGTGTTCCTTTTAGAATACTGTATATAAATTAATGAAGATAAATAATTTCATTCCTTGTTACTATTAATAATAAAATAATTACGCAACAAATTAAATAAATTTTAAAGGTGACAATTCCTATACTTGTTAAATAAAATAATTAATTTCCTAAAAGAAATGATCAGGCACGATTATTGAGATAGAATACCTCCCTTAAAAAGAAAATGAAAAGGATATATCCACATGACTACATGTGTAGACTTTCTGTTGTAAAAGACCCTGAATAATAAATCCCTATATCCCAAGTTCCCACCAAAAGTACAGTAATGCATAATATTTATATATATATATATATATATATATATATATATATATCCCCCAAAATGTACACAGAAATATACAGACATAACATGTTTCAATCGACAGACATAATTACCGCCTTTCAACCCCTAATTACAGCCCTTTAGTTGGACGCCAAATTTGTAATAATTCTCTGAGTGGTGGGAATAATAAAATAAATATCGATGTATGTTGATTGTGCTCTCCTGTAAGCCCCACTGGTTGGGCTAGCCAAATTTGTAATAATTCACAATAATGATTTGAATTGTATAATAAAATAATTTGTGTATGTATGTGTGTAGTTTTCTGACGTTCCGCTCCGGAAACGTCAATTTGGTAATGTTCCTAGTCTTCGTAGTTACAAATAAAATCTGTGTATATTGCTGTTGTAGCAATTTGAAAAAATAAAAATAAAATTTAAAATTAAAAAAAAAAATTTTAATTTTCTGGAAAATGTTTTTGGGTAACCTGTTCTTAAATTTTAGGAACAAATCGAGTTAGTCGGTTGTAAATTATAAATGAAATGGTATCGTGGTTATTCTAGTAATAGGGTCACTTTCAGTAATTTTGTTGGAAAGATAATCTTGTTAACTCCAAGTTTGAACGAAAGACGGCTCTCTTCTTCTTCTTTCTGAAACGTTGTCGTTTCGTATGTACCGCCCTTCAGTTAGTTGGGTTTCTTCATTAATTAATTGTTAAGTCTTTTTTTTTATAATAAAAAACCAACTCCAGTTTACCGAAATAGAATGTTTATTAACAAAAAATAATGAAATTGTTTGATTAAAATTGATATCACAATACAGTATCGACTCGCTCAGGGCCGGTCGATATAAACAATTTATATTGGTATTATAAAATAGGGTTCTTTAAACGGTTATTAAAATATATAGCCAGAGAAGGTTATGGGAAGGAAAGTATAACACTTACACTTATCAAATGCCTTAAATTTTAACAATACAATAATGATTAAAAATATTAAAAGTTTATATATGATTTGATTTCGAACCAATAGTCGCCATGTCGTTTCTTTATACTGCAGCGGACCGGACCGAAATGGTTGACTGACGCATGCGCAAGGAAGCCTCCAGCGTTGATGAAGTTTTTGTTGTAATAAAGGTGTCCTTTCTTCGAGTAAATGCTCTCAGCAATTGGATACGATCGTCCTGGATTATAGTTTATTGTCGCTGGTGTATCATGGAAAGTTCACTTTGTGTAGAATGTTGTCACTGGATATATCTCGTTGTGTTTATGTGTGTCGTTTTTAACCTCTAAATTTCGATCTGTATTTGGTGTAATATCAGTGTTATTCTGCTTATCTAGTTATGTGTGGTTCAATTTATTAGTGTTACTGTGTTCATTGGTCACTTTCACCACTTCACAATCTATAAAATAGTTTAAAATAATTATTTTCAAAATTTTCACTGAGATACGGTTTATAACATAACGCCATTAAAGGTTATTTCTGGCGAAAGGTTACTTTAAGTGCACTCGTCAACGCATAATAATGAACTGTCTGTATTTCCTTCGTCTCATGAAAGTCTTAGCCTATATAATATATCTCATTCATTGTTTAAATTTGCCATAACTTCCGATACTTTTAAAAATGTACTTTATGTTCAAAAAATAAATTCGTTATTAGTTAACTGTTTGAAATATAAAATACATATTCGTTTTCACTATTCTATTCTACTTATTTTGATAGTAATTAAGTTAGTATTACAAAGTTTTATCTGAAAATTATATTTCTTATAATTTTTTGGGAGGTAGGCCTAAAATTATACTTCCCTGTCTTCTATGTAAATAATAGCCATTTTAACTAATATAATTATTATTCTATGAAATCTGAAATTTGTATAATTATCAATTCTCACTTATTTTATTGCAATTTAGTATACTAATGATGGTTTTTTAATATAATTCAATTGTATATGACTTCCCCTAGGATAGAGTCAGTTAATCTATTTCAGTTTTAATGGTATTTTATTAGACAATTAAATAATTTTACTCATATAATGACCATATCTTTAGAAAGCCTTATTTACATAGTATTTGATATGTTGAGTTTATTTTGCCTGAATATTGTCATTTTATATGGTTTATAAGACTAGGTTTGTTAATTATTCTGCAGTTTAAATTTATTCTTTGGCCTAGATCTGATGTGTGGCTAATTTCCAAATGTTTTGTTAATGTAGCTATTTTATATCCTTCTCTGACTGGTATAACATAAATTATTGATTATATAATTAACATATAACATCTCTCTATATCACAACTAGTGTTCTGAATAACATTGCTTAGTATATTATCTAATAACATAATAAAGAGTATTTCTACAACATTGGAATGATATCTATTTTTAGACAGTGCATTCCTAAATTAAACTGAACAATAAAATAACAATTATAATACTAATATCTCTTATGACTAACCCTTATTTATCTAAATGTTATATGTAATAGGAACCTAACATCCTGGTTCCATATATAATTGTTAACACCTTCTATAAACTTCATCATAAACAGTTTGTTCTGTAGTTCCCCATTTATAAAATTTATACCCCCTCTTAAAGTATACCCCTAGCTACCTAAGTTATATTCCATTCTATGGAATGTTCATATCGCTTTAGTAGCTTTTATTTAGTAATATTACTACTTCATTATCAAAGTAGGCACTGTTCACAAAACTTAAAGTTTGTTACTATGTACTGCAACTCATGTACCCTTTTAAAGTTTATTATTTATAATTTGATCACTTGCACTTGTCTATGGTGAATTATCAATATATTTACTAGTCTTTTTCTAGCTTTTAATATGAAATATTCAACCATGGGGGAACTGTGAAGACTTGTCTATACAAACTAAATAATAACTTTTTGAATGCACTAATATTTAATACTACTAACACTTTTAGTTTTTGTCAGTTTTACAGTGATATGGTTTTTTAGGGTGTTATACTTTCTCTTTGGGCATTCATTGATTTTGGGGTTTTTTGGGGGTTCTTTCCCTATGGGGTTTTTGTTTTATATGGATCGTCTTAATTTTTCTTCATTTTTCCTTCTTCAGTAGCTTTGATTGTTCTTCTTTCTTCTGTCTTCAGTAGCTTTGATTGTTCTTCTTTCTTCCTTCTTCAGTATTGGTAGTTTTAATTAGTTCTTCTTTCTTCTCTAGTTTTAATTATTCTTCCTTCTTCTGTCTTCAGTAATAGTAGTTTTAATTATTCTTCTTTCTTCTGTCTTCAGTAGCTTTGATTGTTCTTCTTTCTTCCTTCTTCTGTAGTAGTAGTTTTAATTAGTTCTTCCTTCTTCCTTAGATTTAGTTTGGGATTATTCTTCTTTCTTCTTTGAGTTTTGATTAGTTTTGTTTCTTCTGTCTTCAGTAGCTTTGATTGTTCTTCTTTCTTCCTTCTTCTGTAGTAGTAGTTATAGTTAGTTCTTCCTTCTTCAGTAATAGTAGTTTTAATTAGTTCTTCTTTCTTCTTTCTTCAGTAATAGTAGTTCTAATTATTCTTCTTTCTTCTGTCTTCAGTAGCTTTGATTGTTCTTCTTTCTTCCTTCTTCTGTAGTAGTAGTTATAGTTAGTTCTTCTTTCTTCCTTCTTCAGTAATAGTAGTTCTAATTAGTTCTTCTTTCTTCCTTAGATTTAGTTTGGGATTATTCTTCTTTCTTCTTTGAGTTTTGATTAGTTTTGTTTCTTCTGTCTTCAGTAGCTTTGATTGTTCTTCTTTCTTCCTTCTTCTGTAGTAGTAGTTATAGTTAGTTCTTCTTTCTTCCTTCTTCAGTAATAGTAGTTTTAATTAGTTCTTCTTTCTTCTTTCTTCAGTAATAGTAGTTCTAATTATTCTTCTTTCTTCTGTCTTCAGTAGCTTTGATTGTTCTTCTTTCTTCCTTCTTCTGTAGTAGTAGTTATAGTTAGTTCTTCTTTCTTCCTTCTTCAGTAATAGTAGTTTTAATTAGTTCTTCTTTCTTCCTTAGATTTAGCTTGGGATTATTCTTCTTTCTTCTTTGAGTTTTGATTAGTTTTGTTTCTTCTGTCTTCAGTAGCTTTGATTGTTCTTCTTTCTTCCTCCTTCTGTAGTAGTAGTTATAGTTAGTTCTTCTTTCTTCCTTCTTCAGTAATAGTAGTTTTAATTAGTTCTTCTTTCTTCTTTCTTCAGTAATAGTAGTTCTAATTATTCTTCTTTCTTCTGTCTTCAGTAGCTTTGATTGTTCTTCTTTCTTCCTTCTTCTGTAGTAGTAGTTATAGTTAGTTCTTCTTTCTTCCTTCTTCAGTAATAGTAGTTTTAATTAGTTCTTCTTTCTTCTTTCTTCAGTAATAGTAGTTCTAATTATTCTTCTTTCTTCTGTCTTCAGTAGCTTTGTTTTTTCTGGTCTGGTTTCTTTGACGGGGTATATTAATTGCCTGCTTCTATCTTACCTGGGTAATTTTGTTATTATTATTTTTAGTCTTCTGGGTTTTTAAATTTGTATTATATTATATTATTTGCAGAATTTTTCTTTATTTAACCTTTCTTGTGAATATATTATTAAATAGTGCATTTTAATTAATTCTCATCTGGATATTCCATATATTAGAGCTTTATTAATGATCATTGAGTAATGCATTTGTGTGGATTATCTGTCACGCTACAGATTGCTCTCTTCCAGAAGTGATTAGTTCAGATCATACTTAGTTTGTCTGAAGTAATTGCTTATGACATTATATTATAAATTATATTTCTTTACTTCCTTCACATTTCTAAAAATTTTTTCTCCCATATTTTTGAGCTTATCTATATTTCATTATTAACTGGATTCTTACTGATAGTAATAGTCATCTGAGGTTCGTTATTTTTTATTTTTCTGTTTTCTTCTTAACTCGTTTCTTTATCCTTGTGATATTTATTCCCTAACATTCCCTAATACGTTAGCTGGGGCAGTCCAGAGGGGCTCTGTAGGCATCTCACTCTGCTGGCCATGCTACGTCATTTATTGATAACAGAGGTAAATCACCTCTGACCAATACATAATAATACTGCTGGACTTATCTCAGACAGTCATTTATAAAAATTATATAAGAATAGTCCACCTTATGACTATAAAAAAAAATTAAATATCTTTGGATATTTCACTTCGTATACGAACAGATCTATTTATATTTCTATCTTAGTGAATCTCTATCTCAGTTATTTTTCTCAATGGTTAGCTCTGTTGGCATTTTATTTCTCCTTGTGGTTGGAAGCTGGTATAATATAATCATCACTTATTATTCAGTGTAAAGTTTTTAATTCTCTGTCATTTTTTGACTGTTATCACAATCTCCTTCTGGTCATTGGTAGCATATATTTTGTATTATATTTTTGTTCCTTTCTTAATTCTTGTGAATCGTTCCACTAGTATTATGTTTTTTCAATTACTCTTTTAATTGTCTTTTTAATAATTGACATTGATTATATGATCATCTTTTTCTTATGGATTTATTTATATATGGTTTTTTCTTTCTTAATCAAAATTTTATTTTGCTCTTGCTTTTTATCCAAATGCACTCCTTTATTATTAATTCCATATGTTTAATATCTCTGTTTATTTGACATAAAATTCTCATTAATTTTACTTCACAATAAGTTTATTCATTTAAATTGTATCAGTGGTTTGTATTGCCATTTCTTTAGTCTGGAACGTTTTTTCAGAATTGGTCCCATATATAATTGTTTGTAATGTTTTATCCAAATTCTTTTTCTCCTTGTTCATTTCTAAAAGTTGTTTTTAAAATAAGGTAGTAAATTGTTTTTACTTGGGTTTTTGAATTTTGATGATTTAATTCAAAATTCATTTTCTCTTTGATTCATAAATTGTTTCCTAAATGGTAGGCAGTAAGTAGTCATTACTTCATTTTTGAATTTAGTGGTAATCATTCTTCCATACATTCAATTACTCATAATATTTTTTCATAAATATGGTTAACATATCATATTATTACCCTAAATATGGTATTAGCTCTCTTCTTTTCTTTACTTCAAATGTACTTCTCATTATTATTTTTCTTTTATATACCCAGGGTGAAGATTTTTATTAGGCTGGACAGTTGCTCAGAATTTCCTTTTCTTTGACATAGTTTTTTGCCGTTGCCGGTTATCATAACATCAGTCCCTTTTTGTGGAGGTGTATGGTATTAGACTTAACCGTAGTCTGTCACTTCAGTCGCTCTCATTGTCCGGATGACCATAGTTTTCATCATCGTTCCGGTACTAGTGACATCTCTGGCCTTTGTCTTGTATTTCATTTTTCTAGCTGCTATTCCTTTGTTGGCTGCTAAGCTTATTCGGCTCCCTCTGTCATAGTGTTTTATACACCAGTACGTCTCTGGTCCATCAATGATCAATGATACCATTGACAATCTACCATATATCTCCATCCCTGTTGTATTCCATTTACCTCTGATCACTTCCCCGTGGTAAACTACTGTCTGCTGGTAAACCATTTCTGAGATTACCACCAATCTATTTCCATAATTTCTGGAACTCACGATTTATTTATTGTTGGTAATAGGGATATTATCATTATCAAATAAACCATGGTTCATCATTTCCATTTCTTCCTTTGTTTTCATTAATTTCTTTGGATGCCTTCTTTTCATTCCCTTTTGTTTCACTTCCATATCCTTAGTATTTTCTTTCTTCCCGTTCGTTTTCTTTTCAGGTAACACTATCACTGGCTCCATTGTTTTATTGTTTGGTATTTCCTTTCGTTCTGGTTTGCTGTTGTCCAGTGTCTTATCCCATTCTTCATCCAAGGATGTGACGTTTTTATCTATTTCACTCAAACCTTCCTTCAAGATTTGTCTGTATTCTTTTCTATCCCTTCTTTCCTCTTCCCTGTCTTCTTTCATTTCCTTATGCCATCGTCGGTTATCCTCCCTTATTTCTTCTCTTAACCGTTGGTAGTCCTCTCTTAACTCTTTCCTTAACTGTTGATGATCACTTTCGATTTTTTTTTTGGTTTCTTCCATCTTTTCTTCCAAATTCTTCTTATTTTCTTCCATTTTCTTTTCCACCTTTTTACTGGTTTCCTCAATTCTCTTATTGGTCCTTTCTATTTTACGGCCCAATTCTTCTTTTGTTTCTTGGTTGTCCTTCTTCAATTCTTCCCTTAAAGATTGGTTAACATTCTTCAAATCTTCTAATCTTTTATTATTTTGTTCTGTGGTAGAATCCATTTTCTTGTTCAAGTTTTCTTCGGTGGAATCCATTTTCTTGTTCAAGTTTTCTTCGGTGGAATCCATTTTCTTGCTTAATTCTTCCTTGGTTGCTTGGTTGTCCTTCTTCAAGTTTTCTTCCATCTTCTTGCTGTTTTCTTCCATCTTCTTGCTGTTTTCTTCCATCTTCTCCATCATTATCCTGAACATCTCCTGCATTTTACTATTTTCTTCTCGTGGTGGTTTCTCGGGTTGTCCTATTCGTTCCTCCCGGACATCGATCTCCCCTGTTTGTGTGTGCGCTTCGGGTTGTTCCTCTGGTGGTGCTGGTTTTTTACGTTCCACCCGTTCTAATATCCTTTCCACGTCCTCCACTGGGGTCGCCTCCTTATTATCCATATCGAGTTCTTTCTCAGCCTCCGCCGCTCTCTTCTTTGATGTGGCACGACGCATTATTTTCCCTGATTCCCTGGCTGGGTAACCGCTGCCAAGCTGAATTAGGAATTGGGTAAGTAATTACCGCCTTTCAACCCCTAATTACAGCCCTTTAGTTGGACGCCAAATTTGTAATAATTCTCTGAGTGGTGGGAATAATAAAATAAATATCGATGTATGTTGATTGTGCTCTCCTGTAAGCCCCACTGGTTGGGCTAGCCAAATTTGTAATAAAACTCTGAATGGTGGGAGTAATAGACTCTGATGTAATCAAGCCCCACAAGTTGGGTTCGTCAAATTTGCAATAATTCACAATAATGATTTGAATTGTATAATAAAATAATTTGTGTATGTATGTGTGTAGTTTTCTGACGTTCCGCTCCGGAAACGTCAATTTGGTAATGTTCCTAGTCTTCGTAGTTACAAATAAAATCTGTGTATATTGCTGTTGTAGCAATTTGAAAAAATAAAAATAAAATTTAAAATTAAAAAAAAAAAAATTTTAATTTTCTGGAAAATGTTTTTGGGTAACCTGTTCTTAAATTTTAGGAACAAATCGAGTTAGTCGGTTGTAATTATAAATGAAATGGTATCGTGGTTATTCTAGTAATAGGGTCACTTTCAGTAATTTTGTTGGAAAGATAATCTTGTTAACTCCAAGTTTGAACGAAAGACGGCTCTCTTCTTCTTCTTTCTGAAACGTTGTCGTTTCGTATGTACCGCCCTTCAGTTAGTTGGGTTTCTTCATTAATTAATTGTTAAGTCTTTTTTTTTATAATAAAAAACCAACTCCAGTTTACCGAAATAGAATGTTTATTAACAAAAAATAATGAAATTGTTTGATTAAAATTGATATCACAATACAGCATCGACTCGCTCAGGGCCGGTCGATATAAACAATTTATATTGGTATTATAAAATAGGGTTCTTTAAACGGTTATTAAAATATATAGCCAGAGAAGGTTATGGGAAGGAAAGTATAACACTTACACTTATCAAATGCCTTAAATTTTAACAATACAATAATGATTAAAAATATTAAAAGTTTATATATGATTTGATTTCGACCAATAGTCGCCATGTCGTTTCTTTATACTGCAGCGGACCGGACCGAAATGGTTGACTGACGCATGCGCAAGGAAGCCTCCAGCGTTGATGAAGTTTTTGTTGTAATAAAGGTGTCCTTTCTTCGAGTAAATGCTCTCAGCAATTGGATACGATCGTCCTGGATTATAGTTTATTGTCGCTGGTGTATCATGGAAAGTTCACTTTGTGTAGAATGTTGTCACTGGATATATCTCGTTGTGTTTATGTGTGTCGTTTTTAACCTCTAAATTTCGGTCTGTATTTGGTGTAATATCAGTGTTATTCTGCTTATCTAGTTATGTGTGGTTCAATTTATTAGTGTTACTGTGTTCATTGGTCACTTTCACCACTTCACAATCTATAAAATAGTTTAAAATAATTATTTTCAAAATTTTCACTGAGCTACGGTTTATAACATAACGCCATTAAAGGTTATTTCTGGCGAAAGGTTACTTTAAGTGCACTCGTCAACGCATAATAATGAACTGTCTGTATTTCCTTCGTCTCATGAAAGTCTTAGCCTATATAATATATCTCATTCATTGTTTAAATTTGCCATAACTTCCGATACTTTTAAAAATGTACTTTATGTTCAAAAAATAAATTCGTTATTAGTTAACTGTTTGAAATATAAAATACATATTCGTTTTCACTATTCTATTCTACTTATTTTGATAGTAATTAAGTTAGTATTACAAAGTTTTATCTGAAAATTATATTTCTTATAATTTTTTGGGAGGTAGGCCTAAAATTATACTTCCCTGTCTTCTATGTAAATAATAGCCATTTTAACTAATATAATTATTATTCTATGAAATCTGAAATTTGTATAATTATCAATTCTCACTTATTTTATTGCAATTTAGTATACTAATGATGGTTTTTTAATATAATTCAATTGTATATGACTTCCCCTAGGATAGAGTCAGTTAATCTATTTCAGTTTTAATGGTATTTTATTAGACAATTAAATAATTTTACTCATATAATGACCATATCTTTAGAAAGCCTTATTTACATAGTATTTGATATGTTGAGTTTATTTTGCCTGAATATTGTCATTTTATATGGTTTATAAGACTAGGTTTGTTAATTATTCTGCAGTTTAAATTTATTCTTTGGCCTAGATCTGATGTGTGGCTAATTTCCAAATGTTTTATTAATGTAGCTATTTTATATCCTTCTCTGACTGGTATAACATAAATTATTGATTATATAATTAACATATAATATCTCTCTATATCACAACTAGTGTTCTGAATAACATTGCTTAGTATATTATCTAATAACATAATAAAGAGTATTTCTACAACATTGGAATGATATCTATTTTTAGACAGTGCATTCCTAAATTAAACTGAACAATAAAATAACAATTATAATACTAATATCTCTTATGACTAACCCTTATTTATCTAAATGTTATATGTAATAGGAACCTAACATCCTGGTTCCATATATAATTGTTAACACCTTCTATAAACTTCATCATAAACAGTTTGTTCTGTAGTTCCCCATTTATAAAATTTATACCCCCTCTTAAAGTATACCCCTAGCTACCTAAGTTATATTCCATTCTATGGAATGTTCATATCGCTTTAGTAGCTTTTATTTAGTAATATTACTACTTCATTATCAAAGTAGGCACTGTTCACAAAACTTAAAGTTTGTTACTATGTACTGCAACTCATGTACCCTTTTAAAGTTTATTATTTATAATTTGATCACTTGCACTTGTCTATGGTGAATTATCAATATATTTACTAGTCTTTTTCTAGCTTTTAATATGAAATATTCAACCATGGGGGAACTGTGAAGACTTGTCTATACAAACTAAATAATAACTTTTTGAATGCACTAATATTTAATACTACTAACACTTTTAGTTTTTGTCAGTTTTACAGTGATATGGTTTTTTAGGGTGTTATACTTTCTCTTTGGGCATTCATTGATTTTGGGGTTTTTTGGGGGTTCTTTCCCTATGGGGTTTTTGTTTTATATGGATCGTCTTAATTTTTCTTCTTTTTTCCTTCTTCAGTAGCTTTGATTGTTCTTCTTTCTTCTGTCTTCAGTAGCTTTGATTGTTCTTCTTTCTTCCTTCTTCAGTATTGGTAGTTTTAATTAGTTCTTCTTTCTTCTCTAGTTTTAATTATTCTTCCTTCTTCTGTCTTCAGTAATAGTAGTTTTAATTATTCTTCTTTCTTCTGTCTTCAGTAGCTTTGATTGTTCTTCTTTCTTCCTTCTTCTGTAGTAGTAGTTTTAATTAGTTCTTCCTTCTTCCTTAGATTTAGTTTGGGATTATTCTTCTTTCTTCTTTGAGTTTTGATTAGTTTTGTTTCTTCTGTCTTCAGTAGCTTTGATTGTTCTTCTTTCTTCCTTCTTCTGTAGTAGTAGTTATAGTTAGTTCTTCCTTCTTCAGTAATAGTAGTTTTAATTAGTTCTTCTTTCTTCTTTCTTCAGTAATAGTAGTTCTAATTATTCTTCTTTCTTCTGTCTTCAGTAGCTTTGATTGTTCTTCTTTCTTCCTTCTTCTGTAGTAGTAGTTATAGTTAGTTCTTCTTTCTTCCTTCTTCAGTAATAGTAGTTCTAATTAGTTCTTCTTTCTTCCTTAGATTTAGTTTGGGATTATTCTTCTTTCTTCTTTGAGTTTTGATTAGTTTTGTTTCTTCTGTCTTCAGTAGCTTTGATTGTTCTTCTTTCTTCCTTCTTCTGTAGTAGTAGTTATAGTTAGTTCTTCTTTCTTCCTTCTTCAGTAATAGTAGTTTTAATTAGTTCTTCTTTCTTCTTTCTTCAGTAATAGTAGTTCTAATTATTCATCTTTCTTCTGTCTTCAGTAGCTTTTATTGTTCTTCTTTCTTCCTTCTTCTGTAGTAGTAGTTATAGTTAGTTCTTCTTTCTTCCTTCTTCAGTAATAGTAGTTTTAATTAGTTCTTCTTTCTTCCTTAGATTTAGTTTGGGATTATTCTTCTTTCTTCTTTGAGTTTTGATTAGTTTTGTTTCTTCTGTCTTCAGTAGCTTTGATTGTTCTTCTTTCTTCCTCCTTCTGTAGTAGTAGTTATAGTTAGTTCTTCTTTCTTCCTTCTTCAGTAATAGTAGTTTTAATTAGTTCTTCTTTCTTCTTTCTTCAGTAATAGTAGTTCTAATTATTCTTCTTTCTTCTGTCTTCAGTAGCTTTGATTGTTCTTCTTTCTTCCTTCTTCTGTAGTAGTAGTTATAGTTAGTTCTTCTTTCTTCCTTCTTCAGTAATAGTAGTTTTAATTAGTTCTTCTTTCTTCTTTCTTCAGTAATAGTAGTTCTAATTATTCTTCTTTCTTCTGTCTTCAGTAGCTTTGTTTTTTCTGGTCTGGTTTCTTTGACGGGGTATATTAATTGCCTGCTTCTATCTTACCTGGGTAAATTTGTTATTATTATTTTTAGTCTTCTGGGTTTTTAAATTTGTATTATATTATATTATTTGCAGAATTTTTCTTTATTTAACCTTTCTTGTGAATATATTATTAAATAGTGCATTTTAATTAATTCTCATCTGGATATTCCATATATTAGAGCTTTATTAATGATCATTGAGTAATGCATTTGTGTGGATTATCTGTCACGCTACAATATATATCCCCCAAAATGTACACAGATATATACAACAGTGTACATAAAATACATAAAATACATAAAGGTCTCTTGCCACGCCCTTTTTTATATTACCCTTCTGGTGTATATAAATTCTAACTTTTCCTTTTATAATAATCCGAATTAGGATTAGAAATTTACATTTATAATAGTACCCACATGGTGTGGGTTAATTGCACGTCATGTGTATAAGAGAATGTATAGCATACAAATGTCCCCAGGACCTAATAAAAATTCAAAAGTAAGTGCCTAAGTGGCTAAGTGCTTAAGTATCTAATTCCGGTGAGAAATAAAAATTGTTTAAAATAATTAACGCCCCCCAGTTATCAGAATTAGTATAAAGAATTTATATATACTTAAATAGGGCCAATTAATGAAAAGAGAAAAATTGCACAATATTAGCACCTTATAAAAAAATACACTTGGGTCAGAGACGGACATGTTCATTCAACTTTCGGCTTGTTTCAACAAACAAGTCTCGACAAAGTCTCGACAAACAAGTTGAAAAGTGTTTCGACATGCATAGCTTGGTTGAAACTAGTTAAAAAAAAATTCGCCTACCTCCCCAGTAATCTTTTATACAAATGAAATAAACTGATTTTTTAAATTAAGAGAAAATATATGTTTTTATGCATAGTAAATTAAACTTGAGAAAATTACTAATAACAAAACTGACTTTAAATCTGTAACGATAGCCCTATAAAGAAATGAGTGGAAATCTATGTTGGATGCTGTCTTGTAACCATGTCAGTCTCTGAACTGACAATTTACTATAAATATATTGAAATTTTACAATTAATTCTTTTTCTTAGTGTACACACTAAACTGTCCCATCAATTGGGGATCCAAATGAATGTTTACTTGAACGGTAGAAACTGATGGTTATGTATAACTAGTGGTGCCATGTTGATTCTACGTGTTAATTATAAATGGTTGTTTTTCACCTGCTTATGGGTCCAGAAGGATGATCTTTTATTGAATATGTGGCGATCTCATGATTGGCCTGTTGTTGTGGTTGTGGTGAGCTAATTCTCTTCGGTGGCGAGTGTGTAGCTTTTTAAGATGGAATTTGTTCAGTCATGTAGCGGACTTTGTCTCTTGTCGGCGAACCCTGATCACACATTACATTTTTAGTGAGAGACCACACACAAATGCCCCCACTGTTTGGACACCCTCCAAAATACATATATAAAGGCAACACCTAGTTATGGGCTACATAATGAAACTTGGTAAAATTATTTTGGCCAACATGCCTTATTTAAAAACTCTCTAACAATGATTCTTTATAAACTGAACCTCACCTAATGTGAGTTACTTTTTGCAATATAAAATTTTATTTTGGCTTTGTAACATCTCATGAACTTATTACTTTGAGTGAAATGGTGGTTACCACGTGGTGCAGAATTTATTTAAAACACATAGTTTTTTACTCCATATAATTTTGAGAACACCATTAATTTGAATTTGACATGATTTACATTTAACGTGCCTGAGTAAGTTCCCATATATATGTATAAAGTTTTACTGTCATTGTAGCAAAACTTTATACCACTTAATGACGACGCATGGTGCAATAGGTTAAGTGCCCAACACAATCTCGTTACATCGGTGTTAATGAAAGTTCAAACTTAATTATTTTGTTGTTAATGTACTTTAGGTTTTAGGGCCGAGATTCAGACACTCCAATAATCTAGTTTTATCGGTTTATAAAAACTTTACAATAATTACGTATCTCACAATGCATGATTCGACAAGTGGGTACGCTTACTCAAACTTACTAAAAAAAACGTTTTCTCCCGTGAAATTTAGTACATAATTAATATAATGTAATTAAGACTCACCGCAGTCGTTTAAGAAACTATTTTTCCATAGTAGTTAGAAGTAGAAGATGGAATTAATTCGTCTCTCCACCGAAGGAATTTACCACGAGGCCATCAGTTAGACTTCCATGTTGAGACAAGCACTAGGAACGCAGTTGGTGAAGCCCTTCGCCTGTCTTCAATCAGGCGATAGGTAGCGGCACCTGGCTTTTATAATGCCTCAACAAGCCGACAGATAGCGACAGCGATCGGGCACAGTAATAAGTCTGTCTTATTTCGATACAAGAGCGCAGCACGAATTATTACTTTAATTCAGTACTGCCCTTAACTATCCACGATGTATACATTACTTTCGCATCGTTTTACCGCTAGGTATCGGTGCACTCTCCGATTGGAATTGACTGACAGCGCTGACAAGTTCAGCACAATCCCAGGTATAGTGTTCGGGAATTTCAATATATAAATACTCTCGGGCATTAGGGTCTTCCTGATTAAGTTTAAACCAAGCCAGAAGTTTGGACTTGGTGGCTTTTTGCTGTACAGCTTCAGCTTCCTTGCCTGGTATAAAACATATTGTATGCTTGTCCTCAAGGTGGACATTTAATCTTTCCACATGGTCAGTTTGGTGGTGCATTTTATATTCCCTGAGCCTCCAGCATGCTTCAGGTGCACTTACATATCGGGTCTCCAAGTAATTTTTTACTTCGTCCCATTCAATAGTAGCTTCCTGTTCTGTGGAAACAGTAACGAATTGAATATTTGCGCAGTCATGCCCCTTGTAAACGTATTTGAACAGGTACTTAACGCTTTGAATTGAGCTACAAATTTCTACGTTAATGTGAGCGTTGTATTTCAGAGACAGGTATGGGTTGTATGGCACCACCCATCTGTTATCCATTTTGTTTCCCCCAAGTTCAACAAAGTTACCATCATCTCGGCGTTGATATTTTGGGTAACCATTGACATTGCTGTTGGTCTCGGCACAGAAATCTTTTGGGAATTCTTTTGTGCATTTGCCGTTTTCCATACACGGTGCGTTTGGATTTAATGGACCACATGGGCCGTGTATCATACAGGATTTTACAATTTCATGTAGCCTCGGGTGGGCATCTTAATCAGGGAGTTCTGCACAGACAATTTTGTCAATTCTTTCGTTCTCCCAGGCTTTGTCTTCCGGGGCCATGAATAGCAATATGTGCCCATGTGGTAGACCACGTTTTTGGAACTAGATCACGTGGAGCATAGCCCTAACACGTCCAAATCTGTGGTGTTTGGTTAAGTCTTCAAGTAGCAATTTTAGTTTCAACTCAAACACTCTTGCTACTAAATCAGGCCGGTCGCATGGTTGCTGACCGGGAAGTAAGTTTTCCCTGATTTCCCTCCATTTAGGATTGCACGTGAATGTTAAAAATAAGTCAGGTTTGCCATATTTCCTGACCATGGCCATAGCATCTTGGTAATTTTGAGCCATATTTCTTGGACTCCCTTGGAAGGTTGAAGGCAATATAACTTTCTTTCCAGGCAATATGTTAACGTCCTCAAAATTGTGGTTGTTCACAAATCGGTGAAGAACATCATAATCTTCAGCTCTTACTGTGTTTTGATTTTTTCGAAACCAATTCAAACGGTTTGCCTCGGTCTTGCAATAGGCAACAACCATGAATTGGTGAGTCAGCTTTCCTGCGTTGAGGAACTCGTTAAAGTTTCCATCACGAATGGCAAAATGGTATGAATACCATTGAACCTGGGACACATTTCCTTGACCAACAGCTTTCTTCAGATCTGTGGTCCACCCTGAATCCCCATATGGGAAAAGCAAAGGGTAGCACATTGGGTCACAGAGTCTACTCAGGATGGATATATTTTGTAAAATTCCGCTTTTCGGATAAATTGTAATATCCCGATTTTCTGGGGGTGCACCATCTGCACTGTGAAAAACGGCAGCAATTTCTCCTCTGGCAGTGGGAGCGTTGGTTCTGCCGGGGAGCACATTATTTACTTTTTCTCTCAAGAAAGTCATGCTATATTCAATTGGCGTTCGGTTTTCCCGATTTGCCTTTAGCATTTCGTCTTGTTCAAATTTGAGCATGTTCTTGTATTCTCTAGAGAACGGATTGATATCTCCAAGAAGATTTTGTAGGTTCTCCATTACGACACGAATGCATCCATTGTTTGCTTGATTGTTCATTCTTTCTGTCAAGGCTTGGCCCGAATTCAAAATGTACAGTTGGGCATACTTTGGTAATTCACCTTGATTTGGGTGTAATGCAGATGTAGCGTGATAAATTTGCCCATGGATTCTGTAACAAAAAGGACCTGAACGTCTGGTCACTGATTGGTCAACTTGTGGTCCCATTGAGGCAAAGGCCATTGCACTGTTGTAGGATCTTATGTTTTCCATGAAATTTTTGGAATTTGGATCAGATCCATTCATGTAATTTGTAATGAAGGGATGCATTCGTATTTCATCTAATGCAATGGTCCCTTTATGGCAGAAATTTGACATTAATTCATTTTTGAAATCCGTGGCATTGCAAAATGGACATTTAGCGTCCATTGGGCCAAGATAACTTTCTTCAATTTCGTCTTCATTGAAGTTTTCGGGAAGCAAAGCGGTGTTGCGGGTTCGGACATATCTACTCAGACGTCCTCTTTGATGTTGGCGTGCAACCCTTTGCCTTTCAGCGTTTGCCTCGCGCTCTTGTTGAAGTTGATTTTGTAGCATGTTTTCTCTGTGTTGCCGGTGACTTACAGCATTAGCTTCACATTCTGCTTGAAGCTGCTCTTCTGACATGGCCGCTCTACGGCATCTTTGAGCTTCAGCATTACGTGCTTTTTTTGCTGCAATTTCTTCAGCAGCTGGTGGTTGCTGGCGTTTAGGAGGCATATTTGATCGTATTTCATTACTTATTCATTGGATCATCAGAAATACGTATAAACATAAATATCACAATTAAAACATATACAGAAATATAGGACAATTACAAAATATATAGACGTACCTGTATACAAAATTACAATACATATCAACACAATCGCATAGTAAAAACTTTAAAAACTATAGGAACGGATGAATGTATACATTCGAAGCCGGTAAATATCATTTGTTTATTTACTTGTTACTATGGTAACATACCGATGACTGACACACTACCTACCGCGTTATATTATACAGAAATATAGGACAATTACAAAATATATAGACGTACCTGTATACAAAATTACAAAACATATCAACACAATCGCATAGTAAAAACTATAGGAACGGATTCGATGCCGGTAAATATCATTTGTTTATTTACTTGTTACTATGGTAACATACCGATGACGGACACACTACCTAGCGCGTTATATTATAGATGTCAATTTGTTACTTGAACGTGATTCCAAGTATGTTGATTCGTCTCACTGCTGGTCCTGTGATTCGCCGCAATCTGCTCCTCTCTCGTCTCCTCCTTTCTGCACACTGCCGCTTCGCTGACACTTCTCTTGTACGCAGGCACGCCGACACACCAATAACCAGTCTACTCTTATCTCAGGGTACTGAAACTGGGCTGTAATTTAATATTATTTAATATGGTGCTTCAAGCGTGCACCTTCCCGCGTCTTGAGGTGTCCTCGCGATAACACAGGAGTATCCCGGATGGATAAACCTTCCCTATGCGGAAATCTTCACTCACGCGAGACTAGCACTGTTTAAAAATTAAATATTTTATTATTTGAACTAATATTGAGTTCGTACCAAGTCAAGGTATTAGCTAACGGGTAACTCGTCGCTATATTGTCCTTGATCACTCTTACATAAGAACGTTTCTGTTCGAAAAACTCGCACAGAGAGCACGTCCGTAGTATTCGAGCTGCTGGATGGAACTAACTAGACATTCGTCGTCGGAGACCCAATCTTAATGAAAATCGGGGCCGCTGATTGGTCGAACCACCTATCACGTGATTGATGGGTAGAACTGATAGACAACGTCTTGAACAGATTGGCAGATTTCTGCAGAAGCAGGTATAGATTTTATCTATAAATTTTCTGACTTCTAAAAGATAAGGAATCTATAGAAGTTGCTTTTTACTAACCAAATCCCTATTAAAATAGTACGTAACAATTCTCTGACACCCAGGAAATATAGCGCTATTTAAGATGCTTGCGCTGCCCAAATCTCAGTTCGATACGTTCATTTATAATGGAGTTATTCATAAAATACGAATGACACGCGCACTCGCACATTAAAGTCGCACATGACATGATCACAAATAAATTTATGGGCCTTTTGATACAAAATAGTCTTTTACCCAATTCTTAGTTCAAAACTTATATCTAATTAACATAATCAAATTTTAACATGTCTATAAAGTCATAAACATGCTATATCTGCATGTAGTCCTTGCTACAGTTTCCTTTACTGCAATGTTCTATTGCAATCCACACAGTCGTTCAAAGAGAGATACCCAGTTTCATCATTTCCTCCTTGAGTTGTTTGGTGTATCCGTTCAGACTGGAAAGTTGTCAAAAGTAGTTGAAAATTCGTTTATTTAATCTGGACCAATCCATCCGAACCATATGCCCGAGGAATCTCAATCTTTTCCTTCGGAAAGCCGTTTCCAGATCTTCCAGATCCCTGTACAGCTCTTCTTGGGGTCTATGCCTGTACCCATCTTCAGTTTTTTCTTGGGGCCATAAATTTTCCAAAGAATTCTTCGTTCAATTTTAAGAAGAGGTTCGAAATTTTGAAAGCACACTGTTTCCACTCCATACATGATCACCGGCTTTAACACAGTGCTATAACGGCAGACTTTCGCACTTCTGGAAAGGTTTTTCTTTCCGTACAGTTCCCGGGTTAGAGTAAAGGCCTTTGCTAATTTGAGTTTCCTTATCTTAAAGGATTCTTTATCTGAGACGTTTCGGGATATGTTTTCCCCAAGATATTTAAAATTGTTGTTAGTATATTTTATTTCTAACTCTCGTTAATTAATTTACAAATATTGTAATTCCTTTCAGAAGTTTAATTAAGAAAGTTGTGTTATAATCACAAACAGAATTATCACTGTTGCACACCACTATAGAAAAATTATTCCGATTAGCGCTTTCAAGCTTCTAAGCTCATCGTCAGATCGGAAATAACAACAAGAAAATAAAACCAAACTCCTCACACCCTCACCCGCCGCATTGTCCACACACACCTCCGTGACAGGGCTCGGAGGTTGGGAAGGGACATTTGAATTATAACTTGTTTGCGGGGGGTGTGTGTTGGCAGTGGGGCGGGTGGGGGTGTGAGGAGTTTGGCTTTATTTTCTTGTTGTTATTTCCGATCTGATGATGAGCTGTGAAGCTTAAAAGCGCTAATGGGAATAATTTTTCTATAGTGGTGTGCAACAGTGACAATTCTGTTTGTAATTCCTTTTAGTTCTACAGTTGTTTTTCAGCCTTACTTTAACACTGGTGAATATAAATAGGCAAAGTAGTCTTACGTTAAGTGGTTATGAATTTCGGTGAAATTTTTAATAGATGCGGGGGGATTGAACCCCTGATCCTCCCGGTAGTTACGCTACTGCGCGAGTCTTTTTCTGAAAATGTATTTTGTAGATGTATGACTTGTGAAAACGTATGATTCAGTTAAACTTCTGTTTGGCTGTTATAGTTGGTAATAACAAGAAAGTGTTGATACTGTGTTAGTGCAAGAGTAAGTTTATTGCACTGTACGAGTGAGTAATGAATGAGCAACATAGAGTTGACGGCAATTACACAGATAGTATTCTGTAGGCTACTTATACATTCACTCCGTTATTCTTGGCTGTGACATAATAGTGCCAAGGCGTTACACCCACGGCAGCCGTTCCTGCACCATGACGTCTCTGTCGTTGCAATGTTTACCAACCTGGTTTTCAGAAGTGGTACCCTAACGTCGTGTATATTATTTTATGGCACTTTTGAGCAAACAGAAAATTGTCAGTACCATGTAAAGCGTCTCCATTTCGATGCCTCTAATATTGAAAGAGACGGAAGCATAATTTTTTGATGGTGAGAGAATTATAGTGAAACTAATTTCGAGAGTCAGCTAAAAAAATTTCAGAGCGTATAGCTTAGCTAAAGCGTCATCTGTATATATAGCTTAGCTTTTATTTTTCGTATGAAGATCCACATTTCTTTGTTTTTGTTTTTGCCATTTCGAGACGAGGAACCAATAAAAAACAAAAATAATAATTAATGATCAAATTGTAGAACAGGTGAGTCAGTTTAACTCTTTGGTAAATGATATTGGCTGTGATAAGAATTATGATAAGCATGTTCAGATAGGCAAGTTCCAGACGAAGTGTGGGAAAATCAATCGTATTTTTAGAAATAAATTAAGGCGAGGGACAAAATTAAAGTGTTGCAAAGTTATGGCAGTTACTGTATTGGGGAACTCATATGGACGACAATTAAGAAACACGAAAGTAAAGTAGAGGCGTCGGAAATGCCGTCCTTAAGAGCAGTTTAAAGTTGTTCTGAACTTGATCGTATAAAGAATGAGGTCATAAGAGAAGAATTAGAAGTTTTTAACTTGAATGAATATCTAAAGGTTAAGACTGAGACTAAAAGACTAACAACGTTGGAAAAACACCTAGAAAGAATGTCAGATTAAAGACTCGACAAATAGGTCGACCACACCAGCCTTCCTGTAAGCTCCTGCGGGCGATGCCTTAAAGGGGCCATGGAGACGTGCCTCAAGCCTGACTAGAAGAAATCCCTCAGAGATGCCACCATGATATAATACACGCCCATCGTGTATTCGTGGAACCCACCATAACTGCTTGTGCTGAGCGAACGACCGAGCTGCACTGTCAGAACCTGGCGTTCATCGGGACAACGCAAACATACCAAGGCCCGAAACGCCCCGGGCATCTTCTGTCTCTCTCTTTAATAATCCTCATACTGTATTCATTTCCCAAGATATTCTCCAACCTTTCTATTGTGGCCTTAAGATTTTCTTCACTTTATGTCATTATGGTATAAATTAGCAACACACGTTAATAAAATCAAAGAGCTGTGTTTCAATTACAAGAAGTGGCAAGAGAGTACTCACTGACAATTTCAGTAAGAAAGACCAAAACCATGGCGTTTAGAGGTAAATATCCAGTGAGGACTAAGATAGTTATAAACAACAGCACTTCAGAACAAGTGAGCCGTTTCAGATATGTCTGCTGTGCAGTAAGCTATGAATCTGAATACGATATAAGAGAGAAGATAAATAAATTTAGGAACTTGTAACGAGCAAAAATTTAAAAATTTCAAATTTTCTCCTCGACGGATTGTGTTCACACGAAGTTGTGTCAACGACTTCTAGTCGATGCAATAAATAAAACGTAATGTGAAGATGTCAGAGCAGCGTCGCTAACAAGACAATAGGAAGACGTTAAGTTCTACTCAACTATAGAAATTGGATGTACGAGATGACAGAGGAAGTTTAGCTAAAAATTATTACCCACAACAGCCGAGACAAAGCAGGCGAGGACACTCACACGTATACTGGGAATTAAGGCATACGTTCAGTCAGGTTACGTCAGAATACGAGGTACTGCAAAAAAAGGAAACAAGATGTTAACAAAGGAGCGTACGCACAGCACTTTCAGAAACAATGTGTGAAGTGGAGAATGGACAGGACTCCAACCAAGCTACACAGCTGGAGGTAACGTCTAAGTGTCAGACGCAATTTACGAGTAGAAAGTCAGAGTGACTTCACCAGCTAACATATGTCCAGAATTATTAATAGTTACAAAAAAGGGGTGTAAGAGAGAACAATACTTCGGAAGGACCCAAGAACAGATGTAGGCAACTTAGAAAAACGCTGCGTATTCCTCACACAAAAGAGTGATCGACAGGCGTATAATCCTAGAAATTCTGCGAAATAGGTCAACGTTCGAACAGGACAAATCTGGGGATGTCTGGCAACCTATCAGAATACAACACTTGCGAAGAACACCGATGGAGAGGACAGTTTCTATAGCAACCAAAGGCAAAAGGCGTATCAGGAGATAGATACCAAAAAGCCCTGGCGTAGTGGGACGAAGTATTCCGAGAAAACTATGAGCTGACCTATCACGAGTAAGAAAAGGCGTGGACAGTGCAGAAGACAAAATTTGAGTAGGGACAAGCTGATAAAACTATGTGTCTAACACAGGGACGAGGCCAGTATATTTCAATTTTCAAGCTAGTATATCTAAATCGTACGGCTAGTATATCTTAATTTTCGGAAGCCAGTATATTTTAAACTTTCAAGTCAGTATATATCAGTAAATTTCAGTTTTATGTAAAGTAACAGACTTAATGAAATCGTCATGTCATAATATTCAGACTTAGTGATTTTCTAATAGTGGAATTTAAAGTGCGATTTAACGGACTCATGTAATAATCAATCAAAGTGAACAATACAATCTCGACACGTACAAATATCATTACTTGTGTATTGTACAAAACAGACGAACTTACAATTAGTCAGTGCTACTAAATCACATTCAACATAATAGAACATGATACATTTGAACGAACTAATCTAATCATATATACATTGATAGAAAGTGAACTAAGTGACGAACGGACATAAACATTAATGTTGCAAAATGAACATAGAACACTCATTTTAGAATGAATTCTTCAAACTAACACAAAATCCATTACTTATTTACACAACTCTATTTCGACGCGAGTGATCGTGGGTGTATACAAGTGTTTGTGCTATCGACGGCAGTCAACAAGATGTGTCTTTCTGTCTTCATCACCACAAGGACCGGACATCGCTGGACTCTAAACGGATATTTTATAAACTCAAGTAACCATTATTAAGTTATTACTTTAAGTAACTGCTACTGACCTGATTCTTTCAAAGAATTCCTACCCTGGGAAGTTATAAATAAATATAATGAATACAATTAGAGTTAAAAGTTGTAAATAACGAATATGTTAACAAAGACTGTCTGGGATTAATGAACGCATCAATAATTAGTATTTGAATTGTTGTATTCTATGATTTATGTATGTATGTCTTTTTCAGCGAATATTTAAACTAGAACTTGTTTATTTGAAATATGTATGTATTTACAGGTGCAACGACGTTTTTATATGTATGATTATAAATTTATGAATGAATAATAAATTAGTTATTTAAGTTGATTTTACACATGCGTTCATTATTACAGATAACCCACATGTTAAATTAATCTTTAAAACATAAATTGATTTTCTAAGAGTCTTTTTGCTCAGTGATTTAATTGAATTCACAATATTAATTGTTAACTGATATCAATGTAAATGGCGATATCAATCGCGAGGCTTATCAAGGATATCAATTGTTAATCTATAAATAATTAAAGTAATTATTCAATTAATTCACAATTTAATTAATTGAACATTGTAAACATTTGTGGTACAATTCATAGAAATCTTAGAAATAAAACACTATACATCACAAAGATTAAATTTTATAAGACAATTGCAATACCCACGTTGATTTATGCAAGAAAGGCGTGGGCCATGACAAAAAAGGAATGCGCCAAGATTCAGAGTGCTGAAATGCAGTTTTTCGAAATACTTTAAATTATACATTGCAAGATAGAATAAGGAATGAAGATATCAGAGCAAAACTCGAAGTAAAGGACATAAACGAAATTATTGCAATTAACAGAAGACAATGGTGGGATCATCTGCAAAGCATGACAGAAGATCGATTGCCGAAACTGGCACTGAACTATAAAGTCATTGGTGGAAGAGACGTGGGTCGTCCGAGGATGAGTTGGGTGCCGGAACAGGTTCGTATAACCTAATTCGTGAAGTGAAGAAGAAGAAGAAGAGGAACTTAAAATACACAGGCCTATTATATTAATGTACGGGAAAACCTAAATCGTAAGACTAAGTTAAAAACAGCTGCAGTGTGTGCATACTATACTTTAGGAAAAATTAACCATATTTTTCCCGAAAATTAACCAGAAATTATTTGGTAGAAGAGACGTGGGTCGTCCGAGGACGAGATGGGTGCCGGAACAGGTTTATATAGGTAGCCTAATCCTTGAAGAGGAGAAGAAGAAGAAGACGTTAATGAGATCTGCATCCAAACTAATTGAAAATGAGGAAGAAAGAATAATTATAAGATTCAAACGAGCATAACTAACAACGAATCATGCAAACGAACAGAACTAACAACGAATCATGCCATAGATATGTGAACATTTTGTTCGTTACAGACAGAAATGACGCTGTTAAATAGAGTGAGTAGACAAGAAGCGTACGTTATACCATTTAGAAGACAGAAGAGAGGTCGCCAAAGAGTACAATGAAAAGACAGATTGACAGCAATGGTTGCAAAGCAATAAGCGACGCCGTTTAGTATAAAACAAACATTCTGTAGTAGAAATATCGTGAATATACACAAATTCTGACAAACGATAATTTACTTATTTACGTAACGTGTGCCCGAGTTATTACCGTTATTGTCTTTGTTATTGCGACATTGATGAAGTAGCAAAACGCCGTCGTACTGGGGCAGTAATTGAGTTAAACATGCAAAATACAAATAAAAAGGTAATGTATGTTGTTGGGGGTGGGGGTGGGGGCGGGGGCGGTTTGTCGATCGCGTGTTCGCTGGCGCTTGTTATTGTGTTCCGTTTCCTTCCCACGTTTGTTCGTCTCTCTCTCTCTCTCTCTCTCTCTCTCTCTCTCTCTCTCTCTCTCTCTCTCTCTCTCTCTCTCTCTCTTCATGCCATTATCGGTTATGATTTATACCGGCTGTTCTGCTTTCTTTGTGAGAGCGCGCTAGTTTAATCTAACAAGAAAGGCAGAAATCAAACTGTAAACGCTATGATTGGCCGTTATCATCGCTCGGCACTTTTGCATTGCAACATCCCGTCGACTCACCGCTCACGGGCAACCTGCTTTTTACGATTCGTCTTTTTGTGTACACTATAAATAGCATGTCGTCGTTTGAGTTCGCTCACAATTCTTTCGCGTCAAAACTATACTTTTCTTCGAGTTCTTTTTTAATATTATCTAGTATTATATAACTTAATAAGAATTTTTTATGTTATACGCCTCGTCTTGCAAATCATCATCATCGTCTTCTTCTTCTTCTTCTTCTTCTTCTTCTTCTTCTTCTTCTTCTTCTTCTTCTTCTTCTTCTTCTTCTTCTTCTTCTTCTCCTCCTCCTCCTCCTCCTCCTCCTCCTCCTCCTCCTCCTCCTCCTCCTCCTCCTCCCCCTCCTACTTCTTCTTCCTCTTCTTCTTCTTAGGTCCTTCTAAGTCTAGGCATTGAAGTCTGTTCCGGCTTCCTTGACCTTCTCGTCTTAGATCTGCCGATACTTCTTTTCTCTTCTTCACAGCCATCTTTGAAATTATTTTATAGACTGTCCTTTCAACACAAGCTTTTCTTTTTAGTTTACCACCGCTTTCAGTTTCGACCATTAGTTGTGCATCCAATTCTTCTCTACAGTATAACTTTCAATTCAGTATGCCCTAGTAGGCTACACCCCTTGACGGACTTCAGTAATTTCATTTCCAGTGCTTTAATTCACATCGTATCCTTTGTTGTTGATCTTCAACATTCGTATCCGTAGATTTTATCCACCTTCTTCTTCTTCTTCTTCCCCTCCTCCTCCTTCTTTTCCTTCTTGTTCAACTCATCCTGTTCCCTCCTTCTGGTTCTACTGGTTATCTTTCTGGTCGGTTCTGGTTCCTTCGACGTTATTGTTTTTCTTATCGTTTCTTGTGTCCTTCCTTATCACCTTCACGTTATAGGACTACTCCTTTTTCACTTCATTATTCTTATTTTTAGTTATTTAGTTATTATTATTTAGTTAGTTTAGTTATTAGTTAGTTTTTATTCAATTCGCTCACTTATTTTTCCACCCTCATAATTTACAAAACTTTTATAATCTAATTGAGAATAACACAAATAATAGTAATATAATACAAATTATGTGCTTCAGATATTAGACATTAGAATGGAATTCAGAATATGCTTACAATATTATTTATTGCAGACCTAGGTTTATTCCGTTTCTGTTTACTATGAATAGCGCTTCATAAATTAAAGAAATCCATGTAATAGTGCGTCGGCCTAAAGGATAACGTTCAGACGCCTTTAATCGTAACAATGTGTCTGTCTTGCAGTTCTGTCTCACTGCACGAGTGAGATTGCACGGTCAGTTCAGACGAGACTAGCGTTTGCCGCTGTGTTGCGACAACTAGTATTCATCGACCGCACCTTACCATCTTCAGTGGAGCGGAGTCGTCGTCGTTCTCCTGTCGGCATATCCGACGTGCTGAAAATGTCAACAACGTAACTAGTGACCTGAGAGCCGTACGTGAGCGGTAAAATGCTCGCAGCCAGCTAAGCAGTTACCCGCACTTACATAAGGTGACTACAGTTTCCTGTCTCAGTCACACGCTACCTCTCTCTGTAACAAACTGTTACGACAATTACGGAACGCTCTCGAAAAGGTGGGAGTGTCGTTCTACGCGCTTCTAGACTACCCAGCGTGCCTCGTCTGTGTCAAGACCGTCCACTCCTTAGCACGAGAGTACCTTCTAGACTGTTCGAGAGCACTTCTAAATACGCAAACTGTACTGGCTCGCCGCCAAAAGGATGGAAAGCTATTTTGAAACCTCTGCGGGACCTATATAAGCAACAGCGGTTGGCTTTGTTGGTCAGTTACAGTGTGCGATTTCTTTAGTGTGTGTTATAATTAGTAATTATTGTGTTGTAATTGGTGCGGAACTCTATTACTTGATATTATTACAATTGTGTGTGGACAAATTTAACTTGAATTATTGTATGAGAGTACCTCGTTGATAAGAAATTGTTATTTGCATTAATTAAAGCTGGTAATTAGACACACTTCATCGGAGTCTGTATACTGTTTTCAGTACTGTGTACAGTACGACAATTCCTACACCCGTCGTAACAATACTGTCGCTTCACAAGGATTCTAGCGTGCTTCCAGTGTCCTATTGCCAGCCTTGATGCAGTCGATGTTCACACTATGACACACTGTACAGTACGACGATCCCTGCGCCCGTCGTAACAATACTGTCGCTTCACAAGGATTCTAGCGTGCTTCCAGTGTCCTATTGCCAGCCTTGTTGCAGTCGATGTTCACACTATGACACACTGTACAGTACGACGATCCCTGCGCCCGTCGTAACAATACTGCCGCTTCACAAGGATTCTAGCGTGCTTCCAGTGTCCTATTGCCAGCCTTGTTGCAGTCGATGTTCACACAATGACACACTGTACAGTACGACGATCCCTGCGCCCGTCGTAACAATACTGTCGCTTCACAAGGATTCTAGCGTGCTTCCAGTGTCCTATTGCCAGCCTTGTTGCAGTCGATGTTCACACTATGACACACTGTACAGTACGACGATCCCGCCGCCCGTCGTAACAATACTGTCGCTTCACAAGGATTCTAGCGTACTTCCAGTGTCCTATTGCCAGCCTTGTTGCCGTCGATGTTCACACTATGACACACTGTACAGTACGACGATCCCTGCGCCCGTCGTAACAATACTGTCGCTTCACAAGGATTCTAGCGTGCTTCCAGTGTCCTATTGCCAGCCTTGTTGCAGTCGATGTTCACACTATGACACACTGTACAGTACGACGATCCCTGCGCCCGTCGTAACAATACTGTCGCTTCACAAGGATTCTAGCGTACTTCCAGTGTCCTATTGCCAGCCTTGTTGCAGTCGATGTTCACACTATGACACACTGTACAGTACGACGATCCCTGCGCCCGTCGTAACAATACTGTCGCTTCACAAGGATTCTAGCGTACTTCCAGTGTCCTATTGCCAGCCTTGTTGCAGTCGATGTTCACACTATGACACACTGTACAGTACGACGATCCCTGCGCCCGTCGTAACAATACTGTCGCTTCACAAGGATTCTAGCGTACTTCCAGTGTCCTATTGCCAGCCTTGTTGCAGTCGATGTTCACACTATGACACACTGTACAGTACGACGATCCCTGCGCCCGTCGTAACAATACTGTCGCTTCACAAGGATTCTAGCGTGCTTCCAGTGTCCTATTGCCAGCCTTGTTGCAGTCGATGTTCACACTATGACACACTGTACAGTACGACGATCCCTGCGCCCGTCGTAACAATACTGTCGCTTCACAAGGATTCTAGCGTGCTTCCAGTGTCCTATTGCCAGAATTGTTGCAGTCGATGTTCACACTATGACACACTGTACAGTACGACGATCCCTGCGCCCGTCGTACCAATACTGTCGCTTCACAAGGATTCTAGCGTGCTTCTAGTGTCCTATTGCCAGCCTTGTTGCAGTCGATGTTCACACTATGACACACTGTACAGTACGACGATCCCTGCGCCCGTCGTAACAATACTGTCGCTTCACGAGGATTCTAGCGTGCTTCCAGTGTCCTATTGCCAGCCTTGTTGCAGTCGATGTTCACACTATGACACACTGTACAGTACGACGATCCCTGCGCCCGTCGTAACAATACTGTCGCTTCACAAGGATTCTAGCGTGCTTCCAGTGTCCTATTGCCAGCCTTGATGCAGTCGATGTTCACACTATGACACAGTGTACAGTACGACGATTCCTACGCCTGTCGTAGCAATACTGTCGCTTCACAAGGATTCTAGCGTGCTTCCAGTGTCCTATTGTCAGCCTTGTTGCAGTCGATGTTCACACTATGACACACTGTACAGTACGACGATCCCTGCGCCCGTCGTAGCAATACTGTCGCTTCACAAGGATTCTAGCGTGCTTCCAGTGTCCTATTGCCAGCCTTGTTGCAGTCGATGTTCACACTATGACACACTGTACAGTACGACGATCCCGCCGCCCGTCGTAACAATACTGTCGCTTCACAAGGATTCTAGCGTACTTCCAGTGTCCTATTGCCAGCCTTGTTGCCGTCGATGTTCACACTATGACACAGTGTACAGTACGACGATTCCTCCGCCTGTCGTAACAATACTGCCGCTTCACAAGGATTCTAGCGTGCTCCCAGTGTCCTATTGCCAGCCTTGTTGCAGTCGATGTTCACACTATGACACACTGTACAGTACGACGATCCCTGCGCCCGTCGTAACAATACTGTCGCTTCACAAGGATTCTAGCGTGCTTCCAGTGTCCTATTGCCAGCCTTGTTGCAGTCGATGTTCACACTATGACACACTGTACAGTACGACGATCCCTGCGCCCGTCGTAACAATACTGTCGCTTCACAAGGATTCTAGCGTGCTTCCAGTGTCCTATTGCCAGCCTTGTTGCAGTCGATGTTCACACTATGACACACTGTACAGTACGACGATCCCTGCGCCCGTCGTAACAATACTGTCGCTTCGCAAGGATTCTAGCGTGCTTCCAGTGTCCTATTGCCAGCCTTGTTGCAGTCGATGTTCACACTATGACACACTGTACAGTACGACGATCCCTGCGCCCGTCGTAACAATACTGCCGCTTCACAAGGATTCTAGCGTGCTTCCAGTGTCCTATTGCCAGCCTTGTTGCAGTCGATGTTCACACAATGACACACTGTACAGTACGACGATCCCTGCGCCCGTCGTAACAATACTGTCGCTTCACAAGGATTCTAGCGTGCTTCCAGTGTCCTATTGCCAGCCTTGTTGCAGTCGATGTTCACACTATGACACACTGTACAGTACGACGATCCCGCCGCCCGTCGTAACAATACTGTCGCTTCACAAGGATTCTAGCGTACTTCCAGTGTCCTATTGCCAGCCTTGTTGCCGTCGATGTTCACACTATGACACACTGTACAGTACGACGATCCCTGCGCCCGTCGTAACAATACTGTCGCTTCACAAGGATTCTAGCGTGCTTCCAGTGTCCTATTGCCAGCCTTGTTGCAGTCGATGTTCACACTATGACACACTGTACAGTACGACGATCCCTGCGCCCGTCGTAACAATACTGTCGCTTCACAAGGATTCTAGCGTACTTCCAGTGTCCTATTGCCAGCCTTGTTGCAGTCGATGTTCACACTATGACACACTGTACAGTACGACGATCCCTGCGCCCGTCGTAACAATACTGTCGCTTCGCAAGGATTCTAGCGTGCTTCCAGTGTCCTATTGCCAGCCTTGTTGCAGTCGATGTTCACACTATGACACAGTGTACAGTACGACGATTCCTACGCCTGTCGTAACAATACTGTCGCTTCACAAGGATTCTAGCGTGCTTCCAGTGTCCTATTGCCAGCCTTGTTGCAGTCGATGTTCACACTATGACACACTGTACAGTACGACGATCCCTGCGCCCGTCGTAACAATACTGTCGCTTCACAAGGATTCTAGCGTGCTTCCAGTGTCCTATTGCCAGCCTTGTTGCAGTCGATGTTCACACTATGACACACTGTACAGTACGACGATTCCTACGCCTGTCGTAACAATACTGCCGCTTCACAAGGATTCTAGCGTGCTCCCAGTGTCCTATTGCCAGCCTTGTTGCAGTCGATGTTCACACTATGACACACTGTACAGTACGACGATCCCTGCGCCCGTCGTAACAATACTGTCGCTTCACAAGGATTCTAGCGTGCTTCCAGTGTCCTATTGCCAGCCTTGTTGCAGTCGATGTTCACACTATGACACAGTGTACAGTACGACGATTCCTACGCCTGTCGTAACAATACTGCCGCTTCACAAGGATTCTAGCGTGCTTCCAGTGTCCTATTGCCAGCCTTGTTGCAGTCGATGTTCACACTATGACACAGTGTACAGTACGACGATTCCTACGCCTGTCGTAACAATACTGTCGCTTCACAAGGATTCTAGCGTGCTTCCAGTGTCCTATTGCCAGCCTTGTTGCAGTCGATGTTCACACTATGACACAGTGTACAGTACGACGATTCCTACGCCTGTCGTAACAATACTGCCGCTTCACAAGGATTCTAGCGTGCTTCCAGTGTCCTATTGCCAGCCTTGTTGCAGTCGATGTTCACACTATGACACACTGTACAGTACGACGATCCCTGCGCCCGTCGTAACAATACTGTCGCTTCACAAGGATTCTAGCGTGCTTCCAGTGTCCTATTGCCAGCCTTGTTGCAGTCGATGTTCACACTATGACACACTGTACAGTACGACGATCCCTGCGCCCGTCGTAACAATACTGTCGCTTCACAAGGATTCTAGCGTGCTTCCAGTGTCCTATTGCCAGCCTTGTTGCAGTCGATGTTCACACTATGACACACTGTACAGTACGACGATTCCTACGCCTGTCGTAACAATACTGCCGCTTCACAAGGATTCTAGCGTGCTCCCAGTGTCCTATTGCCAGCCTTGTTGCAGTCGATGTTCACACTATGACACAGTGTACAGTACGACGATTCCTACGCCTGTCGTAACAATACTGCCGCTTCACAAGGATTCTAGCGTGCTTCCAGTGTCCTATTGCCAGCCTTGTTGCAGTCGATGTTCACACTATGACACACTGTACAGTACGACGATCCCTGCGCCCGTCGTAACAATACTGTCGCTTCACAAGGATTCTAGCGTGCTTCCAGTGTCCTATTGCCAGCCTTGTTGCAGTCGATGTTCACACTATGACACAGTGTACAGTACGACGATTCCTACGCCTGTCGTAACAATACTGCCGCTTCACAAGGATTCTAGCGTGCTTCCAGTGTCCTATTGCCAGCCTTGTTGCAGTCGATGTTCACACTATGACACAGTGTACAGTACGACGATTCCTACGCCTGTCGTAACAATACTGCCGCTTCACAAGGATTCTAGCGTGCTTCCAGTGTCCTATTGCCAGCCTTGTTGCAGTCCATGTTCACACTATGAAACACTGTACAAGACCGTATGGGAAATGGCTGAAAATTTTGTCAGCCTCGCGACAAGGTGTTTGTGCACTGCGTAATCTCTAAGCTACCGTCCTACGCTAATGCGAGATAAGAATTTGATTAAGGTTCATCATAACATTGAAGCTTTCAAGGTCGCAATTATCTTCAGTAAAATTATTTTCCTGGCTAGTTGTGCCGTGGTACTCTTTTTGTAGATGTAAAGGTTTCGACTGTAGTTGTGGCAGTCATCTCCACAGAGAAGTCGCAGCTGCGGCAGCCATCTCCACAGTGAAGTCGCAGCTGCGGTAGTCATCTCCACAGTGAAGTCGCAGCTGCGGCAGTCATCTCCACAGTGAAGTCGCAGCTGCGGCAGTCATCTCCACAGTGAAGTCGCAGCTGTGGCAGTCATCTCCACAGTGATGTCGCAGCTGCAGTTGAAACGTTTGGATCTACAAAAAATAGGACCACGGCTCAACAACTCGTTAAATAATCTGACTTAATTGCGGCTGATAACGGTAGCTTTATGCCGACCCTGTTATCTTCCTACCCAGAGAACTATAGTTTTCCTAATAAATTACGCGTGTTGATTTTGCCTTAAGAAATGATTTGGCTCAGGGGCAAACATAGGGGGATGTGGGGGATATATTAAAACCCGAAAAATATTAAAATTATTTTGGACCAAAAAATTTTAAACTGGTTATGTTTGTTGAAATGTAATTAATTGATTTCCAAGTTTTGTCAAATTAAAAAAATTACTATTTGGGCCAATGACAAGTTTAACTAATCTACGATATGCCTTAAACTTGTCAGTATGGCTTATATTCAATAATAAATATAACAGATGCTGAAAGAAATGGTGAAAAATGGAAAGACGTCGGCTTGAAAGAGGGTAGGATACGGTACGTTTTTCCGCTGGTTACGCTGAATAGGGACATATCTCTTTATGTTTTAGCTTGATGTTACATGTTGATAACTTCAATCACAAAGCACATAATGTGAATGGGTTTTAATTTCTTAACATTATTTTTCATAATGGACATTGATTGTTGTATTCTAATAGACTCTACCTAGCTCTAAGAAACAAAATATTGTAAAATTAAACATCGTTCATTTAAAACTTTTCTTGCATGTGTTAACCCTACAACACAAACACACACATATACATACAAAATTTTCTTTCTTAATTTTAACGTTCTCTTTAAAGTATTTATATTCCACAGAAAGGAATTATCATGCTTACGAGTCAAGCTTATGTTATAATTGTTTTTTAAGAAATTAGTGAATTACAGCCATTATTTATCCTTTAGTTTTAATTTGTTGGTACGATTTCCATTATAATATTAGAAAAAATACGCTAAGAAAACGATATGCGGTTGAAAAAAAAAACCTCGCGAAATGAAATCCTGGGTTCGCCCCTGATTTGGCTAGAGCTGCCTAACGATCGCTTGTTAAGCTAACACTTGGACGACTAGGCAGAGGAGTTGAATAATCAGCTACAACAAGAGACGCAGTTGTAGCGGCCAGACAGCGTGCAGCCCGACGACGTATAAGGTAAGTTGACAGCAGACGACGCGACGGTCAGTACGTAGTACAGTCGTGTAAAGATCACTGCAGTCTACGTATTGTGTCTGACTTACTGTAAGGATACAAAAAACATAGTTTTCCTTATTATAGTTGAGTGCGAATACTTTATTATATGCAGATGGCCAACAATGATAATTTACAGAGAGCCATTTGTGACGATTTTATTAAAAAAAAAATAAAATAAATAAATAAGAAGGAGAGAGATTTATGTTTAAATTAAAATCGCACATTTAAACAAAGTTTAAATCCCTAAGGTAAAACAGAAATAATAATAAATAAAGAGCTTAAAACCAAGAGGAATGCGAGTATAAAGGTAAGGAAACACCCTTTAATTATTAACCATGCTTTGACGTGCGGAAACCGGCATCAACACGCAGAATAACCCGTAAATAAAACTAATAAAAGTAGGAAATTACCACTCGATATAAAAAACATAAAGGTATACAATAATTAATTACGAAGTAAAGGATACCGTAGTATAATTAAATATGTCAAAGATTAAACCGGTAGATGTTAATCGGAATGTGGAACTACTTTTATGGTGAAGCGTAAACGACGCGAAGTTACTTTACGTGCCCCAATAAACAAACCCCACTTGCAATGGAGCGCTTACGCCGTAAGCTGCGCACAGCGGTAATGTGCACCGATGACAATATTGTGGTTTTTCCAAGTGAATAATCTCAGTTTATATATATATATATATATATATATATATGCACTCTGTACACTCTTAACCGAAATGTATCGTTAAATAGTTGGATCGCGACGCAGAGATAAATATGTTGAAAGCTAGTAAAAGAATAACTAAATTGTGCGCCGATGACATCTCTACCAAATCTTAAATAACAAAATTATGTAATTAATACAGTACTAGGACCCTAAGGTGAAATTCAACTAATAAATAAGCATGTAAAGTGAATACCAGTGAAACAAACTTTTCCATTAATTATTCTAACAACGAAATATTACTACCAGTCATCTAAGAGGAGAGTACCAGACCCAGAATGATCTAACACACGTCAGGAACTTCACCGTCACCGGATACTAAGATAACGACAGACCTTCAGGAAACACACCGAGGACCCGAATCTGCATCAACTACAGGATATCACAGGTGACATGGAGGCTTGTCTTCCGTGGTTATGAGATACTAAAATTATAACCAACAAAAGACAATTTAACTAACACTTTAAGACTTTTAAGAACAGACATTATATGTAAGATGTAGTCTGTAATCTGATAAAACTATTTGTAGTAAAAGAGTAAAAGTTTAAACTGTAAGGCATTATTGTTTTAAAAGGTAAATAAAGTCCATTCTTCTAATGGCACAATTTCAAGATAGTATATGGGGAGGTGACCATTATTAACATACTATATTCAATCCCGGATCCGTAGAAAAGTTAAACCGATGTACATCTTTATTTTGAGGGCCCTTCTGAAAGAATAAAATATATAATCATCTTGTAAACTGTAAACTGTTGAACCATATATGTTGAGAACTTTAAGTAGAGCAATTAATGTTATTATGTAATAAAGAGAAGGCATGGTACAAAACAACAAAACTGAGTGAATAAATCTACAGAAACCCCTGTCAATGTTCCTCAATTATAGGACCCGATATTAAATATATACTCCTAAGTGCTTATTTTTCGTTTAATTAGAAGTTGGTTAAGACTATGGCAGCCTGTGTAATTGACCTGAACCAATTAACCACAGGTTCCCGATATTATAACGTAGGAGACGTTATACATTCACAAAATGAACCATCATCATACTGCTCAGTATAATTTGAATATATCATCATCATCATCATCTTCAAGGATTAAACCAAGGATGGTTTGTTCCTGTCTCAAACAGGCAAAGATTAGAGCTGGTCACTCCGGCGCTTCCTCGGACGTCCCACACCTCTCCGTCCCCTCGGCTTATAGTTCCATAGTTGTTTGGTGATGCGGCAGTCATCAGTTCGGCAAAGATGTTCCCACCAATTCAGCCGATACTGGTCATTCCTGACGAGTATACTCATAATATTCAGTTCCTGCTGTATATCTGTGTTTCTTCTATGACCATGGAGAGTATACACTGCCATGTGCCTGAGAAACCGCTTTTTCTCATTTCAGCCGCTTGGATGCGACTGGTCTGGCCTTTCGTTAAAGTCCAATTCTAAGAGCGATAAAGAAGTCTGGGAAGAGCCATCACCTTGTAGAATTTTAGGCGCGTTCTTTTACTTGGTGATTTAAGGGTTCGCCTAATGGTCCCGCACATAAGTTTGAACTTATGCAACTTATTTACAACGTCGTTGTATGCACTGCAGCCCAGGTATTGAAAATTTTTAACTTGTTCCAGGACAGTACCATCTATAAAAATGTTTGCCCGTACGGGATCGGTTCCATGAAAAGCCATCACCTTGGTCTTAAGTGCGGATATTTCCAATCCAAAGTCTTTGGAGATTCGATTTAACAAATGTATACCCGTGTCCAATCTGTTTTCCGAGTATAATTTGAATGTATATCTATTAATAAAACAGAAGTAATGACTTTCAAAGGCAAACATCCACTAAGATCAAATTTACGATCAATGATAAAGTGCGGGAGCAAATATCCCACTTTCAATACGTAGGATCTGATATTACACATCAATTTGACGAGGACATCGAGAGAAAGATAAACAGATTTCGGGCGATTTATGGCACTAATAAAGGAACTTTAGGGAGAAAAAGAAGAAGGGAAACTCAAATGAAGTTCTATAAGGTTATGGCAGTCCCCACTCTTTTGTACGGTCGCCCTTCAAAGGGTGCGCACCCAAACTGACGTGTGTAAGTACAAAGTAATGTGATTTTTAACATCTGCCGACCTCAACTGAATTAATTAATCTGAACATGGAACATATGTTCCGAAGCGCGTCATTTTAAATAAAAAACGAAGTCACACGACGTGTCTAACGTAATTTATTAATTTATAAATAACGACGTGATTTGAATACGAATAACAATATGTATGTCTTTTATACGGTTCCGAAACATGGGTATTATCTAAAAAAAGATATAACTCATATACAAGCTGCAGAGATGAATTTCTTAAGATACGTAATGTAACGGATGTACCACGAAACGATAGAATTAGAAACGATGCGATACGACATAAATTGGGTGTATTCTCTGTAAATGCAAGAATCGGGGAATGTAAGCTGAGAAGGATTGAACATATGAGTAGAATGGAAGCTAAAAGGCTACCTCAACAAGTTTTACAATATGCGCCTAAAGGAAAAAGATATGTGGGAAGACCACACAAAGGATGGCTTGAAAATAGAGACCGGAACAGGTCATGTCGCCTAATCCTGGAATGAAGAAGAAGAAGACGATAGTTGACTGCGGTGTAAAGATGTCATCATCGTACAGGCGAGTTTTCTTTACCGCCTGTTTCATCCTATCGTCCAGCGTATGCGTTCGTCTACTTTTCATTTTTCAGTCGTCTATCTTCCTCCCAAGACAAAAGCTCTTCGAATATCGACCTTTTCTTCGAACCGCTCAAATTTCTCCTCCTCCTCCTCCTCCTCCTCCTGCACCTTCTTCTCCTCCACCTTCTTCTTCTTCTTCTTCTTCTTCTTCTTCTTCTTCTTCTTCTTCTTCTTCTTCTTCTTCTTCTTCTTCTTCTTCTTGTATTTTATGCGAAGTTCCTCGTTGTTTTTTAAGCTCTACATTGTTTGTGGTAAACCTATGGATCGATCCACAGATGCCTCCGAACGTTTCTCTAACTTATCTTTCCAGTCAGTGTTGCACTGTGTATATGATATGTCACATCCCAGGCAATTAAAATTTGACCTCTCTGATTTAAAATTTTATCGTCTATAATGATATAGTGATATGAGTGGAACGTTGTCATACAAGCCATTTTCGACGCGGTCAATACCGGAAGAAGACTTTAAAAACATACTGGATAGCGGCCGCGGAAGCCTACGTGAGAATATTGATTGTCTATAATAATTGTTGTTCTAATTGGATGTTTACCGTGAAATGCCACAGTTTGTGATTTTGGAGCAGAAGTATTCAGCCCATAACATCTCGTAGTCTGTTATTAAGTGTAAATATCGTCTTTTGTAACTGTCTTCTATTTTCTGTGTTATTACACTATCGTCTGCATATAGAACGAAGAATTCACATGTATATGTTTTTTGAAGTGATATTCCTGGATCGACTTTTGAAATATGTCATCCATGTATAGACTGAATCTGTTATGTAATTATCAAAGAGAACTTTCATTTGAATCCAGTAGCGGCTGGAGATTGAAAATTTGCTGGTTGCAGTTGGGTTGGATGGTATTCAATTGTTTTATTCTCCGAACAGTCTCTGACAATCCAAGTCTCCTCCCCTCCAAACAATACGTAAAGAAAGCTAAATAATGCAATTTTAGTGTCACCCACATAACCACGAATATTTATTGTATAAATCTTTTTTAAATTTACGATTAAATAGTCTGTTATCTGATTTTACACTTTGATTAAATTTGCAAGGTCTGGTGTAGGCCTACCTACTCTCGTAATTCGAATTGCTTCCTCAATAGAATGTAAACTGAACGGTGTGTTCGTTAAGTTTACGACAGAATTCACTGCGTCCTACCAGTTAAATATAATAAATATCTTACACTATGACACCTTAATCTTTGATATGTACTATTACTTACATTTAACGATGAATTGGACTGACACTAACAACGAACTTCACAAAAAATTCAACCGAGACTAACTCAACTAATATAACAACATAACATTACACAAACAGACTGGTGGCGCCGTGACGTACAAGCGGAGTTTGCTGTCCCTAAACACACCAAGTGAGCCCATATCGCTGTAATAGGAACAACCGAGTCTAGCCAGCCAGAGCACTACTGCATTGTATTACCCCATATACAAAGCGCGCCACAGTTGGTGCATACATCGCGGCAAGAGCGTGTACGGTTTTAGTATTCCTCTGCGGTTTTCACCTCGACAAATGATTAATTACGATGGTTTAGCTTGAAAACATTATTATTAGTTATTGTTTTATTCATATTCCTATAATTTAAAATACAATTCGGGAATTTAATGGGGGCTGTACAACCGTGCAACCTAAGCACGAATATTCGTACTGTTACGAATATCACCTGAGACTCAGTCCCAAGAGCCACATAACCATTCCTCGCAACTAGAAAACCAACTGCAAGAAATGAACCGCTTGATAAGAGGACGGCTGAAGATAGCTAGTGATAAAATGAAAACTCGGCATGACATTCGCACCAATAGTGTGGGTTTCCAAGAAGGAGATCAGGTTTGGTTGTTCAACCCAAAGTCCCCTCGTGGTCGCTCACCTAAACTTCAGACCAACTGGGAAGGACCTTACAACGTGAAAGAGAATCAACGATGTTGTCTATCGGATTCAACAAGAAGGACAGAGAAAATTCAAGGGCGTCCACCTAGATCACCTGGCCAAGTATTACTTCAGAGACGGTTTACCAGTTCGGGACGAACAGGCTTAAGGAGGGGACGGTGTTACGAATTGAAGCAATCAGAATAGCCGAGAGAATCCCTGACCCGTCCTCCCGCCCAGTGTGGCAGGTATTGCCTCACTCAGGGCTGCGTTGAAGTTTGTTCTAAACTCTTCAAGAGGCCTCTTGAGATACGCATCAGCTTCAGCATTAAGGGGCGTGCAAATTGAGGATGGAAGACTTCTAGAAGGCGTGCGCTACCTATAAAAACCATAGCAGCCAGCATATGAGTTCAGTTCCGTGAGCGATTTCTCCTTAGTGCGGATCGAGTAGTGTTATGCACAGCGTTATTGCGTTACAGTTAGTGCGGAATTCTTTATAGTTGACATTATTATAGCATGTGAATAAGTTTAACTTGGATTATTGTACAAGTTGATTATAAGCGGTTATTCGTGATAATTAAAGCTGCCAACAAACTACCATTAAACCCAACCCTTCAAAACCTTGAAATAGGCACAAAAAATATAGAGGCAGTAAAATAGTTCTTATATCTTGGCTCCCAGATAAACTGCACTAACGAAATCAACAATGTAATAAGAAGAAGAATATATCTCGCAAATAAAACATATTATGGATTAAAAAAGCACCTGACATCTAGCTTCATCTCAAGAAGCACGAATTGCAAAATCTACAAAACAGTTATCAGGCCAGTGCTGATATATGGTTCAGAAACCTGGACAGTGACAAAAAATAGCGAGAGACTTCTAGGTTGCTGTGAAAGACGGATTCTAAGAGCAATATTTAGTGGAGTACAAGAAAATGGAATGTGGCGCAGGCGCTATAATTACGATCTATACCGTCTTTACAAAGAGCCGGACATTGTCAGTATAATCAAAATACACAGGTTAAGGTGGGTTGGAGAGAATGGAGGAAGGACAGCCTGCGAAACATATTTTCTACCAGAAACCAATGGGTAGTAGAAAAATGGGAAGACCCCGAAGTAGATTCAAAGACCAGATAGTGGAGGACCTCGGAAAGCTGAACATAAGAAACTGGAAAGCCAAGGCATGCAATAGGGAGGAATGGAATCGACTCTTGGAGCAGGCCAAGACCCACCAAGGGTTGTCGAGCCACGGTTGATGGTTGAAAGCTGGTTTTTATTGGTGTCTTGTATTTTGTTTTCCGCTGTACCATAGTGAGACAGTCGTAACAGTACGAATATTACAGCTATTCTCATTCCGGTGTTGGTAAGTCGTTGGTATATTTGGTACAACCAGCTACAAATCAACTGGGTATGTCTCCTCTGGGTGAGCAGCGCAAAAACAATGTATACACTACAAGCAATATTAACTTTCTCTTTCTCTCTTAAACAAGACGGAATAAATATCCAGTCAGTTTTTAATTAATAACGGGAGTCTTATTGTGTTCGCGCGCGGCCCTCGCCGTTGTCTTTAGCCGGCGTTGCTATAGTTACGGCAATTCTCTGAGCTATAAATAAATTGACTGCCAGTAACACACACACGCGCGCGCGCTCACACACAGTCTTTCTATCTCCTGTTCTTTGTGTTTACCGAGTAATAATCACCGACTGATATGAGCTTTGTATTGTTAAAAAAAATGATTTGTTAATATACTGTGTCTATGTACAGGACGAGAGATTATTATCTCTGAGGCCAATATTATTTAGTTGTTGTTGGTTCTTTTGTGATAGTCGGTGGTGACCTGTGGTGGTGTTGAAAGTCTCCTTTACAAATAATAAACAGAAATGTAGTTGTGTTTTGTTTTGTTTTCTGCTAGCAAACAATAAGCAATAAGAGAATAAATAAAAAGTGAAAGGCAGTGTTTGGTAACTCCAAGTTTGTATTCAAACCGTTTCGAGAAAAAAACCGACTGTTGTAATGCGTATTCTAAATCATTATCCCTTACTGACGACTACTGTTCGTTTGCCCCGCATTTGCTGGCTTAATAAGTAACCAGTTTCTCTTCTTTGGTGATTACTTACGGTGAGTTGGAACTTAGTATCTCGGCTACAGGGTATCAATCAAATAAACAATATATAAACTTTTGTTTAAACCTTCTTTTCTTTGCGTACGAGCCACTGTGGTCTACGTTTGGTTCGACTGGTCCCTCCCTTCTTCTCACCTCTCTCTTCCTCCTCTTCCACATCTCCTTCATTGTTAGTGTAATAACGCAGCAACACTTTAAATCAGTCACAGGCAACTTTTGGATTTATGGGGGCGCATATATAACAGAGTTCGATGGGCGCACCCCTCCCCACCACATCAATGGAAAATAGACAGGTGCGTTACAAACATTAACTGTCGCTTTATAATACCCTTGAGCTTATATTTAGCGACGTGAAACACCGAATCAAAATAAGCTTTGTAGTATTTTTACATAAATTTGTAAAAATTTGTCACATTAGGTCATCAACAATTTGTCATCATGCACACGCACGTTAAAACTAACAAAATTTTAAACGAAAAAAATTGTTAAACAGGTAAAGATTTTAGAATAAAAATAAATTAAACAACTTACCGTAATAACACTATTTAGTTTCATAAAGTGCACAGAAATGTAAAACTTGAAAAAATCAATTTGGGGAGAAAGGTGTTTACGGGCGCTGGGCGACAAACTCGACAGCCATATTGGGGGAAGACCAGCTCGATTCGGTAAATGGCTTCAACTATTTTATAATACAGTACTTAGAAGCAGGTACAATGCTGGTGCGTTCCTTTGTTCAAAAGGAACTAAATTACAAATTGGTTCGCGGGCGCAGGGTTGCCGACTGCTGTTTTAAATCTACTTTATATTGTCTTTGTAATGTATAACGCTCTGACGAACTGTACGGACTGATGTAACTTGAACATGAAGCATCTGCTTCGAAACCCGCAGTAATATGCATTAGACGAAAGCACAGGACAGATAAAACTGGTAAATGTACATTTAATTTTAACAACACAAACGTTTTCCGAGTTCTCCGATTTCAGAATCGTCAATTTGTTTTATTTTTTTGACACGCTAAATGCTTTCGTAATTTCGCTTTCAAAATTCTTGTCGTGACCAAGTCGTTTGAGAGAATTACACGTTGTCGGTTTGGCTAAGTAACTTGGAAACACGCTTCATTACGAAATGAGCCCAAAATTTCACCAGCACTCTACACACAGCTTTATGCAAATAAGTTACAATCTGAACGTGTGATCGAAGCCACGTCTCACGTGTTTGTTGTTGATGCAAATAATTGTTATTCTTCTTCTTCTTCTTCCTACCGGACGGTAGTCTTGTATCGTAACCGCGGGAGCCGATCACATTCGTCAGGTTTGCTGATGTTATTACCCAGTGTTGCCGCCGGGATCGTAATTGTTCCAGCAGTCTGACCAACAACAACAAAAAAAAAAAAAACGAAGCACAAAATTACCGTGTCGAATCGTTTTGTGGCGGTCTAATGGAAGCGCCCACTGATTTCGTGCGCTCGCTTAATAAATGCGATGTGATGCCCGCAAAGTGAGCAATTCATTAACTTGACCAGCAACCGAAAAACACTATAATGGTTCTCCCCTCCTCAATGCTCATTTGACCAGTCTTTATGTCTCTCGCAATCTGTCTATTTCATTCTCGCTCTCTCTCTCCCTCGCTGTCTATCTGTCTCTGTCTATCCATCTCTCTCTCCCCACTGTCTACCTTTATCACCCTGTCTCACTTTTCATTATAGATTTGATTGTCCACTACCAAGTAATTACTCGAAAAGAGGTCTACATTGGAGAGAACCTGAAGACAGTAACTGCTGGCGTGCATGGTGTCAGAGACTGCGGTATGCACTTTCACACGAATGGATGGATACAGATAAAAAACAGAGGAATACAAACCAAAACATGATGAATGCCGGACATACCGTGGTACAGTATATAGACACACCAGCAGCACTCCAACAATGTTAATAATAAATGATAAGTGTTGACGGATGTCAGTGACTTGACGATGGACACAATGGCTGCTGCGGCGATAATTAATAATTCCATTGTATACGGCCGGGGGGTGCTGTTGTCGTTGTTGTTTGCCACTTAAGCCCCCCCCCCAGCAGCCTGCTCTGCTTCCATTCTTCGTTCCCACCGCACACACACCATAACTCATCCCTTTTCATTTGAAAAGACATAATATATTATAGAATCCTTTCTAAAGTACACAAAGCGTCGAGCACTTGAAGCACTCTGTTCACTCTTCCAAGTGGAAAACTTTCTGTAATGAAATCTTAAACCAAACTATCTCAGTCGCTAACTGACTCATTATTGTATTACAGGACATTTAACGTCGTCATCATCATCATCATCATCGGCTTTAGGCTTTAGCGGCCTGTTCCTATTCCACAGGCCACCTTTTCTTAGGCCTACCTACTTTTCTTCTGATTTTAGGGTTGTAATCTTTCGCTATCTTCGGTATTCTACTTTCTTCCATTCTACTGTCTATGTGCTGAATACATTTTCTTCTGTATTCTTTAATCCTTTCATTAACTGCAAAAATATATAAATCACTTCTTATCTCCTCATTTCTTATATGGTCTCATCTATTACACCTTTTAACTAATCTCAGAAATTTAATTTCTGCTGTTTGAACGTCTGTTCATCTTTTTTCTTTATGACCCAACTTATGACAGAACCATACAGTAGTGTAGGTATTTCCATTGTTTTATAAAATGTTTACCATTGTTTTTATGCCATTCTCTTCGCGGATGGCCAAGTCGCCACTTCAGAAGACGATCTCCAGCGAGCAACATACACCTTACACAAAATAGGAAAAGCATATAACTGTAACATCAAAGACAAAAGTAATGGCCTTTATAGGAAATGAACCGGTTCGGACCAAAATATGCATATACAACACATGCCTTGAACAAGTAAGATATTTCAACTATCTTGGATATGACGTTCCTTATGATCAAGATAGAGATACAGAAAATAAAGTGACGAATTTCACAAGAATGTTGGAACAATCTGGAGAACGTTGGGAAATAAATTTAGACATTTGACGTATAATTTGTAATTTGTTGAAAGAGCTATGCGGGTTCTCAGTTTTAACCCAACCTTTTTTTGCCATTTGTTTGTTTGCCTATCTGTCTAATTGGTGTATTATCTATGCCCCACGATAACGTTTGATAGCAACAACCGATTTTCGCAAAATTTTCACATGCTTGTCCATACTCTTACCATAGAACATTATTGTTTTTGTAATTGATTCCTCATCAAAATAGGGTGACGAGAGGCAAAAATGTACCGTATGTTCTTCTACCGTCTTTGATGTGAGTATGGTTTTCTGTTTTTCCTTAATGGTACTTCTAGAATTGTCCCAACCGGAGATCCGAACGGGGGGACTAATCCGGAATATTTAAGTGGCCGTCATGAGCTACTGATACTAGGGATATCCATGAGGATATTTAATGGAGTGGTTTCCCGCTGTCTTCTCCATTCTATGCCCTTGATCTTCCGGTTCATCCACCTTTACGAATGATATCACATTTAAAAGATAAGAAAGTGGGCTGTACCTCGACCCGTTTATCCGCCCTCCTAAGAGACCGTTGGCACTTGGTAGAGGAATACTCCATATCCACGGAGCCTCGTCAGTGATAACGGGGCGCACCGTGCAACAAGCAGTAGGTCCTCACTCACAACCGTCCTCTCACTAATAGCTCTAAACAATAAATCTGTGCAAAATCGAGAAGCTAATATGAGTATCGATATGAATACGAGTAATGTAATAAATCTGTAACGTTTGCTCTGGTGTTTAACGATGGATTGTATTGTTTTACTATCGTTTTACTACTTAGAATGATCTAACACACGTCAGGAACTTCACCGTAACCGGATACTAAGATAACGACAGACCTTCAGGAAACACACCGAGGACCCGAATCTGCATCAACTACAGGATATCACAGGTGACATGGAGGCTTGTCTTCCGTGGTTATGAGATACTAAAATTATAACCAACAAAAGACAATTTAACTAACACTTTAAGACTTTTAAGAACAGACATTATATGTAAGATGTAGTCTGTAATCTGATAAAACTATTTGTAGTAAAAGAGTAAAAGTTTAAACTGTAAGGCATTATTGTTTTAAAAGGTAAATAAAGTCCATTCTTCTAATGGCACAATTTCAAGATAGTATATGGGGAGGTGACCATTATTAACATACTATATTCAATCCCGGATCCGTAGAAAAGTTAAACCGATGTACATCTTTATTTTGAGGGCCCTTCTGAAAGAATAAAATATATAATCATCTTGTAAACTGTAAACTGTTGAACCATATATGTTGAGAACTTTAAGTAGAGCAATTAATGTTATTATGTAATAAAGAGAAGGCATGGTACAAAACAACAAAACTGAGTGAATAAATCTACAGAAACCCCTGTCAATGTTCCTCAATTATAGGACCCGATATTAAATATATACTCCTAAATGCTTATTTTTCGTTTAATTAGAAGTTGGTTAAGACTATGGCAGCCTGTGTAATTGACCTGAACCAATTAACCACAGGTTCCCGATATTATAACGTAGGAGACGTTATACATTCACAAAATGAACCATCATCATACTGCTCAGTATAATTTGAATATATCATCATCATCATCATCTTCAAGGATTAAACCAAGGATGGTTTGTTCCTGTCTCAAACAGGCAAAGATTAGAGCTGGTCACTCCGGCGCTTCCTCGGACGTCCCACACCTCTCCGTCCCCTCGGCTTATAGTTCCATAGTTGTTTGGTGATGCGGCAGTCATCAGTTCGGCAAAGATGTTCCCACCAATTCAGCCGATACTGGTCATTCCTGACGAGTATACTCATAATATTCAGTTCCTGCTGTATATCTGTGTTTCTTCTATGACCATGGAGAGTATACACTGCCATGTGCCTGAGAAACCGCTTTTTCTCATTTCAGCCGCTTGGATGCGACTGGTCTGGCCTTTCGTTAAAGTCCAATTCTAAGAGCGATAAAGAAGTCTGGGAAGAGCCATCACCTTGTAGAATTTTAGGCGCGTTCTTTTACTTGGTGATTTAAGGGTTCGCCTAATGGTCCCGCACATAAGTTTGAACTTATGCAACTTATTTACAACGTCGTTGTATGCACTGCAGCCCAGGTATTGAAAATTTTTAACTTGTTCCAGGACAGTACCATCTATAAAAATGTTTGCCCGTACGGGATCGGTTCCATGAAAAGCCATCACCTTGGTCTTAAGTGCGGATATTTCCAATCCAAAGTCTTTGGAGATTCGATTTAACAAATGTATACCCGTGTCCAATCTGTTTTCCGAGTATAATTTGAATGTATATCTATTAATAAAACAGAAGTAATGACTTTCAAAGGCAAACATCCACTAAGATCAAATTTACGATCAATGATAAAGTGCGGGAGCAAATATCCCACTTTCAATACGTAGGATCTGATATTACACATCAATTTGACGAGGACATCGAGAGAAAGATAAACAGATTTCGGGCGATTTATGGCACTAATAAAGGAACTTTAGGGAGAAAAAGAAGAAGGGAAACTCAAATGAAGTTCTATAAGGTTATGGCAGTCCCCACTCTTTTGTACGGTCGCCCTTCAAAGGGTGCGCACCCAAACTGACGTGTGTAAGTACAAAGTAATGTGATTTTTAACATCTGCCGACCTCAACTGAATTAATTAATCTGAACATGGAACATATGTTCCGAAGCGCGTCATTTTAAATAAAAAACGAAGTCACACGACGTGTCTAACGTAATTTATTAATTTATAAATAACGACGTGATTTGAATACGAATAACAATATGTATGTCTTTTATACGGTTCCGAAACATGGGTATTATCTAAAAAAAGATATAACTCATATACAAGCTGCAGAGATGAATTTCTTAAGATACGTAATGTAACGGATGTACCACGAAACGATAGAATTAGAAACGATGCGATACGACATAAATTGGGTGTATTCTCTGTAAATGCAAGAATCGGGGAATGTAAGCTGAGAAGGATTGAACATATGAGTAGAATGGAAGCTAAAAGGCTACCTCAACAAGTTTTACAATATGCGCCTAAAGGAAAAAGATATGTGGGAAGACCACACAAAGGATGGCTTGAAAATAGAGACCGGAACAGGTCATGTCGCCTAATCCTGGAATGAAGAAGAAGAAGACGATAGTTGACTGCGGTGTAAAGATGTCATCATCGTACAGGCGAGTTTTCTTTACCGCCTGTTTCATCCTATCGTCCAGCGTATGCGTTCGTCTACTTTTCATTTTTCAGTCGTCTATCTTCCTCCCAAGACAAAAGCTCTTCGAATATCGACCTTTTCTTCGAACCGCTCAAATTTCTCCTCCTCCTCCTCCTCCTCCTGCACCTTCTTCTTCTTCTTCTTCTTCTTCTTCTTCTTCTTCTTCTTCTTCTTCTTCTTCTTCTTCTTCTTCTTCTTGTATTTTATGCGAAGTTCCTCGTTGTTTTTTAAGCTCTACATTGTTTGTGGTAAACCTATGGATCGATCCACAGATGCCTCCGAACGTTTCTCTAACTTATCTTTCCAGTCAGTGTTGCACTGTGTATATGATATGTCACATCCCAGGCAATTAAAATTTGACCTCTCTGATTTAAAATTTTATCGTCTATAATGATATAGTGATATGAGTGGAACGTTGTCATACAAGCCATTTTCGACGCGGTCGATACCGGAAGAAGACTTTAAAAACATACTGGATAGCGGCCGCGGAAGCCTACGTGAGAATATTGATTGTCTATAATAATTGTTGTTCTAATTGGATGTTTACCGTGAAATGCCACAGTTTGTGATTTTGGAGCAGAAGTATTCAGCCCATAACATCTCGTAGTCTGTTATTAAGTGTAAATATCGTCTTTTGTAACTGTCTTCTATTTTCTGTGTTATTACACTATCGTCTGCATATAGAACGAAGAATTCACATGTATATGTTTTTTGAAGTGATATTCCTGGATCGACTTTTGAAATATGTCATCCATGTATAGACTGAATCTGTTATGTAATTATCAAAGAGAACTTTCATTTGAATCCAGTAGCGGCTAGAGATTGAAAATTTGCTGGTTGCAGTTGGGTTGGATGGTATTCAATTGTTTTATTCTCCGAACAGTCTCTGACAATCCAAGTCTCCTCCCCTCCAAACAATACGTAAAGAAAGCTAAATAATGCAATTTTAGTGTCACCCACATAACCACGAATATTTATTGTATAAATCTTTTTTAAATTTACGATTAAATAGTCTGTTATCTGATTTTACACTTTGATTAAATTTGCAAGGTCTGGTGTAGGCCTACCTACTCTCGTAATTCGAATTGCTTCCTCAATAGAATGTAAACTGAACGGTGTGTTCGTTAAGTTTACGACAGAATTCACTGCGTCCTACCAGTTAAATATAATAAATATCTTACACTATGACACCTTAATCTTTGATATGTACTATTACTTACATTTAACGATGAATTGGACTGACACTAACAACGAACTTCACAAAAAATTCAACCGAGACTAACTCAACTAATATAACAACATAACATTACACAAACAGACTGGTGGCGCCGTGACGTACAAGCGGAGTTTGCTGTCCCTAAACACACCAAGTGAGCCCATATCGCTGTAATAGGAACAACCGAGTCTAGCCAGCCAGAGCACTACTGCATTGTATTACCCCATATACAAAGCGCGCCACAGTTGGTGCATACATCGCGGCAAGAGCGTGTACGGTTTTAGTATTCCTCTGCGGTTTTCACCTCGACAAATGATTAATTACGATGGTTTAGCTTGAAAACATTATTATTAGTTATTGTTTTATTCATATTCCTATAATTTAAAATACAATTCGGGAATTTAATGGGGGCTGTACAACCGTGCAACCTAAGCACGAATATTCGTACTGTTACGAATATCACCTGAGACTCAGTCCCAAGAGCCACATAACCATTCCTCGCAACTAGAAAACCAACTGCAAGAAATGAACCGCTTGATAAGAGGACGGCTGAAGATAGCTAGTGATAAAATGAAAACTCGGCATGACATTCGCACCAATAGTGTGGGTTTCCAAGAAGGAGATCAGGTTTGGTTGTTCAACCCAAAGTCCCCTCGTGGTCGCTCACCTAAACTTCAGACCAACTGGGAAGGACCTTACAACGTGAAAGAGAATCAACGATGTTGTCTATCGGATTCAACAAGAAGGACAGAGAAAATTCAAGGGCGTCCACCTAGATCACCTGGCCAAGTATTACTTCAGAGACGGTTTACCAGTTCGGGACGAACAGGCTTAAGGAGGGGACGGTGTTACGAATTGAAGCAATCAGAATAGCCGAGAGAATCCCTGACCCGTCCTCCCGCCCAGTGTGGCAGGTATTGCCTCACTCAGGGCTGCGTTGAAGTTTGTTCTAAACTCTTCAAGAGGCCTCTTGAGATACGCATCAGCTTCAGCATTAAGGGGCGTGCAAATTGAGGATGGAAGACTTCTAGAAGGCGTGCGCTACCTATAAAAACCATAGCAGCCAGCATATGAGTTCAGTTCCGTGAGCGATTTCTCCTTAGTGCGGATCGAGTAGTGTTATGCACAGCGTTATTGCGTTACAGTTAGTGCGGAATTCTTTATAGTTGACATTATTATAGCATGTGAATAAGTTTAACTTGGATTATTGTACAAGTTGATTATAAGCGGTTATTCGTGATAATTAAAGCTGCCAACAAACTACCATTAAACCCAACCCTTCAAAACCTTGAAATAGGCACAAAAAATATAGAGGCAGTAAAATAGTTCTTATATCTTGGCTCCCAGATAAACTGCACTAACGAAATCAACAATGTAATAAGAAGAAGAATATATCTCGCAAATAAAACATATTATGGATTAAAAAAGCACCTGACATCTAGCTTCATCTCAAGAAGCACGAATTGCAAAATCTACAAAACAGTTATCAGGCCAGTGCTGATATATGGTTCAGAAACCTGGACAGTGACAAAAAATAGCGAGAGACTTCTAGGTTGCTGTGAAAGACGGATTCTAAGAGCAATATTTAGTGGAGTACAAGAAAATGGAATGTGGCGCAGGCGCTATAATTACGATCTATACCGTCTTTACAAAGAGCCGGACATTGTCAGTATAATCAAAATACACAGGCTAAGGTAGGTTGGAGAGAATGGAGGAAGGACAGCCTGCGAAACATATTTTCTACCAGAAACCAATGGGTAGTAGAAAAATGGGAAGACCCCGAAGTAGATTCAAAGACCAGATAGTGGAGGACCTCGGAAAGCTGAACATAAGAAACTGGAAAACCAGGGCATGGAATAGGGAGGAATGGAATCGACTCTTGGAGCAGGCCAAGACCCAGCAAGGGTTGTCGAGCCACGGTTGATGGTTGAAAGCTGGTTTTTATTGGTGTCTTGTATTTTGTTTTCCGCTGTACCATAGTGAGACAGTCGTAACAGTACGAATATTACAGCTATTCTCATTCCGGTGTTGGTAAGTCGTTGGTATATTTGGTACAACCAGCTACAAATCAACTGGGTATGTCTCCTCTGGGTGAGCAGCGCAAAAACAATGTATACACTACAAGCAATATTAACTTTCTCTTTCTCTCTTAAACAAGACGGAATAAATATCCAGTCAGTTTTTAATTAATAACGGGAGTCTTATTGTGTTCGCGCGCGGCCCTCGCCGTTGTCTTTAGCCGGCGTTGCTATAGTTACGGCAATTCTCTGAGCTATAAATAAATTGACTGCCAGTAACACACACACGCGCGCGCGCTCACACACAGTCTTTCTATCTCCTGTTCTTTGTGTTTACCGAGTAATAATCACCGACTGATATGAGCTTTGTATTGTTAAAAAAAATGATTTGTTAATATACTGTGTCTATGTACAGGACGAGAGATTATTATCTCTGAGGCCAATGTTATTTAGTTGTTGTTGGTTCTTTTGTGATAGTCGGTGGTGACCTGTGGTGGTGTTGAAAGTCTCCTTTACAAATAATAAACAGAAATGTAGTTGTGTTTTGTTTTGTTTTCTGCTAGCAAACAATAAGCAATAAGAGAATAAATAAAAAGTGAAAGGCAGTGTTTGGTAACTCCAAGTTTGTATTCAAACCGTTTCGAGAAAAAAACCGACTGTTGTAATGCGTATTCTAAATCATTATCCCTTACTGACGACTACTGTTCGTTTGCCCCGCATTTGCTGGCTTAATAAGTAACCAGTTTCTCTTCTTTGGTGATTACTTACGGTGAGTTGGAACTTAGTATCTCGGCTACAGGGTATCAATCAAATAAACAATATATAAACTTTTGTTTAAACCTTCTTTTCTTTGCGTACGAGCCACTGTGGTCTACGTTTGGTTCGACTGGTCCCTCCCTTCTTCTCACCTCTCTCTTCCTCCTCTTCCACATCTCCTTCATTGTTAGTGTAATAACGCAGCAACACTTTAAATCAGTCACAGGCAACTTTTGGATTTATGGGGGCGCATATATAACAGAGTTCGATGGGCGCACCCCTCCCCACCACATCAATGGAAAATAGACAGGTGCGTTACAAACATTAACTGTCGCTTTATAATACCCTTGAGCTTATATTTAGCGACGTGAAACACCGAATCAAAATAAGCTTTGTAGTATTTTTACATAAATTTGTAAAAATTTGTCACATTAGGTCATCAACAATTTGTCATCATGCACACGCACGTTAAAACTAACAAAATTTTAAACGAAAAAAATTGTTAAACAGGTAAAGATTTTAGAATAAAAATAAATTAAACAACTTACCGTAATAACACTATTTAGTTTCATAAAGTGCACAGAAATGTAAAACTTGAAAAAATCAATTTGGGGAGAAAGGTGTTTACGGGCGCTGGGCGACAAACTCGACAGCCATATTGGGGGAAGACCAGCTCGATTCGGTAAATGGCTTCAACTATTTTATAATACAGTACTTAGAAGCAGGTACAATGCTGGTGCGTTCCTTTGTTCAAAAGGAACTAAATTACAAATTGGTTCGCGGGCGCAGGGTTGCCGACTGCTGTTTTAAATCTACTTTATATTGTCTTTGTAATGTATAACGCTCTGACGAACTGTACGGACTGATGTAACTTGAACATGAAGCATCTGCTTCGAAACCCGCAGTAATATGCATTAGACGAAAGCACAGGACAGATAAAACTGGTAAATGTACATTTAATTTTAACAACACAAACGTTTTCCGAGTTCTCCGATTTCAGAATCGTCAATTTGTTTTATTTTTTTGACACGCTAAATGCTTTCGTAATTTCGCTTTCAAAATTCTTGTCGTGACCAAGTCGTTTGAGAGAATTACACGTTGTCGGTTTGGCTAAGTAACTTGGAAACACGCTTCATTACGAAATGAGCCCAAAATTTCACCAGCATCTCTACACACAGCTTTATGCAAATAAGTTACAATCTGAACGTGTGATCGAAGCCACGTCTCACGTGTTTGTTGTTGATGCAAATAATTGTTATTCTTCTTCTTCTTCTTCCTACCGGACGGTAGTCTTGTATCGTAACCGCGGGAGCCGATCACATTCGTCAAGTTTGCTGATGTTATTACCCAGTGTTGCCGCCGGGATCGTAATTGTTCCAGCAGTCTGACCAACAACAACAACAAAAAAAAAAAACGAAGCACAAAATTACCGTGTCGAATCGTTTTGTGGCGGTCTAATGGAAGCGCCCACTGATTTCGTGCGCTCGCTTAATAAATGCGATGTGATGCCCGCAAAGTGAGCAATTCATTAACTTGACCAGCAACCGAAAAACACTATAATGGTTCTCCCCTCCTCAATGCTCATTTGACCAGTCTTTATGTCTCTCGCAATCTGTCTATTTCATTCTCGCTCTCTCTCTCCCTCGCTGTCTATCTGTCTCTGTCTATCCATCTCTCTCTCCCCACTGTCTACCTTTATCACCCTGTCTCACTTTTCATTATAGATTTGATTGTCCACTACCAAGTAATTACTCGAAAAGAGGTCTACATTGGAGAGAACATGAAGACAGTAACTGCTGGCGTGCATGGTGTCAGAGACTGCGGTATGCACTTTCACACGAATGGATGGATACAGATAAAAAACAGAGGAATACAAACCAAAACATGATGAATGCCGGACATACCGTGGTACAGTATATAGACACACCAGCAGCACTCCAACAATGTTAATAATAAATGATAAGTGTTGACGGATGTCAGTGACTTGACGATGGACACAATGGCTGCTGCGGCGATAATTAATAATTCCATTGTATACGGCCGGGGGGTGCTGTTGTCGTTGTTGTTTGCCACTTAAGCCCCCCCCCCCCAGCAGCCTGCTCTGCTTCCATTCTTCGTTCCCACCGCACACACACCATAACTCATCCCTTTTCATTTGAAAAGACATAATATATTATAGAATCCTTTCTAAAGTACACAAAGCGTCGAGCACTTGAAGCACTCTGTTCACTCTTCCAAGTGGAAAACTTTCTGTAATGAAATCTTAAACCAAACTATCTCAGTCGCTAACTGACTCATTATTGTATTACAGGACATTTAACGTCGTCATCATCATCATCATCATCATCATCGGCTTTAGGCTTTAGCGGCCTGTTCCTATTCCACAGGCCACCTTTTCTTAGGCCTACCTACTTTTCTTCTGATTTTAGGGTTGTAATCTTTCGCTATCTTCGGTATTCTACTTTCTTCCATTCTACTGTCTATGTGCTGAATACATTTTCTTCTGTATTCTTTAATCCTTTCATTAACTGCAAAAATATATAAATCACTTCTTATCTCCTCATTTCTTATATGGTCTCATCTATTACACCTTTTAACTAATCTCAGAAATTTAATTTCTGCTGTTTGAACGTCTGTTCATCTTTTTTCTTTATGACCCAACTTATGACAGAACCATACAGTAGTGTAGGTATTTCCATTGTTTTATAAAATGTTTACCATTGTTTTTATGCCATTCTCTTCGCGGATGGCCAAGTCGCCACTTCAGAAGACGATCTCCAGCGAGCAACATACACCTTACACAAAATAGGAAAAGCATATAACTGTAACATCAAAGACAAAAGTAATGGCCTTTATAGGAAATGAACCGGTTCGGACCAAAATATGCATATACAACACATGCCTTGAACAAGTAAGATATTTCAACTATCTTGGATATGACGTTCCTTATGATCAAGATAGAGATACAGAAAATAAAGTGACGAATTTCACAAGAATGTTGGAACAATCTGGAGAACGTTGGGAAATAAATTTAGACATTTGACGTATAATTTGTAATTTGTTGAAAGAGCTATGCGGGTTCTCAGTTTTAACCCAACCTTTTTTTGCCATTTGTTTGTTTGCCTATCTGTCTAATTGGTGTATTATCTATGCCCCACGATAACGTTTGATAGCAACAACCGATTTTCGCAAAATTTTCACATGCTTGTCCATACTCTTACCATAGAACATTATTGTTTTTGTAATTGATTCCTCATCAAAATAGGGTGACGAGAGGCAAAAATGTACCGTATGTTCTTCTACCGTCTTTGATGTGAGTATGGTTTTCTGTTTTTCCTTAATGGTACTTCTAGAATTGTCCCAACCGGAGATCCGAACGGGGGGACTAATCCGGAATATTTAAGTGGCCGTCATGAGCTACTGATACTAGGGATATCCATGAGGATATTTAATGGAGTGGTTTCCCGCTGTCTTCTCCATTCTATGCCCTTGATCTTCCGGTTCATCCACCTTTACGAATGATATCACATTTAAAAGATAAGAAAGTGGGCTGTACCTCGACCCGTTTATCCGCCCTCCTAAGAGACCGTTGGCACTTGGTAGAGGAATACTCCATATCCACGGAGCCTCGTCAGTGATAACGGGGCGCACCGTGCAACAAGCAGTAGGTCCTCACTCACAACCGTCCTCTCACTAATAGCTCTAAACAATAAATCTGTGCAAAATCGAGAAGCTAATATGAGTATCGATATGAATACGAGTAATGTAATAAATCCGTAACGTTTGCTCTGGTGTTTAACGATGGATTGTATTGTTTTACTATCGCGTTCCACGCAATAGCCGTTTACAACGCATATTTCAAAATAGTAAATAAATCCATCATTTTTTATATACGTAACTCAAAGTTTCTTGCAGCAATTGTATAATATTGTGATATTATTCAATACGGTTTCTTCTGCAAGTAGTGTATTGTGTTTATGTCGTTTCAGTACCTGATGCACGTTTCACTGAAAATGATCAGCATCATCAGAGGTTTGTAAGTAAATCAATAACAATCGAAATAATTCTACGTAAATATAGAAACTAACGAATAATCGAATTTGTTTCGATTTTAATGTAAAATCATGGATAATCGATTTAAGTTGATTGGTTAACGATTGTTTTAATGTTTATTTACTTAAGCAGCAGATTTGTCGGTTATATTAGAAATATTTAATGTTTACTTTTTATTTATTTTAGAAAATTTATAATTTTAAATAGATCATTTTGTTTCGTTTTTATTTGAGTTTCTTCTTTAATTAATGAAATATTGTTACTGTGTTTGTAAATATTAAGATTTTCCCAAATATTCATTTTTTGACCTTTTTTGTATGATTTAATTTAGTTTTATATTTTCAATGCCTGGAAATTGGTGGTTATTATTTAGACACTGTGTAGCTAAATTATATTTATAAATATTTGGTTTTAAAAATGCATTGCGGTGTTGAAGGAATCTATCGAGTAGTTTTATCTTTGTCTGACCTACGTAAAATTTATTGCAATCTTGTCATTCTATTTTGTATATTCCATTTTTATTATAAATATTGGATTTAGTTTTACGTTTTATTTTATTAAAAATTATATTATATATATTCATATATATATAATATATATTTGTATTATAGAATATTTTTTAATTTGTATCTTTAAGTATTTTAAAATATTGAACAATATCACAATATTAGTAAATAAATATACGTTTATTGTGCGAGTGTTGTACTTGGCCTGGATACTGGCTAATACCGCCTTTCTCTGTTGTGTTTCAGGTAATGTATGCAATTCGCTACGCTGATTTCTGTACGCAGATGTTACTTCAGCCGGCGGTATTCTCTCAGTGAGTTGTGCAACATTAACCCGATAATAAATGACGTAGATTAACTCTGTACTATGTGCATATATCTATATATTATTGCATTGATCAATGAATGGACTTAATTGCTGGGATTACGGTGTCGTTAGCATAAGGCCCACAGTAGCCGGGAATCGGGGTCACCGGTTCGCTTTTTATGTACTGTAGTATCCAAGCTGGTCACCGTTTACCAAGCTTGTTAAACGTTTTTGTATAATTAATGTATCACAGTTGTTTTTTTTAATTGTTTACTTATGAAATGAGAGAATAAAATTGACTAGAAACATCAGGAAAACACAAGCTATCGCCTACAGTAAGACTGACAGGCTGATGCGGGGATATTACTGACTGGAGAACCTATAGGCTACAAGTAGATTTATCACCACCACTGCTTGCACAGTCTCAACGTATTGGCGCTGTAAGCAGTGGCGTGGTCAACATGGTTATGGGGGGGGGTTACAACCTCCTTCCCCACTGGGTAGTTCGTCAATGGAGTCTTATACGTAGGCCTAAAATGTGCTGGAAAGCAGTTATCTCGCTAGCGGCAGTAATCTCTAACTGGCGAATTTCCTACCCTCCCCCCAACACTTCTCCCCATCAGTATTTTTTTCAGCGGCGCGACAACCCTTTACTGAATCAAGGCCTCCTTTAACAGCCTCCACGAGGTGTCCCAGTCAAGTGCAGCTGCTCTCCAGTTCCGGGTCCCAAGGATATGGCGCGCCTCATAACTCACACCGTCTTCCCAACGTAGTTTGGGTCTACCAACTCTCCTGGTGGCACAGATCTGTTCTGTGAGCGCCTTTCTGGGTATTTCATTCTCCCCCATTCTGATCACATGTCCAACCCACCTGAGTCTACCAAGTTTTATAACTTTCACAATATCTGGTTAATTCAGAAGAGTGTTCAGTTCTTGGTTGGTCCTTTTCCTCCATTCACCTTCCACACATATTGGACCAAAAATACTGCGGAGGATTTTGCGTTCATGAACCAGCAAAATTTTATTGTTGTTGCATTATTATTATTGTTGCTGAATACGCCCTACAAGCCTTGATCTTTTACACCAATTGTTACTGTGTCAGACAGACCTTGGCAAAACGGATATGGCGCCTCCACGTCTTTACCGACACAACTGCTCGGTGAAGGCCTGCCTAGTTCCCTTTACTTGTACCCTACGTTTTCAGTGTAATAAGTAACTTTTTTTTTATTATACTCTGAGACTCGTTGCGAAATTAAACAGCGTTGTATTATTCAACTTTTAACACCGTCTGAACGCTGAAAACGCTGACATCTCTCGTACATAAGCTTTCGTAGTTTCGTTTTCAGTATTAACAACCCGCGTTGATTGCGGTTTCACAGACGTTTGTTTTTATTCTTTATTTTCCAGCACCAAACGTTTGGCCCACCGTACCACCATGATGATTTTGAAATTTAAAGTTGTCAAAATTATTATTATATTGCAATGACAATTACGTAATGATCTGGAACAGTCGGCAGGTGCAGTTACGTAAACGTTCTACACGTTTCTCGGCGGGTGCAGTGTCTGTGTCAAGGCCGTGCACTCAAAGCAGCTTCGAGACTGTTCGACACCACTCTTAACTACGCAAATTATGCTGGCACACCGTCAAAAGAATGGAAAATTATTCTGAAACACCTGGGCTAAGCAACAGCGGCCCGGCTTAGTTAGTTAGTTAGACCTGGCGTTGTTGTAGAGTGCGGATCAAGTGATTGTTGCGGATTAGTGGAAAGCGATTATTGTGTTAGAATTAATGCGGAACGCTAATAGTTGACATTATTATTGCGTGTGAACAAATTTAACTTGAATTACTGTGTGAGAACGTCTTGTTGATTTCACATTGTTATTTGTGACTAATTTGAAGCTGGTAAGTAGTGACTCCATTTGTGTCCGTATTTTGTTCCCACTGATTAATATTGTTACGACTATCTCACTGATCGTCCTTAGGTACAGCGGAAAACAAAATGCAGACACCGATGACGTCACTAATAACCAGCTTTAATTAATCACAAATAATAATTCGTAATCAACACGTACAGTAATTGAACTTAAATTTGTCCATACGCAATAATAATGTCAACTATAAAGAATTCCGCACTAATTATATAACACAACAATCAGTTGACATCACTTGACAAAATCGCCCAACATAAAATGATTTCTAAGCGGCAGCCGTCGTTTATGTGGGTAGCACAAGTGTTCCAGAATAATCCTTAATACGCGTCAACTGGCACTCGAAATTCTAGACGACACTTTAGCGCGGGAAACACGTAGAACGACACTCTCCATTGTTCGAAACGTTTCGTCGTTGCAATATGTTACAGCAAATAGTGAAATAAAATAGTAAATAACATGGAACATGAGTTGAATAACTGACAGTGTGATGTGTAACTAGACTGCGGACAACGCACGCTGATTACAACCCCTTATGTACGACTGTGCCCGGGAACGTTATGCAGGGCTCTGGGTCTTCTATTGTTATGTATTCATTGTTCGTAACCTAAAGATACCATACATATGATTTATCATCCTCCTCCTCTTCCTATGGCGCTACAGCCCAAGTCGGGCCCTGGCCTCCACCAATCTCCGCCTCCAATCCACTCTATCCACTGCAACCCTCCTCCAGTTTCTTATCCTCACGTCCCTCGCATCCTCTGCAACGCCATCTTCCCACCTCTTCCTCGGTCTGCCTCTAGTTCTCGTTCCCTCCCAGCACCCAGCAGAGCCCTTTTGGGGTTCCTGCCATCCTCCATTCTCACAACATGTCCGACCCAACGCAATCTTTGCATTCTTATAAATTTTAAGACTGGTACCGTATCTCTTTATATATTTGATACAGTTCATTGTTGTATCTCAGTCTCCATGAGCCATTTTTCTTGTATTGGGCCTATAATGCGTCTGAGGATTTTCCTCTCAAAGGTATGATTTATAATAAAGTTTTAGTTATTCACATTGTTATTTCGATCGATTTCGACAGGACATCGACATCGACATCGACAGGACATATACACTGTGCACTCGCGGTCACAATATTGTAAAACAGTTGCTATTTACAAAAACGACTTCGTGAACACCGATTAATGATCGTTAAACGTACGTTTGTGTCCAAAGTTTCTCGAGAATTTTTTTTTTTAATTAAGTAAGATATTAAGAAGTTATTTAGTTAAGAATTAATTTATTTAATTAAGTATCTCGTAATTAAAACTTTTTTATAAATCGTATGTATGGTATCTTTAGGTAATGAACGATGAATACACCACAATAGAAGATTGAGATTATAGGTACCATTAGTAAGCAATAAGTGTGTGTATATTATAAACACATCACATTATCATTAAGGGTCTGGGGTATTGAATCCCAAACGTTTAACAGTTTTTTCTTTTTTTTTTTTTTTTTTTTGAAATTGCATCATTGTCGTGCACTCTTCCCCCAGTCGTTGTGTCCGGACCAGTGGCTTAGGCCTAATTACGGGGGGGGGGGATCAATTATGAAATTCCATAATCACTTAATGCAAAACTATTTCTAAGACAGGTGCGTATGTCACAATAAGGCTTATGAATAACTGTACGTGAAGAATCTTCGTCTTCGTCATCACTTCATGGTGTAGGCTTATAGCCTGTTCCGTCTTCACTGCAGCCAGGGCCTACCCACAGGTCTTCTGTCAGCTGGTTTGTAGTCTACAGCGCGCTTTACTAGCCTCTGGTGGTCCATTCTGTAGACGTGCTCCATCCACTGCTGCTTTCGTTCTTCTATCCTTATCATTGATGGAGAATATACACAGTTCGGCCCTTATACGTTCATTATGCATGTCCATTCGATCTCTTAGACGATAACCACTCACGTGCCTTAAACAGTTTGCATATGCTGTTTTCCTTTCCCAGTTGTCGTTCATGTTTCACTAACGTATGCAAGAACACAACTTCGTTAAGTCCTCACTGACTACCCCGTTATCATCACGATAAATTACGTGAAGTATCTTGAAAACTGGGAGTACAATTGGGAGGAAAATTGGGAGTACAGCCTTCAAGCTAGTATCATCTCCTCCCAGAAGGTAGTCTCATCCCTCTCCAATGAGGCATCTCCGGGGAACCTATGGGTCGTGAATAACAGTGTAGGAGGATGAGAAGGAAATTAAAAAACCTCCTCGGTTTTATAAAATTCGTCATCGAGTACCGTTTCGAGGACGTCAGGAAACGGAGGGTAATCACCCTGTATAAACAACCGGGGCCAGAGTTGGTTTGCCCAATCACCCTGTAACAACTGGGGCCAGAGTTGGTTTGCGCAATTTTCGCACTCTGTAAAGTTGGCACACAGCAGCAAACAAAGGCTTTGCAGCGTTTAGCCAAACTAAAGCATAGTTTACTTAGCGGCGTTCCATTTGGCAACAGTTCTACAGTAGGTCAAACCGCACTCATTGATTACATCTTGGATGCGCAGACAAAAAGCGAAACAGGTCAAACAGAGATAATAATAAGAGACACGCAGATGTATTATGTTAATATTTATAAAATCCTTAAATTCGTAGTGACAGTCAGTCAATGAATTTTTCGGGTGAAGGGTTTGTGAGGAACGATCAAACAATATATAACACAAATTTTAATTTATTTGTGTCGACGTTAAGTCAATGTTTATTATCACCATCAGGACCTGTGTATGAGCGAGAGAGCAAGTGCAAGTGAGAGTGAGAGGGAGAGAGAATGAGAGGTAGAAGGAGAATGGGTGAGAGAGAGAGAGGATGTGATTGTTGACGTATACATAATTTTACAATATTCTATAGTGCTCTGTATATACTTAGTTCTCGATAAACAATAATTTACAACATTATGATTATAAGTATTATTCATTTTCACTGGATAGATAATTTTACCATAAACTTTGTTTGTAATATTAAGTAAATTCTCTGATGTAAGTTCGTAAAGTTCTACAGTTATTGTGTCACTTAGAGTTCTCTAAATTAATGACGGTGTTTTTAACACCAGTAGTAAATGAAACATGTTAAAAATAACTTTTAATAATTACATAATTGAACATCCCTATAATCTGTAATTAGCTGTAATATATTTTACTATGCTATATGTTGGCTGGTATATGTATACAAGTTTTCTGTACCAATTCTAATATTATTGATTACTGCTTTTATAATTAATTACAAATACCATTGCATTATGAGTAATTCAAATTGTAATATTGTATAAATTAAGTTCTGTGATATTATAATTTTCTCGTCTTTAAAGAAAACACCTCAAGATGTAAAACAAACTATATCAACTCCTTCACATATATAAGGATACACACATACGCGTGCGCACACTCACATACACAAACACGTTCACTCAAATAATTGTTGTGTTGTGTTTGACATTTCTTTTGTATTCATAGACAGATCCTGATGACGACAATAAACACTGTCAAAACGTCGACACAAATAAGTTAAAATTTGTGTTATATTTTTGACCGATCCTCACAAACCCTTCACCGGAAACAAGTTAACGATAACGATAAAGATAGTAATTTATTATAGTTTTATTTCAACTTGAAACAGGTTTCACAAAATTAATCTGAATCATCAGAGGTTTCCGGATAAATTGCACGCAGAGGTAGATTCTATTAGTCTAAGAATACAAATACACGTAGGCCTACGTAGGCTCTACCTGATCACTGGAGTGAATTGGCGGACACCGACGGTGGCTTCCGATTGTGAAGCCGAAACACCTGTCAGCAGAAACTCTAGAGCCGTGCTAATAATCTTTCCAAGTATGGTTACGATTCCTTTGCCATTCACAAACTGTCGTCATCATCATCTTCAAGGATTAAACCAAGAATGGCAAATAGGCAAACATTAGAGCTGGTCACTCCAGCGCTTCCTCGGACGTCCCACACCTCTCCGCGTCCCTTCGGCTTATAGTTACATAGTTGTTTGGGGATGCGGCAGTCATCCATTCGCCAAAGATGTTCCCACCAATTCAGCCGATACTGGGCGATCCTGTCGAGCATACTCATATTATTCAATTTCTGCCGTATATCTATATTTCTTCTATGACCATGGAGAGTATACCCTGCCACGTGCCTGAGAAATCTCATTCAGCCGCTTGGATGTGACTGACTTGGCCTTCCGTTAAAGTCCAATTCTCAGACCCATAAAGAAGTGTGGGAAGAGCCATCACCTTGTAGAATTTTAGGCGTGTTCCTTCACTTGCTGACTTAAGGGTTCGCCTAATGGTCCCGCACATACTGTAAGGTTGAACTTATGCAACTTATTCACAGCGTTCATATTCACAATGTTTATGTATGTGTATAAACATATATACTCCTCCTCCAACGTCTGAAATAAGTATTTACAATTTTGAGTTTGGGAAGTGATCTTTCACTTCAGACAGGTATAATGTTAGGAAAGGCGTAAAGCAATTGATGGATTTGGGAATCTATATTTGGAAACTGAGAAAAAACACTTATATAAACGAAGCGTATATGCCACCCTTTGGGCCCTGCCATACAGGTCTTCCATCCTCGTTTAAAACACCTCTGATGAAACGTCCGGGCGGAACGTTGACGTGCAGGAAGCGATGATAAAGAGCGGACTACAAGCAAAATGATTGGCATAAGCGGTCAGCATTGCCAGATACAGTTTCCAAACCACTCCATTAAAGATCTGTTTAAGATATCTCTAGTATCAGCAGCTCTATGATGGACGCTTCTCTTGTACAATATTGAGGGAGTATTTAGAAGTGTTCAGGATGAGGAGAGCTTTCTACGAAATTTAAAAGGCAGAAGAGCTAAGTTTATAGGCCATATACTACGACTCAATAGGTTGGTTAAGAGAATAATAGAAGGAACAATTGAGGGGAAGAATCACAGAGGACGACCCCGTTTAGACTACATGAAACAGCTTATGGTCGATATGAACTACACATCATATTGTTATATTTTCTATACTTTGATATATTTCATCATTATTTCTTAATTTCCAACCTTCTGAAGTTTTTCGTGGGCCTAATATGTTCCTAATAATTCGTCTTTCCAATATTTCTAGTTCGTCTAAATTATAATTTAATGCTAGGCATTCACTTGCATATAGTCATTCTGCCTTCACTAATGTACTGTAATGCCTTATTTTCGTATTTTTAGATATGCACTTTTATTGTAAATATTTTTAGTTATACCATATGTTCTTTCCATTTTATGAATCCTGTCTTCTATAGCAGATTTTTCTAAACCATTCTCTTGAATTATTCCCCTAGATACTTAAATTTTCTAACCATCTCTATTCGACCGAGATCTGTTTGCAGGAATTTTGGAGCATTTTTAATGTTCGTGAGTTTGTTTTTTTTCTGCAGAAATTCTTAAGCCTGTTCTACTGGCTATGTCCTCTAAAAAATTAACTTAAACAGTTTATTTCAATACGTTTGTTCCTTCTTCCCAATATGATTTGTGATATTTTGCATTCCTTTAATTTTTCATTCCAGATTCTCACTACTTTCTCCAGGACACAGCTGAAAAGAATTGGGGATAAAGCATCACCCTGTCGTACACCTGTATTTATTTTGAACGGTTGAGATATTTCTCACATGTATTTTATTTTTGAGACTGTGTCCGTAAGGGTTTCACTGATTAGATTTGCCAATTTTTAAATTATTAATATTTTTTTTTATTAGTTACTTTTTTTTTATCTTTTGGACATGGGCCCGCGAGCGTAAGGGAAATTCCTGACAAGCGCCGAATACAACGACCGATGTAAACAGAGAGAGAAAAGCACAAACCGACGGCAAAACTGGCTGTTATCTAGTCCGGCTCTCGTCCTTGAACGCTTCCAATATCTGCCACGGTGCGCAAACTTGTCGAACAAGCTCCACCCGGCATCAGTTGATATTTTATTGAGGAGGCAAACTTCTTCTTCGCTCGACAGGGAAAATATGCAAAATAAAACTCGCTTATACACACGTGTTTTTTCCTCAATATTATTCACCGCTAAAAATGAGAATATATGACGCTGACGCGAGCCGGTGTGTCATAAATCACCAAGTTTTTCTTAGAAAATTAGAAAGAGTGGGGGGGGATGGAGTAGAACTACCTACACCCGATAAACGTTTGTGCTCATATTTCATAACCTTAACAATGTATCCATCACTTTGTATTGTAATATGTAGTAATATTATTTCCAAATTTTGTACCATATTTCATCGTAAACTCTGAACTGTCTTTCGGCCAACACGAGAACCACAAACGCTGGAATTATGTACATTCTTCATCTTTACAACTTCAGTGTATGACTTGGCTAGTTCGACGCGACGTCACAAATCATTTACCTAGGCCTAACACTTCCGGTTTATTTTGTACACATACACAACACATATGAGGTTTGTCTAAAAAGTAATGAGACTGATAGAATAAAATTATTTATTGATGCATTAACTACAAAACAACTTTATCTCCTTCAAAATAGTTCCCTTGGGAAGCCACACACTTACGGAGACGTTGTTCCCAGTGATTGAAACAGTGCTGGAAGTCTTCAACTGTCAACGCCTTACCTGGTCCATCACAATCTTTTGGATGTTCTCCACACTTCCCCGGAGTTGGCCTTTGATTTTTGGAAATAGGAAATAATCACATGTACTAAGATCAGGGGAGTAAGAGGCTGGGGTACCACAGGAATGCCGTTTTTGACCAAATACTCGTTCACAGAAAATACGGTGTGACATGGAGCGTTATCGTCATGAAACATCCAAGAGTCAACAATCTCTGGCCGGACACGAATGACCCTTTTTCTGAGTCTCTCAAGAACCTGACGGTAGTAAGTTTGATTGACTTTCTGTCCTTGAGGCACAAATTCCTTATGCATAACACCTCGAATCTCGTCGAAAGTAATGAGGGTTGACTTGATCTTGGATTTGCTTTCTTGCTTTTTTTGGCGTGGCGAGTGCGACTTTGCCGTTTGTTTCTGTGCCACTTTGCCGTTTTGTTTCTGGATCTTACTAAAAATCTACGAATCATCACCTGTTATGACACGTTTCATAAAATCTGCGTCATTCTCATTGCGCTCAAAAAGGTCAGGACACACATTTTACGGTTGTCCTTCTGTTCCTGAGTGAGATTTTTTGGAACAATTTTTGCGCGTTTTTTTTAGCATGTTCAAATCGTGCGTCAAAATTTCATGAACTGTCTTGTGATTTAAATTTAGTTAATAAGCAATATTTTTTGGACTTCTGTGCGGCGAGGTATGGCTGAGTCTCGACTAGGGAGTTGTATCACAAACCCAGCAACGTGCAGAGAGATATAATAACAAATTTAGTGCTGCATTAACTGTTTTTGCCATGTTTGGCGTGCGCGCGCGCATTTTATTGTCAAGTTACGTACCAATTTTATTACACATGTAATAAAGACGTGATATTTATTGCACCGCTGTTAATGGCACCCAACTCACGCTTTATCTCTTGTCCTTACTGCACTTTTAATGTGACATTTGTTGTACAGTAATTAGTATTTTTATTTGGTTCTTGTTCGACACCGTTTTAAGTGTTTTTCCTATTAAACGGACTATAAAATTGTACGCTTTATTTCACACCGTGAATAATCGCTTGTACAGCTTAGCAACGACAATCCTTACTTGTTATAATTAACACGAGAGAGAGAGAGATAGAGAAAGAGGGAGAGTGTGTGAGAGAGTGAGAGGGAGAGAGACTTTAGTATAGAAATCTCATAACTCATTCTGCAGTCGGACGTCTGAAGTAACCTTATTTGTGTATTATACTATACTATACTACTATTTAGCAGTGGCGGCTGGTAATGTTTTTGACTGGGGGGGGGGCAAAATTTAGTTGTACCCATATATTATGTAAAAAAACCCCAGTAGAAACTAAATTATTGCTATTATCATCAAATAATTGTAAAATTGAATCTTTTACTTCACTACTAAAATTATTGTTAATATCAAAAACCTACCTTGCAAACTACCAATATTTAAACAGTGTTTGAAACTAAAATTATTTATAACCCCGTTTTATAATTTTGTTGTGTAATATCTAAATTCGGTTTTGGTGGCCCTAATTTTTTTAGTTCTATTTTCTTTTCGTAAGTAAGTGAATTTGAAATAATCAGTCGTTTAATATTACTTACCGTATTCATAGCCATTTTAATCGTTTCTAACAAATACGCACAGGCTCAAGCCTACACAGAATAAGTTACACGTTTATGTAGGCCTACGCAAGGTTCGACAAAAACACTATCGTACACAGAATACACTGCCTAATAAAAAATAAATTATTAGAACATTACGTTTACACAAAAAGTACAACAAGAACACAATCAAAACTACATAAAACACAAGAGAAAATATATGCACTTATATATCTATATCTATAAAAATGAATGTTTGTTTCTTTCTTTCTTTCTTTGTCCCGTATGCGTTCCTATACCATTCATCCGATTGCGATGAAACTTCGGTGAGTTGTTGTGCGCACGCCCGCGAAGGTTTATGAATTTTTTTCGATGGGGTCCTATGGGGGGTTCTTGGGGTCTTCCACATCTCCTCCTAAACCACTGGACCGATTTCAACCAAACTTGGCACAAATATTTTACGCAACGGGAGAACCAACATAGGATATGTGTTTTTTCGATATGATACTTCGGGGGGTCCTTTGGGGTCTTCCACATCTCCTCCTAAACCACTGGACCGATTTCAACCAAACTTGGCACAAATATTTTACGCAACGGGAGAACCAACATAGGATATGTGTTTTTTCGATATGATACTTCGGGGGGTCCTTTGGGGTCTTCCACATCTCCTCCTAAACCACTGGACCGATTTCAACCAAACTTGGCACAAATATTTTACGCAACGGGAGAACCAACATAGGATAGGTGTTTTTTCGATGGGGTCCTTTGGGGTCTTCCACATCTTCTCCTAAACCACTGGACCGATTTCAACCAAACTTGGCACAAATATTTTACGCAACGGGAGAACCAACATAGGATAGGTGTTTTTTCCGACGGGGTCCTTTGGGGGGTCCTTTGGGGTCTTCCACATATTCTCCTAAACCACTGGACCGATTTCAACCAAACTTGGCACAAATATTTTACGCAAAGGGAGAACCAACATAGGACAGGTGTTTTTTCGATGGGGTCCTTTGGGGGTCCTTTGGGGTCTTCCACATCTTCTCCTAAACCACTGGACCGATTTCAACCAAACTTGGCACAAATATTTTACGCAACGGGAGAACCAACATAGGATATGTGTTTTTTCGATATGATACTTCGGGGGGTCCTTTGGGGTCTTCCACATCTCCTCCTAAACCACTGGACCGATTTCAACCAAACTTGGCACAAATATTTTACGCAAAGGGAGAACCAACATAGGATAGGTGTTTTTTCGATGGGGTTCTTTTGGGGGTTCTTTGGGGTCTTCCACATCTCCTCCTAAACCACTGGACCGATTTCAACCAAACTTGGCACAAATATTTTACGCAACGGGAGAACCAACATAGGATATGTGTTTTTTCGATATGATACTTCGGGGGGTCCTTTGGGGTCTTCCACATCTCCTCCTAAACCACTGGACCGATTTCAACCAAACTTGGCACAAATATTTTACGCAAAGGGAGAACCAACATAGGATAGGTGTTTTTTCGATGGGGTTCTTTTGGGGGTTCTTTGGGGTCTTCCACATCTCCTCCTAAACCACTGGACCGATTTCAACCAAACTTGGCACAAATATTTTACGCAACGGGAGAACCAACATAGGACAGGTGTTTTTTTCGATACGATCCTCTGGGGGGTCCTTTGGAGTCTTAAAAAACTAACTTATTAGATCTGGTCACTATGGCAACCCAATGGAATAGATACTGTTCTAAATATATTATCGCATTAAATTGAAGACCACGCGAACGAAGTCTTTATATATTATATATATATAAACACTTTCTTTCTTTGAGTGGCATTGCAACGCATGCCGGGTACTCGCTAGTGCTATATGAAAATATATGCTATAACAGCAACAGAGAAATTTTGGACAACTCTTTGGGTTTTGGGTCTTTGGGCAGCTCTATGAATTTAGCTGCGAAATCAGAAAGCGGGCAAAGCCCTACCTGTAATGGCGGATGCTCATGTAAATGCATAGACATGTGTACACGTCTCTTGCCCCGCTCCCCGAAAGACTGGCCTATGCAGAGAGGACGATAGCGAAACCGTCCTGCCTGCGGGACCATGCCGAAAACATCGGGTGATCGCTATGAGTCGCCACAAAAATATCTTTCAATAAGGATACTACACATTATCACATTATAGTTATATTATTGACAAGTTTAATTTGCAAATTTAGTGGGAGGGCTGCGCCCTTTTTGCCCTCCCTGTACGAGCCGCTACTGCTATTTAGTAAAAGAGTTCTTATATCTAGGCTCCCAGATAGACAGCACTAAGGACACCAACACTGAAATAAGAAGAAGAATATATCTCGCAAATAAAACATATTATGGATGAAAGAAGCATCTGACACCTAGCTTCATCTCAAGAAGCACGAAATGCAAAATTTACAAAACACTTATCAGGCCAGTGCTGACATACGGTTCAGAAATCTGGACAATGACAAAAAATAGCGAAAGACTTCTTGGTTGCTGTGAAAGACGGATTGTTAAGAACAATATTTAGAGGAGTACAAGCAAATGGAACGTGGCGCAGGCGCTATAATTTTGAACTATACCATCTTTACAAAGAGCTGGACATTATTGTCAGGATAATCAAAATATACAGGCTAAGGTGGATTGGACACATGGAAAGAATGGAGGAAGGACAGCCCACGAAAGATATTTTCTACCAGAAACCAATGGGTAGTAGAAAAAGGGGAAGATCCCGAAGTATATTCAAAGACCAGATAGAAGAGGACGTCAGAAAGCTGAACATAAGAAACTGGAACCCCGGGTACGTAATAGGGAGGAATGGAATCGACTCTTGTTGTAGAGCTACGGCTGATTGTTGGGAACATTATTGCCCGAGATGTTACGGCGTTGTCTAGAGTCTATTCCGACAGACGTTTCTACTTCACCATCGGACGTCACCATCAGTGTCGGTAACAATCGGCACGGTGTCCACCAATTCATCCCAGTGATGAGATAGGGACTATGTATTTTGTTTATAAATAGTAATATGCTACTACACTTCCTGAGCTGCAGAACTTGCTCACTATTCTGAACGAAATACTTTTATTATTGCATAATTTTGATAATAGATAATTTTCGATTTTAGACAGTTTTGATTAAATTGTTTTAAATTTGTTTTGACATATTTTAAATTTAAACATATATGTGGGACAATCTATAGCACTTTAAAATACAAAACTAGGAAAGACACTAATCTTAAGTTTTATAAGACTATGGCTGTACCGGTGGCGCTGTATGGGAGTGAGACACGGGTAGTTTCACAGAGACAAAGAGGGAAGGTTACATCAGCAGAAATGAAAATGCTCAGGTTGGTCAAAAGGTGCACGTTACGAGAGAGAATAAGAAATGCACAGATAAGGTGAGAATTACAAATTTCTAACTTACAGGATAGACTTACAGAATACAAGGCCAACTGGAGTAACAGATCGCCTTCCCAAACGTGGCTTGATTTATCAATCGGGGTTGGCACAGTTAGTATTTATCGACCGCAGATTATCACCTTGAATAGAGCCGCCGATCCGTCGTGTCGTCGTCATTCTGCTCTTTCGGTGTAGCCCTTGTTTAATGATGTACAAAAACATGACAATAACGTAACTGATGAGAGACGAAATATTAAGTATGACTGATAACAGTAGCTTTGGTGCTAACGTGTAACAGATTAAATGAAGGAGCTACAACGTCGGCCGATTTGTCTTCGTCAGCTGTTTTACTCATAAACGGCGTTTATATGGTACAACAATGGCGGATCCAACAACGATGCCGATTGTTGTCGGCGCGCAACAATGCGCGTCGTCTCATTGTCGCAAATGTGTAAGTAGACGGCAGACGGCGTCTCCTCTATTACGTAATGCTTGTGACTCAGCCGTTGCTGCACCTTTGCATATGAAAGCCGCGTTCCCGTTTTGTTGGCTCTCGCTCGCTTACAAATGTGGTATAAATTCTTCAGCACTTTTACATTTCCCTTGCAAAATATTTATTTAAAGAAAAAAAATAGTGCTGTGAAGACTTCAAATGGTCTGAAATTCCTTTTACGTTTATTCGTTTCTCTTGGTAAGCGTTTCACAAAGTAACGTTCAACGATTCAACCCCGTGTCAAGTTAACCTAACGTAACGTATTACTCTGTAATAATAAAAATTAATAGAAGTAAGAACGTACGCTTGAATGTATTTGTACGTTTGTAGCGTATTTAGTATTTACATTATTTTAAGAATGTGAATGTTGTGAATAAAACTTGTATTCTTCGTAGTCTTCTTCTTCTTCTCGTGATTCTAGACTACGACTTCCCTTCCACCGAGACACTCTCTTACCCGTTTGTCTCATTCATTAACTAGTACGCTCCCTGAGCTGCAGAACTCGTTCATTGTTTTGAACGAAATACATTTAATATTATGTAAACCTCATCATCATCACCACCACCATCATCATCAAGGATGGTTTGTTCCGATCTGAAATAGGCAAAGATTAGAGCTGGTCACTCCAGCGCTTCCTCGGACGTTCCACACCTGTCCTCGGCTTATAGTTCCATAGTTGTTTGGGGATGTGGCAGTCATCCATTCGGCAAAGATGTTCCCACCAATTTAGCCGATACTGGGAGATCCTGTCGAGTATACTCATAATATTCAGTTACTGCCGTATATCTGTTTCTTCTATGATCATGGAGATAATATGCCAGAGAAATCTCATTTCAGCCGCTTGGATACGACTGGCCTTGCCTTTCGTTAAAGTCCAATTCTCAGATAAAGAAGTGTGGGAAGGGCCATCACCTTGTAGAATTTTAGGCGTGTTCCTTTACTTGCTGGCTTAAGAGTTCACCTAATGGTCCCTCACATACTGTAAGGTTGAACTTATGCAACTTATTCACCACGTCGTTGATTGCATTATAAGACACACTGTGGCCCAGGTATTCAAAATGTTAGGTAAACTTTGATATTAATAATTTTTCATTTTTACCAGAAAAATTACGAAAATCCTAATTACTCTACTATTTTTCGTTTAGTAAAGTAACAGTTGTACAGCAGACAATCGTACAATAAACGCTACAAAATTTCAGATTTATGTAAAAATTCCTTAGAGTGTGACACACGGTTGGATTTTTACAATGGCTTCAAATTCCTTACCCCTTTTTTTGGGGCCTGCGGTTCAGAAATTTTGAAATGTCTATAACCAGAGATTATATTAAGATTTCTGTTTAAATTCTCTTTACGTTGATACGGCGCATGAATGCTTGCGATTTTATCAAAACTGTCACCCGTATTTTCAGCCCTGCCGTGTCAAAATATTCAGATTTTCAGAAATGAACACTAACACTAAATTTCATAGTGAAACACTAAATGTAGATTATGATTAAAATGTCCTTTAATTTGATACTCCACATGCACTTTCACGATTTTTTCACAATTCTGACCCACTGACATTTTTGCCTCCCGCCCCTGTATATTTGTGGGGAGGGGAGATCAGTCTAAAAAACAGTAAGGTTCTATAGGATGAAAATATGGAAACGCATGCCAGTCTTTAGGAAATCGATTTACGTTCCCGCCAGATGAGACGTCTGTAAATCGATTTAAAGAGACTTCACACCAAGACCAAGGAAGTCAAGTACCCCCCTGTGTACAGTCTGGGAGAGAGACTTCTGTGTCTGGAGAAGGCTACAGCTATGCTCTTGGCCGCGTTAATAGCGATCCTCCGTTTCGCTGCCCACTCAACGTATACGCCCAGCTGATCCTACTCGACCTTACCCCACCCTACCCTACGATCGACAGCATACGAGATGTGTTCAAAAAAAGACCGAACTATTTGTATAGCACGTCAACCTCTGCATAAAGCGACCTGCTAGCGACAGGTTTTGACGCTGGAATGCCGTTTTCTCCGTCCCGTCATGATCATCAGTTTCCGAGCTACACGCGCTGTAGTGGCCACGGGCACACACCGTCCGGCGGATTTATAACGAAGTGAGAATGAAGATCTTAACACAACACGTAGGTATAAAATTTTGCTGCTAATTTCGTAAAATCTTTACAGAGCAATTTCCATTCCATTCCAAAGCTGGCATTACTATTTGCATTGGTACGTAGTTGTTGACCGATTTCAAAACAGATCTCTTTCTGATCGTCGTCAACAAACGCAGTAAACATTTTTAAGTGATACGATACATTTAAATTTGTCTATCAAAATTTAATTTTACGATCTTGTACGGATGTGCATTCTGTCAGAAAGTCTCGACAGTTAAACGACGATTTAGAATTACCACATCACGAGGTCTCTTCCCATGATCTTCGACATCGCTTTGATCTGGACCGGCCATTGTTTTACCCTCTTCAAAATTTCTTAAACTAATCGTTGGTTTCATGCAGGCCTCCGCGTATGCTTTTAATTCACAACCAGAATGGCTGTGTCACTAATCCGCCGGTCAGCGTGCGCACGATCCCACTCAATCTGATATAGCTCAAAGACTAATGCTGATAGCGGAACAGAATAAATGGCAGTTTGTTGTCAAAAACTATCGCTAGGCGCGCTTAAAAGTCGCAGCGCGCGTTGTTTGTGCGGGTTGTTATGGTATTCAAAAAGTTCGGTCTTTATTTTAACAAACCTCGTACGTTGCCATGTAGTCGAGGAACATGGCCAATCGGGTTTTTGGCAAGTTCACTGATGACACAGAGATACCGTGGGGGGGCTGAGAAATCCACCAAGCCCTTAGGACTGACGGCCAGAGACGAATACATCACAAGCGTAAAGCCGCCTACGCATTATCCATCGCCGCTGTCCAGCATGCTCGACGTCGGTGATGGATTTACGCATCACACTGTCGTGTAACTCGTCCAGCGTGCCAGACGTTCTTTAGTTCTCGTTGTGTTTTGTAAAAATCATTTTATTGATTTTTCTGTATTAAAATTAAAAAATTGTTCTGATAATTTTGTTGAAAATCATGGCACCTGTTTTATCAAGATAACAGAAAATGAGTGTTGTTTTAATCTGCCGAGGATACGTTCCACAGACATCTATTTAATTTATATTTTTCGATAAATTTTGATGTTATTTCACGGCCCATTATGAATTGTAATTAAAACAAATTAATAATAACAATATTTAAAATAATAACTGCTAATGATATTTGAATGTATTATGTAAACGAAGAATAAACTAAACTAAATATTCAACTGAAATTTTATTTGAACCGTTACTTATTAAGTATAAACTAAAGAATGAATGTAACGTAAAATTAAACAGTAAACGTTTATTAAACGAATGTGCTCTAAAAACATGTACTGTACTTGCTCGAAAATGACAATTTGATAGACAGCAAGCGTACGCATGATTAAACATGCACGATGCACGATTCCTTGACATCCGTCAACACTACACACGATCCATCCGCACGTCGTGCGGCTTGAGCTGATAGTCTTGCTGGACTCATTTTTCGTCGTGCACATCCTTCAAAAAATACACGAAGTGCGGATGGATGTCAAAGCTACGCACTGTCGTTTTTGACTTGGTGTCCGTCATCACGTCCAGCGGGGATGGTTAGTGAGTAGCCGGCTTAATAGGTACGTTGTATACGTACACTAAGAAGTGCATTTAATACATTACGGTACAGTGAAACGCTAACGGCTGGGGTATTGTGTTGTGTCGTATTTGCATAATACAGCAGTAGCAGCGGAGGCGGGCGGTGGCGAGTGCCAAATGTCATTGCTGCTGTGACATTTCAGACTGGTGGTCGTTGTTGTCTCGTAGCTACTAAATCAACAACAACCGGGCTTGATGAATTCTCTGTGCTCAGTTTTGGAAGAAGAATTATATTTGTTTAGTTATTTACTTAAAACCGACAATACTTTGATGTATAAAACACGCATATTCGCGCGCGCACACACATACGCACATAACACACACCAAGTTGGGATTATCCATAACGCTAGGATACACTGCAGCACCGGGCACCAGGACCTCAGCTGTCAGAGGGGGCACCATCCAGCCCTAAATCACAAACAACTTTTTGAAGATAATAAATGTAAAAAAAAACAAATGTCCTCGGTCCAAAATCATAAAAGATGTGTGCACACTTTTCGACGATCTTCTAACAGAATTGAGCACTTTGTGCACGAGTAAAATTTCAAGAAAGAGGGTTTTTTCAAATCGTTCGAATGAAGATGATAGATTCCATGATACTACAGTTTGTCCGCTTAAAATATTGAACTGGATTATTGATTGTAAAATGATTGAAGTATTTCCGAACATATACATTACAAATTGTTATTTTAATTGTAATAACTGCAGGAATATTAGTGACTTGATTGGTTTCTGTATTTTGTTTTCCACTATACCGTACGACGATCTGTAGACCGTCGTAACAAAATTTAGAAGTTTTTGATAACTGCTCAGGAGTCTTCTTCTTCTTCTTCTTCTTCTTCTTCTTCTTCTTCTTCTTCTTCTTCTCCTCCCCAACCCAGAGGATGGTGAGCCAGCATTTTCCCCTTTCGTAGCAGGGGCGGATCCAAAAGTTAATGTCGGGAGGGGCAAATCGATTGGCGGGGGTCCCCCCCCGAAATTTTTTTGTAAACATAGGTCATAAAACACAATTTATTGTCTACTTATACATATTAAATCATGAGTAAGCGTAAACTTTATTAACTTTTATGACATATATTACTTTTCTTTATTATCTAATACAAGTGTTACACAAAGAGTGTAATATATATTTGCTCTTCATAATGTTACTCTTCAGTAAATTTGCACTCATTTTGTAGATCGCGGTAATAGCTTAATTGGTTATTACCTTCAAACCTATTTTTATAAAAAAATATAAAGTATGACATACTGAATAGCTATAGAATGGGATGAAATGAATCATAATAAGTTGTATTTAATAAAAGAAGAAATATCGTTTTTTTATAACAGTATTATATTAAAATTTTACACACACGAAATTACTATTAAATGGACGGTGAACATATTAAAAAAAATAAATAAAAATCAAATACAGTGACCGCCGCTTAATGTGATCACAGTTACTGGTACCGATTTATTCCTATACCGTTTAATGCATTTAATATTGTTACCACTTGTTAGAATCAGCCACTTAATAGAATCAAAGTCATTGGCGGCTTACTGTGTATGTGTAGAAAATGCTTTTAAAAATATTTTAACATTATACGATATCACGCCTAAAATAAAGTTACAGTGTCTTTATTTGTATAAACAAGGACTTGGTTAGTTGGTTGCCAACCTACTAAAAATTTACTATGTGTAAATAGGGCCACTGTTTACCAAGTAAGATTCTCTGGGGGGGGGGGGCAATTGCCACCGTTGCCCCCTTTCTGGATCCGCTCCTGTTTCGTAGTCAGTCTCTTGACCTCCACATACCTTCTTTCTCCTTTTATCTCACCCATGGATTCCTGTCTGGCCCTTCCCCTCCCACTACGCCTCTCGATGAGAATCACACTGCTTCTCCGGTGCCAGTCAGCGTCCTTCTTTCGACCACTGTCTTCAAAATCTCGTCACTAGGCACTCTTTCCGTCAGCGATAGTCTTAAGGCCATCCCCCAGCACCACATCTCAAAACCTTCAAGGTAGCGCCTATTCGTTTTTCTCAGAGTACAGGTTCCGAGCCATGTGTGCACATACTCCAAATAAAACTCTTTATAAATTCCTTCGTAGTATCCCGAGACACGTTTCTGCACGCCAGAAGAGATTTACAATTGTTACTTTACCAAACAAAAAATCCCTAGTAGCGCAACAGGGATTTCCCTCATTTTTCTTATAATTCAAAAATTATCTAACATCAAATACACATGTATCTAATATCTAACTGCAGAGACTCTGGATTGCAAATATCCGCACTAAAGACCAAGGTGATGGATTTTCGTGAAACTGATCCCGTACGGGAAAAATTGTATAGATGGTACTGCCCTGGAATAAGTTAGCAATTTCGAATACCTGGGCTACAGTGTGTCTTACAATGCAAGCAACGACGTTGTGAATAAGTTGCATAAGTTCCATGCAAGTTCCTAATGGTACTGTGCGGGACTATTAGAGGAACCCTTAAGTCAGCAAGTAAAGGAAAACGCCTAAAATTCTACAAGGTGATGGCTCTTCCCACACTTCTTTATGGGTCTGAAATTTGGACTTTAACGAAAGACCAGGCCAGTCGCTTCGAAGCGGCTGAAATGAGATTTCTCAGGTACGTGGCAGGGGTGGCAGGGTATACTCTCCATGATCAGAGAAGAAACACAGATATACGGCAGGAAGTGAATATTATGAGTGTACTCGACAGCATTTCCCGGTATCGGCTGAGTTGGTGGGAACATGTTTGCCGAATGGATGACTGCCGCATCTCCAAACAACTATGGAAATGTAAGTAGAGGGGACAGAGAGGTGGAGCACGTCCGAGGAAGCCGCTGGAGTGACCAGCTCTCATCTTTGCCTGTTTGAGACCGGAACAAACCATCCTTGGTTTAATCCTTGAAGATGATGATTTAATATCAAAATTTATGTAATAATAAATGAACTCAATAAGAACCGGGTTCTGCAGGTCGGGCAGTTTACTAGTTATTTATTTTGGTAAGTAAATGATGACTGTTCTGATCAGCGACATTAACGTGGTTTGAAAATTGGCTTAGCGGTATTTGTTTGTTTTACGAGGAGATTGGCAATTACAGGGACAATTAGCTGCTGCATTATAAGTTACATTGTACATTGTGTTGTGTACCGGATATCCTGGATTTTGAATTATGAGCGAGCTAAGGGCGGTTGCGGTCGAGAGGGCACCTACCTCAATTAGGTGAATCTTGTACCACCTTATCGTCATACAGTGTTCTGGTACCAGACACCACTGCCGCCCGCGCCGTTTACATTCCAGGCTCGACTTCTCGTGTGTTCATATGGCATTCCACATTATACATAATCCAGTCTTCTTCTCTCCTTTCACTATTCATTCAAACTCCGTTGTTAGCAGTCCTCCATTTATCCTCGGGATATGCAGGGCCGCCGCTAGGGTGGTTGCCGCCCGTGTGCAGTTTTACCTTTGCCGCCCTCCTGAGTATACTTTTCACATATTCTACTTTCCCACACTATTTAATATTATTATAATTAAAAATTGGTACAGACATGAGTAGCAAAAATTGGCAAAAAATTAATACATTTTTCAAAAACTTATTCAGCTGAGTACTTACATGATATAAGTGGAAGATGTGGTCGTAGAAGTGTTAAATACATTTTCAAAAATCGTCTTTTCAGAGTTTTTATAACACTAAAGTTTATTAAAAGAGAGTTTTTCGCGCTTTGCTTTCAGAAAAGTTTTTAATGACATTGCTCAAATCGATTATTGCTCTTTTTAGTTTTTATTGAAAGCCCGACAACCGTTTCTGTTTTCTGTCAGACATTTTGAAGATATTACGAATATAAACCGTATACAAATACGACACGTCTCAGGATTACACCGCTAGACCGTGACCAAAAAGAAGACCGTACTTGGAAACGTCTTAAGCATAACTAACAAATTTCTGTTACTGCTTATAAACTGTTGTTGTTTGGAATAAAAGTTGACAGTCCCAAAGGCGCCCGTTCTTCAAATCAAAACATAAATAATTTCTTATCTTATCGGGTAGGTACTTTATAGTTTGCCAGCGTCGATATGCACGCTCCTGTCTACAAAACCACATTGAGACCGCAGCTATAACTCAGATATAAATGTCGCGCAACAATACCTACACGCTTTCTTGGCAGTCAAAACAAAGGCTGATGCCAGTACACTTCGCCAATGCTAACAAATCAAATATCAAGAACAACTCAATAAACGTTAATGTCATATACCTAGACATATAGTCGGTATTAATTGTTTCAATTTATTTTGCAATGTCTGCTGATGAATTTGGCAGTCTACGGGCGCCCGTGTGCGGTGCACATTTCGTACATATGGCGGCCCTAGGGATATGAGTAACAGAGTTCCATTTGTCGTCTTGTAATCCTCAGAAATGTTCCCCTTCCCTGATTTTTTTATGCAGTTTTCATTGCTTATTATAATATTTATCCATCTTATGTCGTCAATTCCCGATCAAATCCACAATTCCAATCGCCTCTATCCTTTTTCCTCAGTATTCTCTCTGAACATAAAGTAAAACACTCCACCTCCGGTATCGTCTTCGGGTCCAAGATCATTCTCCTCCTCCTCCTTCTTTGCGGATTGTCCTTCTCCCGAACATTCTGTTAAAAAGTTCTGCTGCCCTGTCTGTTGGTTCGCGAGTTTTAAATTATTTTCCAACTAACCACAGGTCTAAGCGATGAGGCAAAAAGTCTTCCTACTTTTTGCTTCTTCTCCCACTTATCTCTCTGCACTCCCTGGCTATCCCCTGCCCTTCCTTTCGTCTGACTTCAACTCTCTATTCTATCCCTATCGTTTTTCTCCTCTTACTCCTATACCATGTCTGGTCTATAGAAGTCCCTTATTGTGAATCTGGTCATCTCTTGTTGTTGTTGTAAGATCAGTTCTCTTCTGCTTCCCACTCTCTGTCCATCTCCCTGCCTATCTATCACTGTCTCTTTCTCCATTTCTTTCCCACTCTGTCCGTCCGTCTCCTTCTCTTCCTTCCCTCTTTCTCTTTCTGGTTTTCTCCGTCTCTTTCTTTGTCCCCATATTCATATACACAAACGCGTTTTTGTTATTAATGTCTGTGTTACCTGCTACTTGGAGTCGCGCTTTCCTGGGGGTTTTTTGCTCCTTCCTGAGGACTTCCTACGTGTTCAACACATAATTCTCCAGGACTTTATAATCTTTACAAAATATTTTTGTTAAGGATACGGTTATCAATTTCGTCATTCCATCTTATTCTACAGCTTGCTCCGTCATTGTTGCGGCTATTCTTTGTACTTATTATTTTCCTTTCGAATACACTAAGAAACTTGACATCTGCTAATCGTTAAAGTATAAAGCTGAAAGTAGGTCTCAGTATCATAAGCTACAACGGGTCTCATTAAAGTTTTATGCTAGTAAAACTGTGTAAATTAGAATTACTAATATTTTGTCTTTGTTTTATGTTTACAATTTTAACTTGTCTGTAGAAGTTTTTATAAAATTGCTTCACAAGTTTTCTTTCTTCATTTCGTTATACGATACGACAACAGGGAAGAGAGTGCGGAAATCACATAGACAGGCAATCTCATTTCATCGAAACTGTAATATCGACCTTCTCTATTGTATTACATATGTTTTCTTTTTTTCTTGTTTCAAAGTCGTTTCGCTTTCAAGAGAACGCTGTATTTTCTTTTTTCACGTAAAACTCAGTGTTTTTGTTTATATAGCATAACAAATAACGATGCCTCGTAAGAACGCCTATCTTTTGTTCTGTCTCTGCCTCTTCAATACTTGTTTACTTGTTTGTCATGTGATAAAGTAAGAATTCGTTGAGTCAAGATTTCCGTTGCGCTTTACAAGTCTCACTTCGTGAGGTCTCCAAGAACACAGACAATTCAAAATAAATTCTCGTCGTCGCCCTACGAAGTGTAAGATGTACGGTTGACAGATTGAAAGTTTATATAAGATGTTGTGGTACTAAATATATTATTGCCTATTATCATCAGGTGCAATTAATCGCTTCTTGGCGGGGATGGAACCTTAGCATTTACTCTCGACCCCGTTAGCTTGGTACTGTTCGTTTTCTAACTTTAAGTTTATTTCAATTAATACAGCTGTATTTGAATATATCTCGCAAATAAACATATTATGCTTAAAAAACCATAATACACACACATACATACACAGACTCCTGCTTTTCTCTGTGTACATCAACGACGTGCCCAAGTTGGCCATGTTCGCCGACGACACGGCGGTGTATGCCGTCGATCGTCGTCGTGCTGAAACGGCAGTTATCTGGCTCCAGAAACAGCTGGTCGAATATGTTGAGTGGGCAGAGTCTTCTCCAGGCGCTAAGGCTCCCTGACAGACTGTACGTAGGAGACACTCCGTTGCCCTGGTCTCGAGAGGTTAAGTACCTCGAGCTTCACCTCGATCGACGTCTCATCTGGCGGACACACTCCGAGCAAGTAGTCTGCAAGACCGCCAATCGACTATATTCACTCCGTCTACTGCTATGCAACAATGCTATGACCAGCCGCCTAGGGAAACTTGTCGTATCCACATCCACCTATGTGGTGCCGATGGATACCTACGCTATCCCCGTACGGGGCTACTTAGCCTTCAGTCTCTCCTGGACCGAGGATTGCGCTGGGCGTGCAAACACCACTACCTGACATCTAATAAGATTATCCATGAATCCCTGCGTGTCCGTTCCCTGAACGCCACTATACGGACACTGTCCCGAAAATTCTATCGTCTCACCGTTCGATTTCAGGCCAACCACCTCATTAGCCCCCTCGGTCGCTACCAGTCTGTGGCAGGTGAGTCTTGGACCCGGCCTCGGCGTACACTAACCCTCAGTTAGAAGACCCGCGGCCGGTAGCAGGCCACACCCTTAACATCCAGTACTTCTGTGGTCCCTGCGGCAGAGCTCGGGACGCAGCACACGAGCGGGCGACGGGTATACCCTTCGTCCCGCACAGCCCCACGTGGGTTGGTATAGACTGCAATAAGTAAAATTTCTGTCCATTTCTCATGAGATGTCCCAGATACTGAAGCTTTCTTACCTTCACTGTGTTAATAACTTCCCTATCTTTCTTCATCTTTCTAACAACTTCAACGTTAGTTATATGTGCTGTCCATGAAATGCTCAGTATTCTACGTTTCGAAAGATTCTCAGTAAAGCCGCATTTCGAAAGATTCCAATTTTTCAGTTGTGACCTCAGTCAAAGTCCAAGATTCTACACCGTAGAAGAGAACCGAAAATACGTGGCAGCGTAAAAATCTCATCTTCGTGTTTATTGTTAAATCGTGACTCTTGAATAAACTGCTCTTTCTAGTGTACACTGTTCTTGCCTTTTCAATTCTGTTCTTTATTTCTTGAGAGTGGTCCCGTTGTTCATTGACTGTAGTACCAAGATATGTAAATTGGCTTACACGTTCAATTGGGCCTTGGTTTATATTAAGGGTGCAGTTTTTGAAGTTGTTCTTAGATACAATCATTAGCTTCGTTTTATTAACGTTGATGTATAGACCATATCTACGGCTGCTTTCTGTCACTCTATTCATTAGTTGTTGCAGCCCCTCTAAGCTATCTGCGAATATGACGGTATCATCCGCATAACATATGTTATTTATTCTTTCACCGTTCAGAGAGATTCCAACATCACATTCATCTAAAGCTTCTCTAAAAATACCTTACGAGTAGATGTTGAATAAAAGCGGAAATAGTATACATCCTTGTCTTATTCCACGCAGAATCTGTATCTCTTCAGTTTTCCCTTTATCTATTCTAACCAGTGCAGATTGGTTCCAATACAGTGTAGCTATTATCCTTAGGCCTTTTCCATCTAACCCAACACGTTTCCATCTAGTTTTCACTGGATATGTAAATTTGCTTACACGTTCAACTGGCCTTTGGTTCACATTAAGGGTGCAGTTTGTTAACTTGTTGTCCTCCTTATAACCAACTGAAAAGCCAAGATGACTTTCGTTAATACTGCCGGCTTATATCATGAAATCGTTGGCCTTCAATTAATATTATTATTATTTACTGTTGTTTAACACAGAAAATATTATGCAAATTACACGCTTTTGTCACGCAGTAAACAATACGAAATCACAGTGGGCGTCGTCTCGTTTCACACAGAATGTTTTATTATATTAAGTAAAAACAAACACACACCAAAATTATGCAAATGACCGCGTCCAACTCGTCTTCTCTCTACAAAGAGTCGAGAAAAGAACTCGAGACGAGAAGAAGAAGAAGAAAATAAGAAACGATTATTTCGGACGTTAAATTGTTGTCGGCAACAGTCATTATATTTCATTGTTGGGTGTTAGGAAAGACAATACGCGCAGACAATATCTGTTTGCGTTTATGCGAGGCGGCGCCCCGAGTCATACCCAATGTGTACACACGTTGTTTTACGGGAGTTTTTTTGTTTTGTAGGGGTCAAAAGGTCATTTGCAGACAGTGTGTACCAAGACCACGCTGCACAACACACATGAGACGACAGTAGACTGTAAATCATAATATTTCTGCCCAAGCATTATGCATGCTAACAGTTATCTGTCTGAAAACGGTTTTCTTTGCCCCACCTCACTCCCTCTCTCTCTTTCTTTCACTCGCTGGTGTATCTCTTCTTCTTAATTTCTTTTCGTCACGCTATGCGCATCCATCTCTCTCGCGCCTTCAGCTCTTTATTTCTTAGTCTCCTGTACTTTCCTGTTTCTTTTCCCTCTAACACGTTTCTGGTTTTCTTTTCCTCCTTTCTTTTTCCTCTCTCTCTCTCTCTCTCTCTCTCTCTCTCTCTCTCTCTCTCTCTCTCTCTCTCTCTCTCTCTCTCTCTCTCGCTCTCTCTCTCTTATCACGCCCTCTCTCTGTCTTTCTTCTCATTCTCTGTCACTTTTCACACATACACACACACACACACACACACACACCACACAAAACTCTGCCTCCTTGTTTTTGCTTCTTCTCCCACTTATCACTCTCCACTCCCTGGCTATCCCCTGTCCTTCCTTTCGTCTGACTTAATCTCTCTCTCTTCTATCCCTATCGTTTTTCGCCTCTTACTCCTATACCATATCTGGTCTATAGAAGTCCCCTATTATGAACCTGGTCATCTCTTCTTCTTGCAAGATCAGTTCACGTCTGCTTCCCACTCTCTCTCCCTTCCTATCTCTTTGCGTCCATCTCCTCCATGCCTATCTGTCACTGTCTCTTTCTCCATTTCTTTCCCACTCTGTCCGTCCGTCTTCTTCTCTTCCCCCTCTCTCTCTCTCTCTGGTTTTCTCCGTCTCTTTCTTTGTCCGTAATAACGTTTGTGTTATTAATGTCTGTAGTTATCCCTACACTTTCAACTGTCAGAGCTGTGTGCATGTCCTTCGCGTATCGCTTTGTCAATAATTTACCCCCGCGTTCCCTCTGCACATGTGTGCGCGCCCCTGCATGCCTCTCTCGTTTCCCCTCTCTTTTCGCGTCTCCTCCTCCTTTTTAACGTTCTCGCTCGTCTTTCCATTCATCATTTCCGTCGTACCTGTCATAAATTTTCGTTCTTTTCTATTTAAAAAAAAAACAACAAAAAACACTTAGGAATAAAATATTGACAAGACAAATTTATTACTCTCTTACTACTTCGTCCACACCCGCACACAACATATTATATTTGCCATTACTCTTGCCAACGATTTTACGAAGTGGAATATTTTAATATTAATATTTTAATATTTTTACGCTAAATTTATTTTTCCTATGAATATTTATGTCCGACGCTACGGTCTAGTCTCGCGTTCATTAAAAATCCGTCGTTTATAATCCGTTAACGTCAAGGACAGGTTGTTAAGCGTTTTTACCTTTTTTTACATTACTCACGGTGTCTTGACAGCGAACCTGGGCACGCGCGTGCGCTCCCCCGTGACGAGTATTTAGTCTACGGGACAAGTTGCAGTTTTACACACACACACACACACACACACACACACACACACACACACACACACACACACACACACACACACACACACACACACACACACACACACATGATATCTCAGGAAGTGTCTGGTCATACTTCTTCTCATTAGAATAACGAACAAAATCTATATAATTCTAGGTCCTGCTTTTTTTTTTACAGTGGGACATCACGACTAGGTGAACACATTAATGGCATAAAATTGATGTTATCAGATGTAACAGATGGCTTTTTACAAATTTTTTTTAAGTAGCTCCAAACCAGCCTTTTATGGGAATCATATAAACTAATAAACTAAACTTTATGAGTAAAGTTTGAAAAGTTACATGAAAATTTTCACAAATTGTTGCAGAAAACCCTCTGCCTAAGTGCTTGAAAATGAACCGTGTGTCTCTGAATCTTGTAGAAATTTTAATTCTGAATTACTGTGTGTGTGTGTGTGTGTGTGTGTGTGTGTGTGTGTGTGTGTGTGTGTGTGTGTGTGTGTGTGTGTGTGTGTGTGTGTGTGTGTGTGTGTGTGTGTGTGTGTGTGTGTGTGTGTGTGTGTGTGTGTGTGTGTGTGTGTGTGTGTGTGTGTGTGTGTGTGTGTGTGTGTGTGTGTGTGTGTGTGTGTGTGTGTGTGTGTGTGTGATAGAGAGGGAGAGAGAATAGAAAAATGGTTATAGTGATAAACAACTTGTATGTTCGTTCAAAACAAGACTGGAAAAATTCGATGTCTAAACCTGGAGACATGGATCGACGTGCGAAACAAGTCGACGGTATTCGAAGAACCGAAGCAAAGTTATTACCGAGTCCCGTTAGCTGTACGAAAACAAAGCCTGGATCGTAAATACCAGGATCCTGTAGTAGAAGGCTAGTTGCACACACATCGATTTCGATCGTACGGTAAAATATCGAACGATCAAATTCTTTTAGTAGAACGAAGAAGAGCATGGGAGCTTGCACACGGTACGATCTCCACACGGCACGGCACGATCGTCCACTGCCACTGCAAAAGACGGTCGCCGTGCCGTTTCCGTGAATTCAGTGGCGTACGTGACCCAATCTTGCACACTACACGAGTACGGTAAAAATCCGTCTTCATTTGACTTGTTGGCTTCTTACCAAACTGGGACCTATTTCATAAAAGTAATTAATATTATTAGCAAATTTTATTAAAAATTAATATTAGTTTTTTTTTTTGTTTTTTTTTTATAAACATTTCAATTGAAGTCTTAAAATCCTTTACTAATATTATTAGTTTAATAATGAGGAGGTTCATGCAGTTCATCGAACTGAAGATAAGAAAATAGTTGACAATACGAAAAAAGTTAAATGTTTTGACATACGAAAATAGTTGAAGAACTTGTTCTCATCATTTCGAAGTTCTTCTAAAACGTGTGGAATGTTCCTGCTTGTTCCCTTTTCTCGTTAATTGGATGAACCCAGTAAGTTCGTTTAATCCTACGACGCCCGAGACGACGGTACACCAACCACACAGCAGCAACACGTTTTGGACTCATTTTCCATACAACTGTGACTGATCTCGAGCTAAAATGACTGCACTCTACACGGGAAAAACCGTGGTGTGTGCAAGCAACGCACATACGATAATATATCGTACGATATTTTTCAGTACGATCGAAATCGATGTGCGTGCAACTAGCCGAACTTGTAGAACCAGTCGGGTGTTTATAAGCGTATTTCTTGGCAGTTACGAGAGCAGTAGACGTAATTGCAGAATATGATGATTGGCAATGTAAATTAATAAAATGAAATCTCAGTTTTCTTAATAATGACAGGCACTCAAAATTTGGTCAAGAACTCAGGGCTTTCTGTTAATCAAGTACTGTCAAATGGAAATGCTGAAGCCAACGCAAGGAACAAAACTGGTGCAGCATATGCTGTTCACGAAATCTACAGTAGAGGTGTGCTGAACTAGTATTTGAAAATAACAGGTACGAACGAAACCGTTTCAAAAAAATAACAAGTATAAATACCTGTTATTATATACCTATTATGCATATACCAGTATTATATAATTTGTTATGAGAAATAAATTGAAATTAAAAAGTATTAACGGTGTTACTTTACACTGTGACTTTATTTAGCTGTTACTGTTTAAAAGAAAAAAACGAGAGAATTTATACGTAGGCCTATCTCCCTATGGAAAACTAATTTTAAGTTTTCACTAGGAGTAAAACAACCTGCCATAGATTTAATATTAAATTATTTATTCCATTTTGGTTAGACAAATCAGTTGCGAAACTCGGGCAATGAAATTTAGAGTGCACGTAATAGCACAACAAATAATGTCAAAAAATTTACGTGACATGTGCAGTGAAGTTAAAATCATCTCCGAAATCACATTAACAAAAAGTATTATATGGCCTATCAGCCACTCTGTAGGTTATAACACAATGTAACTCGCTTTTTCAAAATTTACCCAGTTGGTGACTAGTATAATACATAATTTGTTATTATAATCTGTATTATATATCAGCATACCACACGAGAATAAATGTAACATCAGTATGAATTTCTTTCATTTATTAAAAACAGCTTCCTCTCTTTGGCATAGAGATATCCCGAACCTCGTTGTTTTGCTTCGTTTCCTACTTGAAGTATTCAGCACCAAAAAGTGGCTTTGTACTCCTGTACTCGTAATACACGTAGTACTCGTTTACTTGTTTATTCGTCAGTTGCGTAGGGGGGTCTCGGAACCACGAGGCCGCGAGTAATCAGAACGGATATTTCGACTTTTCAGTTTTCAGTTATCATTGAATCGGAACAGGTATTTCATCTTTTCAGTCACTGTTATATCCGTTCCACAAAAATATCGTTCCAAAATACCTGTTATAGGTATTATCGGGCCCACCTCTAAGCTACAGTACTTTCGTTGCTTACCATCGCTTTGCTTAGCGCGTTTGTAATATTCATCAATCTCTCGCAGCAATGCATGCATAAGGAAGGAGGAGTAATTACATACGTGTACGCGCATAACAGAGAGAAGAAACCAGCAATAACAGTAAAATAATGATGACGGTAATTGAATGGGAAAGAGAGAGAGAGAGAGAGTTATTGGACTGCGGCCAAAGATTCGCTGCTTCGATTGATGTGTATGCAAAACGCTTTTCCAATGCAAACAGCGTACAGACAGAGGGCGCCCATTTCACCTGATGATTGCCTGTTTATATTTAGAAATTGATTATTTGCTTTGTCGCGCTTATTGAATTATTGCTTTTCACTTGTTTGACGTAGACGAAATAATATAAAATAACCACGTACGTCTTCTTCTTCTTCTTCTGTACATTTTGAAATAATTATTTAAATAATTGACGGGTTTGTTTTGGAAACGCGCCAACAATCTCGCGATGCGAATTATTATTCCCCGCAGCAGTGTATATAATTAAATCGGTCGTTTTAATTATTTTAATAGTGTTTTTATTTATCAGTGTTTCTGTACCATCACGCATAATTTACCTTGATGGTGGCACCATTAGTGCGACAAAGTGCGGCAGGTGAAGTCATCACTGCATGAAGAATATGACTTGATCACGTGAACGAATCGCTCTCGAAAAGAATAAAATTTAATAAAGCAAATTTGGCAGTAGCGTGGCGTCCATGTAACCGTTGTTGCCGGAGGCAACAGTACTGGAAATAAGAGAAAATAATACAGTATTAATTATATCACAGAATAAATACTTTAGTTATTGAATAATTTGAAATCCGAAAAATATTAGTAGGGAAACTTGAAGAAAAGCGTAGCATTGCTTTCAAACTGCTGGGCGCTTGCACCGTCTTGTGTTGCCGGCTCAAACGTCGGCAATGTTTTACTGCGTACGGTCATTGACCTTGTACTAGTTGTCACTGTACAAACGGGAGGGGGGACACTCGTCCGTCTAACGTGTTGCCGCTGTATAAACCGGCAAAACGCTCGGTTAGCAGATATGTTCTTTTTCGGAACTGACGTGCAGCAGATACTACGTACCTATTTGTGTGTTGTTCGTTTAGTCATGTGTTTCTCTGTTTGACTTTATTATTTTTAATTCGATTATTTGTGTTCTGATTTATTTTGTGTAAGTATAATGAGAGTCAGATCCCCGTTGAACCGTAACCCTCTTCTTCTCCCAGCAAATGATAGAAAATATTCTAAAAAGAACAAGAAAAAATTCGAATTAATTTTTAGGTTAAGTTTTAGGCCTATCTCAACGGGCAAGAGGTTTTATGTACCCACGCCACGCCATTGAAATACGGCGAAACAATTATAAAACGCACGTTTCTATAAAGACACGTTTCCTTTTATAATTGCTTACTACATGTCTTTTTCACTTAAGTTTGTCTTTTAAATATGGGTTTTTTATTGAATGTTTTTCATTTAAAGTGTCGCAGAGTAGCGTCCTCTACCGGCTGCGTTCGAAGTTCGAAATACTTATTACGTATTCAGTATTGTATTGTGGTTTCAAAACAAATTTCGTCCTCTCTCAGGCCGGCCGCACAGACAGAACCGTTTTGACGCATTGTGTCGCAAAGCGACGCTTCGGTAGAGAGACCATTGAGACATTTGCTCACGACAAAAAAATTTCTCGTCACCTATTTTTCAGCTGTAAAATCTGTGGTTCGTGACAGGCATTATTTTTCATCTAATTCAGATTCAAATACACCTACAATTATTTCTATTTTATACTCAATAGCAATTAATAATAATAATTTTTTAAATTTTTTGTAGAGGGGAAAAAATGCTTTATGCACCGTCAGAGGAGGAGGCCGTGCTCTTCCTCTGGTGTGTGGGACTCTCACCTACTAAATAAGCCACCTATAATTCAGGCATTCACATCCACCCTGGAACCACAGTAATATTAATAATTATTATAAATGCACAATATTCGAGAATCAGAAAGAAAGGGCAAATCATGCACTTTCCACGTAGGACTAAGGGGAATATAAAATCCCCGCCTTGTGTGCTTAGAATCTAGCTCATGCGCAGTTCAATATGTCGCGAGTTGTTTTGTTGCGAGACATAAATCGAAGGAGCTGTCTTTGATCGCAAGGAGCCTCGCGACACCTCTAGACAATGTCGCAGCCAATGTGTGGCAGTAGAATCAACTGCGACGCTTTGCGACACGATGAGCCTAAACGGTTTTGTCGCGAAACAAAATGTCACTCCAGTGTGCGGCCGGTCTAAGTAAGTTGTTTAGAATTCTTAATCAATTTTACGTGTAAATTCCTAGTCAGCTGTTCACAGTTCGCAGCTGATATTTTGTTTCTGATACGTAGATTGTTACTCCATTGTCGAACCTTTTCCTGTCGATCATTTGTACCGTTCTCTTCTGTCTGTCGGTCGTCTCTCTCTCTCTCTCTCTCTCTCTCTCTCTCTCTCTCTCTCTCTCTCTCTCTCTCTCTCTCTCTCTCTCTCTCTCTCTCTCTCTCTCTCTCTCTCTCTCTCTCTCTCTCTCTCTTCCACGTTGTATGAGTAATATTCGACATATTCGACCTTTAGACCTATCTTTCGACGACATGTGAACATCATCATAAAGGTTTGGTCGGAACATTACATCGTTCGAATCTTTGTCTTATAAGTTCACACGGCCGGTGTCAATGTACAGAGTGATTTAAAATTGCACGGCAATCTCTCGGATGCTGGTTCTGTAGCTAAAAATGAGAAAAAAGTCCATATAAACATAGGTCCGAAACGGTTTGTTAGCGAGTTACGCCTCGCGAACCAGTTCGCCCTGATTTCTGCTCCCACGGTAACATGACGCCGTATACTGAAATTCTTGGGGTATAAAGTGAAGGGTAAATATGGTGGTTTCTTATGGTTTTGATCTGAGAAATTGAACAAAGGAGGTGCCAGATCTCTGTCTCTGTTAGTTTCTAAGAAAAACTGTGTAAAATACAAAACATTGGAGTCGAAAACACACATTTTTAGATCAGGTATAAAATAACTTCGTTAACTTGCCGACAAACAAATAAAACTAATTACTTCAGTGTAGAAGAGTGTAACCCCGCGCGTTTACAAAACAACTCCTAGATCAAACACTATACTATTGATTTTTTCTCATTAAAAATCGACCACACCGTTAATCGTACACTGAAACCCGTTATCACCGCCTCATATTTGCTATAAAATACCCCCTGTAACGGGAGTAAACAGTAACACAACTTAGATTGTATCAGACGTATACCATGGACAGTAGAAGGTTCTCTCTCTCTCTCTCTCTCTCTCTCTCTCTCTCTCTCTCTCTCTCTCTCTCTCTCTCTCTCTCTCTCTCTCTCTCGATAAGATATGAAAAGTAGTTGACAGACTGACGGTTAAGCCGAGTCGACAGAACACGCCTGGTTGTGGTACCTTTCTGACAGTTATTAACCTCCTGTGTGACCAGGTTTTTGCACTATGACGTGAGACGTTTCCCTGTGCCTGATCAGCCGCAGTGATTAGACGTAAGCCGATTAAATAAACACGACGCGTTGGATTCAATTATATGTTCGCGCTGCCAGTAGCTCGATCTGACAGCTGGAATAAACTGGCTAGAAAATGTCCGTGGGTAACTTACTTTAAGTGTTATAATCTCTTTAATAAAAATTAATCCGGTAGAAATGTACGTAAATCGTATATACAAAGTATCGTGGAAATAATATTCTGTTAAAAATGTCACATTTTTCTTCTTCTTCTTCTTTCAGGGAGTAGGTGAATCACCCAAAGGAATATAACCACTTTGGGAACGCTTCCTATACTACGTTGTTCAGTACGCTTGTGTTTGCCAAACTCCCTGCCATCTGGCATCCTATTCAAATGAGCAGTTCGTCTGTCCTTGTCATCTGCATTACTATCTTGTATATTAAAAAGGTCACCCCTTTACGAATCCCTTCATTGTAGAATCTATCTTTTCGTGTGCAGCCTTTAAACAGATCGCAAGAATGTCATCCCCGATGGTTGTATCGTACTCGTATCGTGCTATTTGTTGTCGACATAAGACATATACATAAAATACCTACAAACATTTCAAAGACTCTTACCTCATTAGGTTTACGAAAAAAGTACCTAAATTTGGACAACTTAACATTCCCAGCATAGGGCCTGTCGACTCTCCTTAATCCTTGAATTAAAGAAGAAGATGAAGAAGAAGAAGATTATTGTATACGAGCGTCTTAAAACAGCCGATTACCAACGCCGTGCAGAATTTGTTTTATTAAATTAATGTTCTGTATTGTGCAATGTTTCCGTCCCGACCCGATACCGAGATAGACAAAGGTTTTTATTTATTATAGTGTTTGCCATAGTTAGTTGGAAAACGTATTTGTTGATGCACCATTGAACGTTGGTTGTCCGCGGGCGTGTTGCACGCAACTTTGCATATCAAAAGGTTTCTCGAAGACCCGGCCGACAACTATGAAATCGATATTTTACACTCCGTCGATACGCTGTTGCATTAGAAAGTGTATCGATACGTAAACGGAGAGACGTTTCTGTTGCGTGACCTTGTCTCTCTCTCTCAACGTATCTGTAACAACTCGTCTGGATCGAATACGTACGTATTTACCCAGAGAGAGAGAGAGAGAGAGCAGATAAGTGCTGTTTGTCTGTATTCATGAGGGTTTAATCATGTTGATTTGCATAATGTATGGACGACGTCTGTTGGCCGGCTGAAAGTGTATAGTGAAAACAAGAAGAAACAGAATTCGCCCGTAAGTTGTGTTTTAATCTGCCCACATACGCCAAAGCTGTCTGTTGCCATTTGTTTTAACGCTTTTTACAACGGTTTATTTAACCAGTCTCGATCAGTTCATACGTCGATAGCTCAACGTTCACGCCTCTCTCTCTCTCTCTCTCTCTCTCTCTCTCTCTCTCTCTCTCTCTCTCTCTCTCTCTCTCTCTCTCTCTCTCTCTCTCTCTCTCTCTCTCTCTCTCTCACGCACGCGCACACGCGCGCGCACACACACATCTACAATATCGCGTGTACCTGAGTACGGCACATACAAAGTGACGGTGTGTGCAATATGTGAGGGGGTGGGGGGTGGAACGCCCAAGTGACCGGGGTTTATTCCGTACATAGCTAACATCAGGGTTTTAGAAAGGGGGTCATCTGTGGATGTGCATTGTTAGTTTGTTTGTATCGCGCAGTGGTGTGGCGTGGGTGCTTAACACCTGTTGCCGGTTGTGATAGGCCTAAAACGTGAACCTAAAAATTAATTCGAATTTTTTCTAGTACCAAGTGTTCTTTTTAGGGCCTAAATATTCTTTTAAGATCCAAAAATTTTTTTTGAGTATTTTCTATCATTCGCTGGGTAAGGAAGGGTTCAACGCGGTGTGACTCCTATTATACTTACACAGATTAAATCAGAACACAAATAATCGAATTAAAAAAAATAATAAAGACAAACAGAGAAACACATGACTAAACGAACAAAACACGAATAGGTGCGTGCAGTAGTAACTGCTGCACGTCGGTTCCCGAAAACGAACATAGCTGCTGACTGAGCGTTTTGCCGGTTTATACAGCGGCAACACATTGGGTGGACGAATGTGTCCCCCTCCCCTCCACAGTTTGTACAGTGACAACTACTACGAGGTCAATGACCAGACGCAGTAAAATTTTGCCGATGTCTGACCCGGCATCACAATACGGTGCAAGTGCCCAGTAGTTCGAAAGCAACGCTGTGCTTATCTTCCAAGTATTCTTACTAATATTCCCAAATGTATGTGTTTGGTTTTGTAAAGTTTTTCATTGATAGCAAGTCAATGAATTTGTGCAGCAGAGCAGAGAAAGCAACCGACGCGACGGGGACAATTTGTTCACTTCCCACTCTGTAAAGTTGGCACACAGCAGCAAACAAAGGGTTTCCACCGTTTAGGCAAACTAAAGCATAGTTTACTTAGTGACGTTCCATTTGGCAACAGTTCACCAGTAGGTCAAGCCGCACTCATTGATTACATCTTGGACCAAAACTGAAACAGGTCAGCCAAAGATAATATGACGAGACACCGAGCATGCAGATGTACAGTATTATGTTAATATTATTACGACATTAGAGAAGATGCCACGCGTTTCTCGGCTGTTCCAGCGGAGCCCGACTATAATGTGTGTGTGTGCGTACATATTGCTATAAATACACAGCGGCTATCATGTGTGTGTGCTCGGCGGGGTATAAATACAAGTACTCAGCGACGCTTAGTTCAGTTTTAATAGCGATTTATTCAGCGCGGTCCGTAGTATTGTGGCGAGTGTTGTGTGTTTTTTTAATTGTGCGAGCTATATTAGTTGACATGATTATTGCGTGTGATCAGTTTTTATTTGATTTGTTGTAAGAGACTATCTTGTTGATTACAAACTGTTTAATTGTGATAAATAAAGCTGGTGAATAGTGATTTAATTGGTGTCGTGTATTTTGTTTTCCACTGTACCATACGACGATTAGTAGATTGTCGTAACAATGCTTTTGATTGTTGCGCTGACTTGACTTTTACAAGATGATTTCATTTATAGCCAAATTAAACAAGATAATAGATTTATACAACTCAAAACCGGAAACTTTTAAGTCTCGCTGCCTCAGTCCCATTATGAAATCATCACTCAGACTCAGAAAATCTACATACATATATACATAACCAGCACTACAGTCCAGGATGATGCTTGGCCTCCCTAATGATACGCCTTCAGGTAGTCCGACCATGTGCCTTGGTCTTCCACGAGCCGACACGCATCCTAGTCAAGTCAACAGTTGTCCTGATGAAGACAATAAATATTGTCGAAACGTCGACACAAATAATATAAAACTTCTGTTATACATATAGAACGAGCCTTGATAAAGTTTCCACCATTAAAATAAAAAATATACAAATCAAGGTAGAATATGCGCGGGCCAAATGTTGCACTGAATGAAGTCGGGAACGAGGAAATGACATTAGGATTAAGTTACTACCCCCGTAATGTTCTGTGTATACCATAACAACAGTTAATCTATGTATATTTATGAGCGTACAAGGGCTAATAGCTGGGCGATGGTGGAGTGTGAGAACAAGATACCAGCACGCACTCCACACCCTCCTACCCCTGTCAATAATTGACATTCGACACGGCCGCTGGCCGACGGCGTTTGTTAGAGTGAAACCCTTTGTATAGGAGGTCGTTATTGTCCACTGTTTAACGGCGATTTGTACAGTTGTGTGTTCATTTATTATATAATAGCGATGATGCGATCGATGTGGCGGTGGCGGTGGTGGGGAGTTTGTAATATCTAATTCTTGTTGTTGGGGGTTAATGTTGTAATATCGATCGTCCGTCACGTCGACGAGTTTACTTCATCCTGGCGACTGTGACTAATAAGTTGCCGCAACGGCTGCGGCTGTTCGATTATTAATAAAATCTGCGGTCGCCTTCACGCGCTAATAAGAAGCTGTGTGTATCAAATTTCCTGTCACGTGGAGACAGAGCTTAAACTTGGTGAAAACTGTTGCGCAAGTTCTCAGTTTTAACTCGACCGTTTGGCATTTGTCTGTCTGTCTGTCTGTCTGTCTGTCTATTTGTTTGCGATATGTCTCACAATAATTTCAGAACGCATCAAATGTGATTTTAGTAAAAGTTGACATGCGTATATATGATTTGTCCTACAGAATCCTATTGTTTTTGAGATTCATTCCCTCCAAAGTGGCATGAAATCTCCCCCCCCCCCAAACGTGAAAAGGATGAGGAGAGAAAAACTTTTAAAAAATCGCAAGAGCTCATGTGAGGTATCAAATTAAAGGGAATTTAAAGCATAATCAGTGGCGTGTCGTGGTCACACAACACCTGTTGCCGGTTGTGATAGGTCTAAAACTTGCCCTAAAATTAATTCGAATTTCTTCTTGTACCAAGCGTTCTTTGTAGAGCATTTTCTATGATTCACCGGGGAAGAAGAGAGTTCCGGTTCAAGGGATCTGACTCTCATTATACTTCCACATAATAAATCAGAACATAAATAATCGAATTAAAAATAATAATAATAAAGATAAACAGAGAAACACATGACTAAACGAACAAAACACAACTAGGTATGTAGTAACTGCTGCACGTCGGTTCCGAAAACGAACATTGCTGCTAACTGAGCGTTTTGCCGGTTTATACAGCGGCAACACATTGGGTGGACGAGTGTGTGTCCCTCTTCGCAGTTTGTACAGTGACAACTACTACGAGGCCAATGACCGCTCGCAGTAAATCATTGCCGATGTCTGAGCCGGCAACACAAGACGGTGCAAGCGCCCAGCGGTTTGAAAGTAATGCTATGCTTTTCTTCAAGTTTCACTACTAATATTGTTCAGATTTCAAATTATTCAATAACTAAAGTATTTATTCTGTGATATAATTAATATTATTTTCTCTTATTTCCAGTACTGTTGCCGCCGCCAACAGCGGTTACATGAACTACATGCCACGCTACTGAGCACAATCTAATTATAATGTCCATTTTTGTGAACATTTGTGAAGAGGTCAAAATTGAGAAAATATAACTGTTTTGTTATTGAAGGGTGCCAGTCCTAGTTTCTTGAGTCTCAAGTTTTTAGTCGACCATTTGACAATATAACTGTTTTGTTATTGAAGGGTGCCAGTCCTCGTTTCTTGAATCTCAAGTTTTGAGTCGACCATTTGACAATATAACTGTTTTGTTATTGAAGGGTGCCAGTCCTCGTTTCTTGAGTCTCAAGTTTTGAGTCGACCATTTGACAATATAACTGTTTTGTTATTGAAGGGTGCCAGTCCTCGTTTCTTGAGTCTCAAGTTTTGAGTCGACCATTTGACAATATAACTGTTTTGTTATTGAAGGGTGCCAGTCCTCGTTTCTTGAATCTCAAGTTTTGAGTCGACCATTTGACAATATAACTGTTTTGTTATTGAAGGGTGCCAGTCCTCGTTTCTTGAATCTCAAGTTTTGAGTCGACCATTTGACAATATAACTGTTTTGTTATTGAAGGGTGCCAGTCCTCGTTTCTTGAATCTCAAGTTTTGAGTCGACCATTTGACAATATAACTGTTTTGTTACTGAAGGGTGCCAGTCCTCGTTTCTTGAATCTCAAGTTTTGAGTCGACCATTTGACAATATAACTGTTTTGTTACTGAAGGGTGCCAGTCCTCGTTCTTGAGTCTCAAGTTTTCAGTCGACCATTTGACATTGTCTGAATGTCTGTCTGTGTCTTTGCCGTGTGTCTCACGATAACTTTTGAACCCATCAACCGATTTTCGTTTAACTTGGCGGGTGCGTGTCCATACTTTTACCCTACAGAATCATGATTTTTTTTAGACTGATCCCCAAAAATATGGGACGGGAGGGTAATATGCGAGAGGATCAAAATTGTAAAAAAAAATCGCAAGAGCCCTTGTCGGGTATCCAATTAAACGGAATTTTAACAACAATCTGAATATGGTGTCGAGTTTTGAAAATTTCTAAATTTTTCGTAGAAATGCAAAAATTTTTGAAAAAATCGCAAACATTCGTGTGGGCATCAAATTAAAGATGATTTTAATTAATAACAATTAGTGTTAATGTGTTACGAAGGCTTACACGGCCGGAGTTATTTTGGTTAAAATTACTTCCCGGGCTGTTTGGCTGTGGTCCAAAGTTTATAACAAAACCAGACGTTCCGGCAGTGCCACCGACTGCCATCTTCAGTGGAAACGAGCAACTCTAACGTGAGACAATATACGTTAGGACCACAGTACGTTACGGTCCATACGTTAGGACCACAGTACGTTACGGTCCACACGTTAGGACCACAGTACGTTACGGTCCATACGTTAGGACCACAGTACGTTACGGTCCATACGTTAGGACCACAGTACGTTACGGCCCATACGTTAGGACCACAGTACGTTACGGTCCATGCGTTAGGACCGCAATACGTTACGGTCCATACGTTAGGACCACAGTACGTTACGGTCCATACGTTAGGACCGCAGTACGTTACGGTCCATACGTTAGGACCACAGTATGTTACGGTCCATACGTTAGGACCACAGTAAGTTACGGTCCATACGTTAGGACCACAGTACGTTACGGTCCATACGTTAGGACCACAGTACGTTACGGTCCATACGTTAGGACCACAGTACGTTACGGTCCATACGTTAGGACCACAGTACGTTACGGTCCATACGTTAGGACCACAGTACGTTACGGTCCATACGTTAGGACCACAGTACGTTACGGCCCATACGTTAGGACCACAGTATGTTACGGTCCATACGTTAGGACCGCAGTACGTTACGGTCCATACGTTAGGACCACAGTATGTTACGGTCCATACGTTAGGACCACAGTACGTTACGGTCCATACGTTAGGACCACAGTACTGTTGCAGCTAACCATAGGACGAAACGTTTGGTTTGTTATAAACTTTGGACCACGGCTGAACAGCCCGGGAAGTAATTTTAACCAAAGTGTAGTGTTAAGTTTTGTAAATTTCAAAATTCTGGGAACCGAAGGCTCAAAAAAAGATATTGTTACGACGCGGTCTCACTGATCGTCGTATGGTACAGTGGAAAACAAAATACAAGACACCAATTAAGTCACTAATCACCAGCTTTAATTATCACAATTAAACAGTTTGTAATCAACAAGATAGCCTCTAACACCAGGTCAAATAAAAATTGTTCACACGCAATAATTATGTCAACTACTAGTGCCTCACACAATTATAAAGCACATAACACTTCGCCACAATACTTCGAACCGTACTGGAATAAATCGCCACTTAAACCAAACTAACCGTCGCTAAATGCGTATATTTATACCCCGCTGAGAGTCCAGAATAATCCATACTACGCGTCAACTCTACACTAGAGCGTAATTCCTTCCGGCCTTGACACAGTGCGCGCGGCCGGCGAAGTCTGGAACAGTCTCGCTAATGCATGTTGAGAATCACGTACGCACACAACGTTACAGCTGGTTCCACTAGAATAGCCGACAAAACACGTAGAATGTTCTGTAATTTCGTAACAATATCAAAATTTGTGCAGTCCAGCAGGGTTGTGCAGTCCAGCAGGGTTGTGCAGTCCAGCAGGGTTGTGCAGTCCAGCAGGGTTGTGCAGTCCAGCAGGGTTGTGCAAATCATTACTCAACGAATGTGATTTTCAGGGAATGTCAGCTCTTACACTTACCGATACACATGAGTATGAGCTACAAGACATACGGATCTCAGTCAAAACGTTATAATCACCTCCCTCAAATCGTCACTACAGAAAGAGTTGGCCTAAGACAAAGTGTTAATTGGATGTAGTTTAAAAATGAATTGTCGGGAGTAAAGAAATTGTCAGGCTTTCAGGAGATTGACTGTAATGTCAGAAATGGCGTTTATGTCTCCGCTAATGACACTCTGCACGAAGCAATTAGCCTCGTTACTGTCTGAACAGTCTTTGGACAGTATTTTTACCGTTCCGCTGACGCAGTGCCTTCTTGATATTCATTATCTTTCGCTATTCAGTCGGTTGTTAGTTTTAAAAGACCCTACTTTATGTTACTAATAATAATAATAATAATAATAATCTTATCTTCTTTCGTTTGTATTCGGCTGTTATTTTAATGTAATTTCTTATGCTTTTCAAACTTCAGCAGTTTTACTACTGCGTTTAATAGAGTCGTGAAGTTAATTCCCAGGTAAGGTTTTGTTCCTTTTTGTTTTATGCCTTTCGTAATAACAGCAGCCAATGAATTTCATTTTTTAAGGCTGTACGCTTGCTCTCCGTTTTACGTTTATCAAATTTCAATGACTAACAAAAATGAATTATAATTTAGACAAACTAGAAATATTGGAAAGTATTAGGAAAATATTAGGCTCACGAAAAAAAAACTTTTAAAGGTTGGAAATTAAAAAGTAATGATGACATATATATATCAAAACATAGAAAATATAACAGAAACAATGAGAAAAAGAAGATATTATTTTTTGGACATTTACATAGAATGGACGACAATAGGTTAACAAAACAGATCTTCAAATATATGTGAGAAAAGAAGTCAACATCAAGTTGCATTAATGAAGTCCAGAAGGATTTACAAAAAGATAATATAAACGCAGCAGAAGAAGCAATTGGAAAAGAATTTTTCGGGCAAAAGTGTCAAAAATGGAACGAGCCCAGGGTAAGAGAGAGAAAAGCGTAGGTTCAAAGTGGACTGAAAACAGGAAGAAAAGACATAGTGAAATGGCGAAAGAATATTGGAGAAAAAGAAAAGAACAAGGAAGAAAAAATTGAAATTACCATGTTGTCCTCAGATGGCCGATACAAATATAAAAATGGAGTTCACAAACACTAAGTTCTTCATCATCGTGTTCTTATTATTATTTATTATCCTTCCCCATATTCTCACTCTTTTTTCTTCTTCTTGTCTCCTTCTTGATCCTGCTCATTCACCGTTTCCTTCGCCTACGATAACTACTGCTGCCTGCTTCTTTTCTTTCTCTTTCTCGTCCTTTCTGTATGCTTTTCCTCCTCCTCGTCCTCCTCCTACTACTACTACTTTTCGTTCCCTGGTGCCCTAAGACACCGGATTTTCAGCTGATTCGATTTCCTAATCCTCAGTTCCACCACCGTTTTTCCTCGCGTTTCTTATATCATGTGCAGCAACAATTTTTTTTTGTCTGTCTTCCTTATATTTTTCTGTCTTTCTATTTCTGTTTGGGCAATCTTCTTTGATCCATCCTAGTAATGTCTCCATATGGTTCCAATTGCAAGTTATTTGTGTTAATGAAAATGTGAATCCTCGAACAAGTTAGCAATTTTGAATACGTGGGCTACAGTGTGTCTTATAGTGCAAGCAGTGACGTTGTGAATAAGTTGCATAAGTTCAACCTTATGTGCGGGACCATTAGGCGAACCCTTAAGTCAGAAAATAAAGGAACACGCCTAAAATTCTACAAGACCCTTCGCACACTACTTTATGGGTCTGAGAATTGGACTTTTACAAAAGGCCAGGCCAGTCGTATCCAAACGGCTGAAATGAGATTTCTCAGGCACGTGGCAGGGTATACTCTCCATGATCATAGAATAAACACAGATATAAGGCAGGAAGTGAATATTATGAGTATACTCGACAGGATCGCCCAGTATCGGCTGAATTGGTGGGAGCATCTTTGGCGAATGGATGACTGCCGCATCCCCAAACAACTATGGAACTATAAGCCGAGGGGACGGAGAGGTGTGGGACGTCCGAGGAAGCCCTGGAGTGACCAGATCTAATCTTTGTCTGAGACCGGAACAAACCATCCTTGGTTTAATCCTTGAAAATAATAATGATGATGAAAATGTGAAGACGCTGATGGTGCCACGCCATATAATGGGCGAAACTACGGTGGTAGTATTAATATCGATAATAAGCGGTTTTGTCAAGAAAAGGAACTGGACTAGAGATAGGCCTACGTTAAGTGATTATGGAATTTCGTTGAAATTTTTAATAGCACTGGGGGGGGGATCCCTCTGATCACCCCCGTAGTTACGCTTCTGACTGAGCATAATGTGCGAACTGCTCAACAGCTAATCGTACTCACTAATGATGACGGTAATGATCGCATAATGTGCGAACTGATCAACAGCTAAGCGTACTCACTAATGATGACGGTAATGATCCCTCTGATCACCCCCCCCCCCCCCGTAACTTCGCTACTGACTGAGCACAATGTGCGAACTGATCAACAGCTAATCGTACTCACTAATGATGACGGTAATGATCCCTCTGATCACCCCCCGTAGTTACGCTACTGACTGAGCATAATGTGCGAACTGATCAACAGCTAATCGTACTAACTAATGATGACGGTAATGATCCCTCTGATCACCACCCGTAATTATGCTACTGACTGAGCATAATGTGCGAACTGATCAACAGCTAATCATACTCACTAATGATGACGGTAATGATCCCTCTGATCACCACCCGTAGTTATGCTACTGACTGAGAACAACGTGCGAACTGATCAACAGCTAATCATACTCACTAATGATGACGGTAATGATCCCTCTGATCACCCCCCATAGTTGCGCTACTGACTGAGCACAATGTGCGAACTGATCAACAGCTAATCGTACTCACTAATGATGACGGTAATGATCCCTCTGATCACCACCCGTAGTTATGCTACTGACTGAGCATAACGTGCGAACTGATCAACAGCTAATCATACTCACTAATGATGACGGTAATTCTTCAGTGTATACTACTTTGTTACCTCAGATTATGAACAAACTTTACTTCTTCAACAATACTGTTTCATAAGGTACCTGAAAAATAAAACTCAGAAAGATACCGGAATGAAGTTTTATAAAACTGTGGCTGTCCCCACATTCCTGTATGTTAGTGAGACAATGACTCTTGGTAAAAGGAACGTGCAGAGGATTCAGGCAGCCGAAATGAAATTTTTAAGAGGGACGCAAGGTTGTTCTCTTTTGGATTTGAGAAGGAACGGGGATATTAGACGCGATTTAAACATTATATCATTGCACCAGAAGATTGAAGACCACAGAAGGAGATGGTGTGAACACTTGACTCGCATACCTGATATCGTCTACCTGTGGCCGCCTTGGGTTGTCATCCTATTGGGAAGAGAGATATCGGTAGACCGAGGAGGAGATGGGTTCCGGAACAGGTCTAAGGCCTAGTCCTTGGGGTGGTGGTGCTGATGTTGATGCACAATACTGATTCACAGTTGGGACTTAGTAAATTGAAATTTCGACATTTCAAGTAGAATTAATTGCCTTCAGCTTACAAATATCAAGAAGGTGTGGGGCTGTAATTTACCGTCGACCATAAACCTGTATGTGTACATGAAGCACGAGTGTAGGTGTACATACAGTGCACGCGGCATAAACATAAATCGTATGTATGTAGGCGTACATTTAACTAAACAGCCGCCAGCTGCCGTCCGATCCGACTCACCGGCTATCGGCACACACAACACAAACACGGTTGCCGCCAACTGGACGATACTACACATGGTCCGTTCCCCTTGTATCAGATAACCACTATCTTTATCTTAATTAGTTACAACAATTCGTCCCCAAGGCGGAACATGTACTGCAGGTAATGCGTAATTGGAATATATATATATATATATATATATATATCATTTTCTATATAAGTAACTCGATGTTTCTTGCAGTAATTTTATAATTTGTGATGTTTTCAATTTGTTTCTTCTGCAAGTAGATAATAATGTATATTCTTAAAAAAAAAAAACATTATTATCTACTTGCAGAAGAAACAAATTGAAAACATCACAAATTATATATATATATATATATATATATATATATATATATATATATATTTATATATAGTGTATTCGCCGGCACGCTCCACAATATCTTCTTGTTTCTTACATTTGCCTCTGTGTGAGTATGTGTGTGTTTGTGTTGGCGCGCGTGCGATTTATTTTTATCGATTGCACAGTCTTCGTCTTCTCCTCTTCAAGAATTAGGTTATATAAACCTCAGACGAGGTTTATACCTCGATGAGGCATCCATCTCATTTTCGGACGACCCACGTGTCTTCTACCAATGGCTTTATAGTTCAGTGCCGCTTTCGGCAATCGATCCTCTGTTATCCTTTGCAGATGAACCCAAAATTGTCTTCCGTAAATTGAAATAATTTCATTTATGTCCTTTACTTCGAGTTCTGCTCTGATGTCTTCATTCCTTATTCTATCTTGCAATTTAGCCTATAATTTAAAGTATTTTGAAGAAACTGCATTTCAGCACTCTGAATCATGCCGCTTTCCTTTTTAGTCATGACCCACGCCTCACTCTGCACAGAGTCTAAAATGAAAAATATTTTTTCAATAACGATAAAAGTGCCTTAAGTATGCCCCATTCAGCGATCTACTTTTCATCTGTTTATAGTTCATGTATAGTGTAAAATGCAAGCGCTTATTTTGCGTTTTAACCTTGATAATCTAACGGAGAACCAAACGTCGAAAGTTTCGATTCATTTACGATCTGCCTACTTCAGCGTGCAAGTTTTAAAACAGCTTTCCTCTATTTAAGTTGGTTTGATCTTTATTTCCGTTAGTGCTGTGTAGTGTAAAACGTCTTCTGCACCAAGTCCAGAAGACTGCCATAGACCTTCTTCAAACATTCTGGATAAAGTTATTTGAGCAGGAACATCTTCACGCCATGACTACGGAAACTATTGGTTTGCAGTCCGAGAATTTTTGGCAGAATTTTCTCTTGTTTAAATTGCGCAGTTTATGAAAAGCTCTTCACTTTGCATTTCGCGGACGATCAAGTAATTGTAACTGAACATGAGCATGACATCTGTTACATCATTCTTCGGAAGTTAGATGAAGAATACCAGAAATGGGACTTAAGGATAAATACAAATAAGGCTGAATATTATATTCTTGTCGGAAATGCGTGCAGAGATATATTGCTGGAATGGGGAGTTGTGAGCTAGTACATTACCTTGGTCTCGTGGTTACAACAGACGAGAGAAGTGTAACAGAAATTATATTGTAAGCATGAATATGAGATTAAATAAATCTTGAAACGTCGCATAAAACTGTATTTTTATTACGACCGGAACTCGATATCAACTAGAAATCATATTTAATACGGTCGATAAGTAATATTCTTATACTTATTTATTTATTAAATTTCATCCCACAGATGTGTTGCGTATTTTTCGTAGTTAAGGAAAACCATCATCTTTTCGGAAAGTCACTGTCACCGCGTATAACTTGTTTATTAATAATAACTCCATTTTTACCGCCTAAACGGTCTACACTTTAGACAGGGTAAACTGCATTATGAGAGCCTTTTGACAATCAAGGATGACAGTGTGTCCAGCACTACGCTGATTCCGCCCATTATCATGTCATGATTTCCCGTTAACCCAGGTGACACACATTTCCACCAGGCTGAGTCGAGATCTAGGGGCTGCAAAACGCACACCTGGTCTCTCTTAAACAATGTGTACAAAGTTTTACGGGGAAAAATAGTTCACTCGAGCTAAATAGGTTTTTTTTTTTTTAAGAGTGTTAGAAAACTAATGAAAATAATCTTCAGTTGTATGACAGTAGACAGATACAAATGAACAAATGACAGAAATGGGATTTCTAAGAAGGACTGAGAGAATCCACAGTGAGAGCATACGAGGGATTTGTACAATAACAGACGCAATAGAATGAACAATGGATATTCTACAACGATGGACGAGAATGAAAATATATATTACGATGTTATCAGTGTTGCTAGTTTGGGGCAAAAGTCGCTAACTCTAGGGGATTTGAAGATCGCATTAGCGGCGAAAAACATGTTTTTAAGATTAGCGAATTTTCTGGGATCAGTTTAGGCGTTTTAGGGTTTTATTGGGGAATTTTTCGATATACTTAAATGAAATTAAGTATAAATGTAAGTACAAAAAAATAAATGCCTCCATTTAACGTTAATTTCGTTTAAAATTGTGATTTCAGTAATAATGTTATTATACAGAGACCACATTCGGTATTCGTTATTTTGTAATGTATAAAATGTAAAATATAAGTTTCATACTTTTTGTTTCTATGGTTTGTAATACGCAAGGCTTAAAATAACAGACCAACAAAATATCTGTCACATAGCGTCCCCCTATGCGTTGAGTTCCACAATATACCAGATCATAAATGTGGATGTAGGTGTTGAAAAAGTTAACATTTTATTAATATATACTATAGATTACAGAGGTTTTGAAAAATATAATAAAAGAATCATAAAAAACAATTAAAAGATAAAATAATATTTTTTTTAAATCAAGGGGGTTTTACTTGAAATTGTCATTTGGATGTTGGCTGACATGTAGCAACTTTTAGCATGTCCGAGTTGGCATCACTGAAACGATAACAAGCCATTTAGCAAGAGACGGCGTGGAAGCTGAGTGTATTCAGTCCGGAGTTAGGTTATGGTGCTGCAGAATGGGCAACATGATTTTCTAAGGCAGAAATATGTTCTGAAAATACGTTCATATGAAAATGTACAGAAAGGCATAAAGAGGTAAATACATTGCTGACAGAAGGCATTATTCCATGTCGAATGTGAGCGTTTCTAACGTGCGGGTTTTACAGCTGACACAAACGAACTTGACGTGTGCCCCCCACTCAGTGTATATGTACAAGAGGCACGATTTGTGTGACGACGGCTTAACACTTTCTCAGCAATAAATCATGTTTATCACGTCGAGTGGTGGTGGTATGGGAGGGGGTTATTATCGCCTGTAAAATATTTAAATTGTACGCTAAGCTTAAGGTTTCCCGCGGGTACAATTGGTGATAAGATAAGCCGTCTGTCTACCCAGGGGGGTGTTTCGTCTTCGTATGATCTACAGTATATGTTGAAGTACTGGTCAGTCATCGCCAACAAAGGCTCAGCTGACTAGAGGTGCGCCGATATACCTATAACAGATATTTTGGAACGATATTTTTGTGGAACGGACATAACAGTGACTGAAAAGTTGAAATACCGATTCAACGATAATTGAAAACCGAAAAGTCGAAATACTTGTTCTGATTACTCGCGGCCTCGCGGGACCGACCTACGCAACTAACGAATAAACGAGTATTACGAGTACAAAGCCACTTGTTGGTGCTGAATACTTCATTCTGCGCATGTACCGATTGCCATACAAGTACGAAACGAAGCAAAACAGCGAGCTTCACAATATCTCTACTCCAAAGAGACGGAGCTGTTTGTAAGAAATGAAAAAATCCATACTGATGTTGCATTTATTCTCGTGTGTTAAGCACGTATTATGATAATACAGATTATTATAACAAATTATATATTATACTAGTCACCAACTTAGTAAATTTTGAAAAAAGCAAATTATATTTTGTTATAACCTACAGAGTGGCTGATAGGCCATATAGCGGAGATGATTTTTTAACTTCACTGCACATCTCACATACATTTTTTTTACATTCTTTGTTGTCCTATTACGTGCACTCAATTTCATTGCCTCAGTTTCGCAACTGACTTGTCTAACCAAAATAGAATTAATAATTTAATATTAAATCTATGTCAGTTTGTTTACTCCTAGTGAAAACTTAAATTAGTATTCCCAAAGGGAGATAGGCCTATAAATTCTATTGTTTCTTATTTTCTTTTAAACAGGAACAGGTTAATAAAGTCACAGTGTAAAGCAACACTGTTAATACTTTTAGTTTCAATTTATTTCTTATAACAAATTATATAATACATGTATATGTATAATAGTTATATAATAACAGGTATCTGTACGTGTTATTTTTTTTTTATCGGTTTCGTTCGTACCTGTTATTTTTAAATACTAGTTTAGCACACACCTCTACATCGGACAATCCACCACGAATCGTGTATTGAAAATTCGTCCGTCGGCCATTTCTGCCAAGAGGTTGCACAATTAGCTTACACCTTGAACGTTTCGATCTTCCGACAAGTGTTGTCGCGTTCACAATTATTACTGTAGACAAATCGACAACCTGAGCCCCTTCAATGGATACGAAAGCTTATTCCATAATTAATATAATGAATAATCAGAACATAATAATAGTATATTTCGAAGCTTTACACGACCGGAGTCGAATGTTATTAAAATCCATTCCCGGGTTGTTTGGCCGTGGTCCATTGTTTTGTTGTAAAGCGGACGTTTCGCCAGTACCATCAACTGCCGTCATCAGTGTGAAAATCGTGCTGCACCAACGTAGGGTGGTTAAGGCTGTGGCCACAGTACTGTGGTCTCTAACTTGTACCATAACGTAGGGTGGTTAAGGCTGTGGCCACAGTACCGTGGTCTCTAACTTGTACCATAACGTAAGGTGGTTAAGGCTGTGGCCACAGTACTGTGGTCTCTAACTTGTACCATAACGTAGGATGGTTAAGGCTGTGGCCACAGTACTGTGGTCTCTAACTTGTACCATAACGTAAGGTGGTTAAGGCTGTGGCCACAGTACTGTGGTCTCTAACTTGTACCATAACGTAGGGTGGTTAAGGCTGTGGCCACAGGACCGTGGTCTCTAACTTGTACCATAACGTAAGGTGCTTAAGGCTGTGGCCACAGTACTGTGGTCTCTAACTTGTACCATAACGTAGGGTGGTTAAGGCTGTGGCCACAGTACTGTGGTCTCTAACTTGTACCATAACGTAGGGTGGTTAAGGCTGTGGCCACAGTACAGTGGTCTCTAACTTGTACCATAACGTAGGGTGGTTAAGGCTGTGGCCACAGTACTGTGGTCTCTAACTTGTACCACCCTACGTTAGTGCAGCTCGACTTTTTACACTGATGATGACATTCGATGGTACTGTCGAAACGTCTGGTTTATAACAAAACAATGGACCACGACCAAACAGCCCGGGCATGGATTTTAAATCATAAGAATAGTATAGGTTCAAAAAATGTGTGTATGTGGGGGCGGGCTAAAAAACGTTTTTCAGGATCTTCCGACCTCAAAACTCGATCACCAGTCCACATTTTAAAGCTTGCTCTTCGAGCGCCCCCCCTCTCTCTCGTCGAGCAAGTGCGCCCGTCGATGAGGTTTAACGCGCCCGCGAACCAATTTGTAATTTTATTTTCTTTTGAACGAAGGAACGCACCCGTATTGTACCTGCTTCGAAGTACTGTATTATAAAATAGTAGGCCTACAACCCGTTCCAAAGTTTACTTTTTTCTAATACAATAATTACTGTAAGTTAGTGTTTTCAAGAAAATGAAGTGAAACCTTCATTTATGTTTTAAATGTGATTTTTCAAGTTTTATATTTTTGTGCACTTTATAAAAATAAGTAGTTTTTATTATGGTAAGTTCTTTAATTTATTTTTATTAAAATGTCTTCCTGTTTAACCATTTTTTTTTTTTAAGTTTTGTTAGTTTTAACGACCGTGTTCAAGATGACAGATTGTTGATGACCTACTTCTAATGTGAAAAGTTTTCACAAATTTATATCAAAAATACTGCAAAACATTTTTTGATTCAGTGTTCCACGTCGCTAAATATAAGCCCAAGGGTACTGTACAGCGACAGTTAATGTTTGTAACGTCCGGCTATTGAACACCGCACCTGTCTATTTTCCATTGATGGGGGGGGAGGGGTGCGCCCATAGAACTGGTCCTCAGTTATGTATGCGCCCCCATAAATTCGAAGATCGCGTATGACTGTTTTAGACTATTAACGAATGGTCCAAATTTTCATATCCCCCCCCCCCCACCAAATTGCTTGCTGGATCCCGCCCGTGCATAGGACAAAATATATGCAGATACAAAAACGCTGAAAAAAAAATGCGATCAGTTGGGCCATTCCTGAAGGTGGTCATCGGTCGGACATGTGTATCGACGCTAATATACACCGCTCGCTCGCTCACCGGTACTGCTAATTAATATTCTTTCTTCTCCTGCAACACAACAACAGAATACCACATCGGACTCATTGCGTGTGAGCGAGCGGTATTTAACGGACGCGTATCCCATAAATCACTATAATGGCATCAGATTAGTTTTCATGTCGGGGACTATTTAACTTAGTTATCCCGAGACGACGAGGTAGATGACCGGCCCCCTTCCCGCCATCTTGATCGATTACTGAAACGCGGCAGCGGCGGCGGCTGCGGTGAACATCTGGTGTTCTGAATAATGATGTTACAAGTTAGGCAATGTTATAATAGTTCTATCGAGTCTTATTGCCTGTACACGCTTCCTTCCGTTACACGTTTATGGTGGTGACGAAAAAAATCGTGTTCGAGATATTGGGCTGATTCTGATTGTACTACACTCAAAACGTGAAGAAAAGTGATTTTCCGAAAAATGTCTGTGTGTCTGTAGAATTTGTTTGGCGAACGATACCTGCCGCAAATTAAAACAGAATCAAATAAATATTTTGCATATGTGCCTGAGTTGTAGAGGACTCAAGCCCTATTGGGTTTGGTGAAGATCGGTTAAGGGGAAGGGGTACTTTACCAGCAGCGTTTTATGTTTTAACAAGAGTAAAGTACTTGATTTTGATAAATAAAGCATCCTGAAAAGAAGGTCATAACAATCCACTATAGAAAGGAAGATGAAATATCTATAAATGAAAAGGGTAGTTGAAGGGGGAGGGGATAATTTTCTATAAATGAAAATGATAGTTGAATGGGAAGGAGATAATTTTTTATATGTGTACTACGTTATCGGCAGCAAAGAAGTAATTTGTTGTAAAAATTCCTTCCCGGGCTGTTTGGCCGTGGCCCATTGTTTTCTGCAAAACCAGACGTTTCAGTAGTGCCATCGACTGCCTTCATCAGTGAAAATCGAGTGCGCTAACGTGAGGTGGTATACGTTAGTGACCACAGTACTGTGGTTAAGGCTGAAGAAAGAAGTAGTTTCTATGGAAATATTTCATTTCGAAAATGATTTTAAATATAAATCTTAGAACATGGAAGCCATGTATGATTCCCCATAACGATATTTCCCAACCAGTGTCTTATTCGTAGGTTTGAGAGGTCCGAGGAACGAGAAACGTGTAACATAATTTTGTGAAAACAAAGTTTTACTTTTTCTTACGGGGGCAGGTGAAAAAAATGACTGTACAAATGTCCGGAAAGCAGCAGAATTCCGGAGTCTGTGGGTTTGGGGGGTATTATAGCCGACCCACTAAAAAACTTCTCCCTTTTCTCTTCTATGACCCTAACCTGCAACTGTTTGACACACTACAGTACTTCGGGCTGGGCCTATTGTTCTTCAGCCCTAGGGCTCACGTCTGACTTGTCATTCTTGTATATTGTATTGCCCAAAGCTATCTTCTTCACCTGAAGTATCTCTTCTGCGAAGCGTGTGTAGGTGTCCTCGCCTCCAAGTATTGCTTCAACTTTTTTTCCCGGGGAGATCTCCTGCCTAATATCTTCTTGCAACGATCTCTGTCGCAGACGAAGAATATGACGTAAATTATATAGGCCAGACAGGCCGTGGTTTTTTTAAAAAGGTTCACAGACATAGACCGCCTACATATTTTCACAGTTTGGACTACATTAGATCAAAATTTGCAAAACACCTCATCACAGAGAATTACAATTATACTAATTTTAAAACAAACTTGATACCTCTTCACATATGCAAGAAAGGACGACATATGGACGCCCTTGAAGAGTTCGAAATTTACAGAGCTTATAACAATGCTGATACCAAGCCGCGTGTCCTAAACGATCAACTGCTTTTTAAATCGAATATATTGTATGACACTGCTTTGCGTTATTGTCGTGATAAGAGTCAGTCTTGATTCAGTGCGCGATCAGTCGCCGTACGGTGTACACCGTTTAACCGCCGCGCTTGACTTTGTACATTAAATTTTAAGTATTATGGTTTTGTTTAATGTGGATTTTAATGTTTTAATTATTCGACAACTATATCATCGTTTGATGATATACGAACACACTTTTAAGTTCTGAGGATGGGACAAGTGTCCCGAAACATGTAAACTTTAGAGTGAAGACATTGTTGCAGAAAGTCACAGACGGTAAGTTACAATATATTTGATCTTCGACTAATTTATTATCTGTATACACTAAGTTGGAGTCTGGGCCGGCGACTACCTGGGGCTGGTTTAGTCGCCGGCCCAGACGCCAATTCAATGCATACAGATAGTAAGGCAGTCTTTGAAGCTTGTAAACGGCTTGTTCACGCACAGCAGATTCGCCAGAAAAAACCTTCCGAACATGTTTACCAGGACAGAGCAGTTTATCTCACAGTTTACACAAAATTTAATGCATGTTCTTCCCTCTTGCATTGCAGAATGACAAGAAATCGCCTAATATACCTAAGGACGAGTTACTCAGTTAGCTGTGAAATCTAAATTATGCATCAAATAGGGCTAACATTTTAGACTATTCTCACCTACATGTGTACCAACATCACATAAAAACAGTTTTTTAATCGGACACTTGTAGCGGTGGAAATTGCAACATTGCACCAACTTTTCGATCAAACCTCGTACAACAGTATACAACAATTTTTTCTCGTATGTGAATAATTTCCTAATAAGTGCTTTTAATTGTCGACAGTAATTGCTATTCATTTATTAATAAAAAGTCTACAGGTTGTTGTTGTTAGTTTACTTTTGTTCTACAGCAGTTCGTGTTGATGCAATAAGTGTAAAACAGGCGTCCACAAACGTCTATACAGTTTACTACGGCAACATATCTCTGTGAATAACTGTATGTATTTCTTGCAGCGAGCCTCTTGGGAATGAAAAACTGTGCATTACGTCCCATATACCCGTACCCCACCGAAGGCGGACGGATTTACAGCTAACCTGAAATATGGTCTACATTTCTCTCTCTCTCTCTCTCTCTCTCTCTCTCTCTCTCTCTCTCTCTCTCTCTCGTACGCTTTCTTTCATTTTTTGTCTCTCCCATCCATTATATCTGTTCTTCGACTAAAAGTGTAATATCTCACACCGTACACATATATATATTGTGTGTGTGTGTTTGTGTTTGTGTGCGTGTTTTCTTTGTTCCGATGTATAAAACGAAAAACAGGGAATTTCTTCCTCTGTTGTCTTTAAGGGAACAGATTTCACCAAATATATATATATATATATATATATATATATAATTTATAATTACTTTACTTCAAGATGTTTTTCCCTTATTTGGAACATTTTTCGGGAAGCATATTGTTCCCTATCTCAGCCTTCTTAATTTTGAATCTTGTGGAGTAGTTGTGTTTTGGTTGGTTGTTGTTATGGTTTCCTGTTGGGTTCTGGTTATTATTGTGTGCGATTGTAGTGTATATATTAGCTTTTTGTGTATTTTCGATGTTGAGTGGTTTGAAAATTGTGTCATGTTTTGTATTGATCTGTATTTGTTCAGGTATTAGTTTGTTTTGTGTTTTATGTTTGTAAATTTTCCCAAATGTTCATTATAGTGCCTTTGTGTGTTTGTGTGTTTTATTAGTGTCATGTTGGTTATGTCTGGGAATTCATGTCCTGTGTTTATTGCATGTGTGGCCAAATTAGATTTATAAACACATGCATATCTATGTATATCGGGTCAAACGTTTTTAATCGATACAGTAGGAAGGAAAGAGTGATATATATCTAACTAACGCGTGTGGCCTGCTGTGTACAGTCAGCCGCCACTAATTCCTCTATGAATTAATAACATCTCTTCGCGTCATACTGTAGCGTTACATTATTAATAAACACAATTTATTACAATCTACGCTATAATAATAATAATAATAATGCTTTACCTTTTTCAGTTTTGTATGTGTGTGTGTCTGAGAGAGAGAGAGAGTGAGAGAGCGTTTGGGCGTGCATTAGACAGCGGTACACAATCAATTTGATCAATTATTTCGCTGAATGATTAATGAAGTTGACTGGTTGTGGTCGAGGGCAGTCATAGAGTAGTTTGCGCGCCGCCTAGACGTAGGTAGCAGGTATCCGTCTGGCTTCCGGTGTCAGAATGTTGTTGCCAAATCCGACGCCTACACTTTGTCTGTCTGTTTGTTCGATCGTCCGTCTTCGCTTCGCTTTTTCCTCTGTTTCTATTTGTGGAATGGTTTATCCACTCCTTTGTGTGAGTGTGAGTTTGGTCTGGTTTATTATTCTCTATTTTTTCCTAACTAGTTTTAGTCTCTTTCGAGAAGACGGGTGCGTTCAGTGTTGTGATCTATGAACAAGTTTGTTCTATTCTCTGTTCCTTCTCTGTTTATTCTCTGCGTTAGACGATAACATGTGCTGTTGTCTGTGACGGTCATTCATACCGCCGCTGTCTGTTGAAATCTTTTCGTTTAATATTGTGTCTTAAATATTGGAAATATTTTTTCTAATAGTGTGTGTAGTTTGTGGAGCAGTGGCGTAGCGTGGGTACATAACACCTATTGCCGGTTGCGACACGCCTTACCCTAAAAATTAATTCGAATTTTTTCTTGTATCGAGTGTTCTTTTTAGAGCATTTTCTATCATTCGCTGGGAAAAGAAGCGTGTCCCGGTTCAACGGGATCAGACCCTCATTATACTTACACATAATAAATATGAACACAAATAATCGAATTAAAAATAATAAAGACAAACAGCGAAACACATGACTAAACGAACAAAACACAAATAGGTACGTAGTAACTGCTGCACGTCAGTTCCGAAAACGAGCATAGCTGCTGACTGAGCGTTTTGCCGGTTTATATAGCGGCAACACATTGGGTGGACGAATGTGTCTCCCCTCCACTAGTGACAACTAGTACGAGGTCAATGACCGTACGCAGTAAAATATTGCCGATGTCTGAGCCGGCAACACAAGACGGTGCAAGCGCCCAGCAGTTCGAAAGCTTCTTTCGAAAGCAGTATGGTTTTTCTTCAAACTTCCCTACTAATATTGTTCGGATTTCAAATTATTCAGTACCTTAAGTATTTATTCTGTGATATAATTAATATTAAATTCTCTTATTTCCACGGCAACAGCGGTTACGTGGACGCCACGCCACTGTCTGATATAGATGTAAATCGAAACATATTTTCTTCTTCTCCTCGAACGCGATGACGAGAAGAAATTGGCAGCGGCATAGAAAGCAGTCGAAACATATTTTCTTCTTCTCCTCACGACGAAGGGATCGAACGCGTTGACGAGAAAGTATGGCAGCGGCATAGAAAGCAGTCGAAACGTATTTTCTTCTTCTCCTCACGACGAAGGGATCGAACGCGTTGACGAGAAGGTATGGCAGCGGCATAGAAAGCAGTCGAAACATATTTTCTTCTTCTCCTCACGACGAAGGGATCGAACGCGTTGACGAGAAGGTATGGCAGCGGCATAGAAAGCAGTCGAAACATATTTTCTTCTTCTCCTTCTCCTACTACTAGTGTCGAAAGGGGAATCGAACGCATTTACGAGTCACGCCTTGCACTACTTTTTCCACGTCTTGAGACCGTATGCCACATATTCCGTGGAGAGGGCCCGTTTCTATAGTGTAATAGAAAGCTGAAAAGACGGAAGTCCGCGATTTTCTTTTCTAATTATTCGCAAGTTTGGAAGGTCTACCACAGTTCATTTTAAATTACCATCAAGTTATTAGTAGCTCACTCCCCGAATTACTCAGAATTCAGAATTCGCTCACTATTTTGAACGAAGTGTATTTATTTACATACTCAGTCTTGAAGAAGAATCGCAAGGGGGGATCGAAACGTTGCCGACAAGCAACCGACCACGGCCTAACAGCCTGGTATTAAAAATAATTTTAAAAAATGAATTATATTTATTATTAAATAAATTTTGATATTAGAAATTTTCTCAATTATCGGAAAAATTACGGACATCTTGATTATTCTACTATTTTCGCTTTGTAAAGTAACAATTGTAGAACTATTATAAAATAAACGCTAAAAATTCGAAACAATTTGATATGTGTTAAAATTCTCTTTGGTCTGACAACCTATTGGATTTTTAAATTTTTTTATCTAATTTTTAGGCTTTGGGTCAAAAATGTTTAATTTCCAGAACTGTACACTATATTATTTAGATTTTTGTTAAAATTATCTTTAATTTGTTATCCCACATGGGAGTTGCAATTTTTTCACTTTCATATAAACTTTGGGCCTACTTTTTAGGCCCCAAAATTTTGAAATTTTCAAAAATGCACACTTAATTCATAATTTTTTAAAAATTGCCTTTAATCTGATACCCCACATGGGCTTTTGCGATTTTATTTTCAAAATTTGGGCATCTCACATTTTTGTCTATCGCCCCCCTATCGGGGAGGGGTTGATCTAAAAAAATAGTATTCTGTAGGGTAAAAGTGTGGAGGCACATATCAAGTTTTACGAAGATCGGTTGATGCATTCAAAAGTTACCGTGAGACATACCCAAGACAGACAAGTGGATTGACGAACTCGGTTGAGTTCAAACTGAACACTCGGTTCAATAACATCGGTAATGTTACTCATGCAAGTTTCAGTAACGTGGTGCAGAAGGAAAGTGAAGTTTCAAAGTTGTACGAAGGCTTACACGGCCGGTGTCATTTTGATTAAAATTAACTTTGGCCGTGGTCCAAAGTTTCTGACAAAACCAGACGTTTCGGCAGCACCACTGACTGCCATCTTCAGTGAAAACGAGTCTCTTGCTGTGAGTAGCCTTAACCACACTACTGTGATCCTAACGTAGTACATCTCACGTTAAAGACTCGTTTTCACTGAAGATGGCAGTCAGTGGTACTGCCGAAACGTCTGGTTTTGAAGTTTCAAAGTTCCGAATACGGAATAATATCAGTGTACAAAGCGAGAAAGAACTCAAATTGAAACTTTCTGTAAAGTTTGTCGGCAAAAGCAATCTTGTTTTATAGGATCAATAAGCACCCTAAATTATCTCCTGCACTTTACTGCCGGATTATGGCGTATCTTATCCGACGGTGATTGCTCAGGATGGCGCCGTCTGCACAAGGGCGTTGGAAGCACGGCCACCTTCTTAAAATGTCTGTTGGTTCTGGTAGGTGCTTTAGTATACCCTGAAGGGGAGGGGGAGCGTCATTGGAGTACTATATTCTAAAATGTCCGGAATATGGCTTTATAAACATATATGCATATGTTCCTAGTGTTTTGGTCTTCGACGCTTCATCTTTTTTTTAGGTTAGCATGTCCTGAACATTCGAACAAATAGCGTACAGTGCCTATAACTGCGTTCAGTAGCGTAGTGAGAGAGTGGATTCTGATTAGTTAGACAACAATTTAGTAAGCTTGTCTAGCAGCTGGTAACTAAATGCTGTGTGACACTATACAACAATGTAACGCGCTCTCTTGCGGCGGTATAATGAGTGACAGTAAATCTTGGTGTCAGGACTCGGACGTGCGGTTGACCGAGACCTCCCAGCGAGACACACCACACCTATGTAACAACAACAACACAGTATAATGTACAATATAATTTGCATGCATAAAACCGGCCATTTGCTAAACGCATTTCGCTTAGTAAAGTATGCATTCTCTCCTCCTTCTTCTCCTTTTTTTTTTTAATATAATAAAACAGACGTTTTTTCACTCTGCTGTTTTTATTCATAGCCGAAAGGGATAATTTGTGATTCAAGTCGACGACGAGCCAGAGGAAAATCATTGGTGTTTTTGTTGTATGCGTTCTTGTGTCTTTTGTGTAACGGAATAAAAGAGATTTTGAGAGAGGAGAAGGGGAAAGCAGTGGAAGAGAGGTGAAACATTAAGTGAAACAAACACCAAAAAATCTGAGAATAGCTTTAACGTGTAGTGTGTTCCATTTTCGTGTCTAATTGCCCCTACGAGATGTTCGGAGAAGCGCGTTCCCAATTTGTATTCCCATTTCGTGCGACAAGTTCAGTAGCCTAATATAGTCTTTTGCGTCGGCCTAAGAATCGCCTCTAGCTATTTGAGCGTCGTCGCACTTGTAGACGCACTCCCAATCATCTTTGTGTTCTGGTTGACACGTTTGATAGTTTGTCTTCAGCCTGCTACGATTGTCTTGCGTGCTCTCGCTCTAGTAGATATTCGAAAGAATAGAATGCTAATCATTTTCAGATCGAACAGAATTATCACTGTTGCACATCACTATAGAAAAATTATTCCGATTAGCGGGTTCCAGCTTCTCAGCTCATCGTCAGATCGGAAATAACCTAATTTTCCGATTTTAATTTTCAGATCGATGTGTTCGATAGTCCGTCTTGAGTGTCGGCCTGTCCATAAAAGGATCACAGATATTTTTTGGCCTAAGCAAGTTGTGTTTACAAACCTGTTGTCAAATGCTATTGTGCGAGGATGAAGAGGGAGCAGCCAGGAGTGGGTGTGTGTGAAGCGATGGGTTAAACCCGTCGCCCACTATTGCGACACGGCCCACCGCGCGGGGTTCACGAAGTCTCTGGGAATTCCACATGTGGCCAGCCATCGGCCGTGGTTTTTTAATTAGACGTGTCTAATTGAGCGTGAGGGTTCACTGCAACCGGAATAAAATTTCGCCTGCCATAGATGGGTTTAGATCGAGGCCACTTACGAAGGGAAATGCCCTGAAAACGGGTACAGCGGCGGTAGATCTATCTAGAAAGTGTCCTTATAGTGTTCGTGTAGTGGCCGTATAGTGTCCGTGTAGTGGCCGTATAGTGTCCTTATAGTGGCCGTATAGTTTCGTTTAGTGGCCGTATAGTGTCACGTTCAGGGAACGGTGCTCGTCAGTCACTGAAGTTCGACCATTTTTAATCTTTTTTACCCACGTATAAAAAGTTCCGCGGTTCACACAGCTTTTTTCGTAATGTTTACTCCGTATGACAGTAAATTTTAGCGTGTTTTTCACTTCAGAAAGCAAAAAAACGGATCACTGTACACTATTCAACTAGTTCCGAAATTTCAAGAGGACCCGCCATCGTTAAATGAGAATTTGAGGCTATAAACAAAACAATTCTAATCAAACAGCTGATCAGAACTCATCACAGTGACGTCAACTTACAGTACTGAAACTATCATACTCCGCCTACCAACCGTTTTCCTCTACCGCTATTTGTCTCTTTAATTGTTGAATGAACCTTGTCCGCATGGTAGTAACGTAAATCGTTTTTTATTATGTGCACAGAATCCACCATTACGTTAAATAAATAAGAATTATAGCTTTAACAACTATATAAGTTTTTTTTTACTTTTCACTGAAATAACTTCAAAATAAAATATTTTATTTCATGGAATCTTTCTATAACAGGCTTCACGATTTCTGTTCACATGATAGGAGTATGTATTAACCAGTGGCGGCCCGTGCTTAGGTTGCACGGTTGCACAACCCCCATTAAATCCCCAATTGTATTTTAAATTATAGAATTATGAACAAAACAATAACTAATAATAGTGTTTTCACGCTAAATAATCGTAATTAATCATTTGGCGACTGAAAAGCGGAGAGCAATACAACAGTACACGCTCTTGCCGCGGTGTACATGGGAAGTGTGCACCAACTGTGACGCGCTTTGTATATGGGGAAATACACTGGAGTAGTGCTGTGGCTGGCTAGACTCGGGTGCTCCTATTGCAACGATATAGGTTCGCTTGGTGTGATTAGGGACTGCAAACCCCGCTTGTACGTTACGGCGCCACCAGTCTGTTGGTAAACAACACGTGGTGCACCAGGTAGGAATTAGTAAGTTTATGTTTTTATGGTACTTGAGTCACTTAGTATCGGCCAAATTTTTTGTGAATTTCGTTGTTCTTCTCAGTTAAGTGTCAGTCCATTTCATCGTTAAATGTAAATAGTAGTACATATAAACGATTAAGGTGTCATAGTGTAAGATATTAATTATATCTAACTGGTAGGACGCAATGGATTCTGTCGCAAATGTAATGAAAACGCTTTTCAGTTTACGTCATATTGAGAAAAAAATTAAATTAATAGAGTAGGTAGGCTACATCAGATCTTTCAAATTTAATCAAAATGTAAAATTAGGTAACAGAATATTTAATCGTAAATTTAAAAAAGATTTATACAATAAATATTCGTGGTTATGTGGGTGACACTAAAATTGCATTATTTTGTTTTCCTTACGTATTGTTTGGAGGGGAGGAGACTTGGACATTTTCTGTTCAGATAATAAAACAATTTAGTACCATCCAGCCCAACTGCAACCACCAGCCGCCACTGGTATTAAGTCTGTGATAACAAACACCCTCGTCTTATCTCTTTGTCTAACAAACCCAGAAAGACTTATGCGTACACATCTACTCTCAACTCCCACACAGTAAATAGAATGTAATGATAACAGCTTGTACCGTGTGAACGTGGAGTTGACAGTCGAGTGTTAAATTACACAATTACACAGCGGCATTCCTTTTACCATTAAAAGGATTTTATTTATTACTACTCAGGTTGTACAATGTTTACACACTTTCCGGAACCAAATATTACAGAAGTGATTGAATTCTCATCCTCCACAGCTGCTTGTCCATCAAAATATCTTCTTCAATTTCTCGTTCCCTCAATATAGTCTGAATTTCTTCTATCCAGGTGATAGGTGGTCTTCCTCTTTTCGTTCTTCCTGGTGGGGTCCATTCCATACTAACTCTCCTTGGTAATCTTTCCTGTGCCATTCTTTTCGTGTGTCCATACCATTGTAATTTGTTTGTTTGGATAAAATCAACAATTGAACTTTTCACATTCATTCTGTCCTTCATGACGTCATTTATAACTTTCTCACGTCTTCAAACTCTTGCGCACGTCTCCAAAAGTCCATCTCTGCTGTCATTAATTTTGTTCTTGTGTGTTTATTAGTAGTCCAAACTTCTGAGCCGTAAGTCATGATAGTTTTAACAATTATTTTAAATAATTTGGTTTTAGTTTGTGCTGTAATTTGCTTATCCCACAGGATTCCATTTAATTTAGACATCTTTCCCAAATTAATTCTGGATTGGATTTCTTTGTATTGCTTCCCACTGGCCGTAATTTTTGCCCCTAAATACTTGTATTCCTCTGTATATGAAATCTTTTCTATTTCTTCCTCCAGTATCAAGTCTTGATGAAAGTCTCCTATAAAAGGATTATTAATATGGCAATACGATGCTGTGTAGCCTATATGCAGCAGGTGGAGGTTTGACCACAGTACAAGTCGGAGAAGTCAACATAATAATAAATGATGTATTACTTACTAAATTATCTTCCATAGGATAAAAGGCGATTAAGGAGAGAAGGTCAAGAATGTTGTGCCATCGTCGGGGATAATAAATTGAGCGTAGAATGGACGACGGGCAGTAACAAATTTTGCGTGTGCTAATGTGTATTGATTTGTAGAGGAGAGGAGCGGAGCGGTGCTTTATTCTCTCGTTTGTGTCGTTGTTGTAGTGAGGAGTGGAAAAAAGTGTTTAACCCAGACAGACGTTTTTCTGTGCGCGTAATTAAAATTAATGACCGGTTGAATTAAGTCATATTGAAAAGTTAATTTTAACGCGCGTCTGGCGCTCGCTCGCTCGCCGCGCGGATAATTTATGCAAACAAGGTATACTGTCTGTCGAAAAAACTGCGCGCGCGGCCGCTCGAGGCGTCTGCACCGCGGCTACACAGTGTGCCGAAAGTGTTGCGAATTTTCTCGTCGCGGATTCGATTTACTGTAAGTTGTGTGCGCCTACTATCGATTGAAGAAACTTATTATTGGTCGGCGATTCGATGTCTACAAGACCTATTTGAATATTAACCAACACGACTTCGTACTACTACTACTACTACTACTACTACTACTACTACTACTACTACTACTACTACTACTACCACTACGACCACCAGATCCCCCTCCCCAAGGCCAGATTCTAGATACGCCACTTGTAGAGTTAGCTGCTGAGTCCCAAAATTCCCGACAGTATATGTCCACGCAGATTTTAAAATTGTTTTTAAAAGAGGATTTTGCTGTTAATTGCTAAAAATGAATTTCGTCTACTAACCAATACATATTTATATATTTCGAGCGTAGCTTTTTTCATTTAGTGTATATTTGATCGCCGATTCGATGTCTACAAGATCTCTTTAGAACTGAACCAACACGACCTTGTAAAAAAGAGAAACGATGAAAATAAGGGTACCTGTAGATGGAAAGCACTAGGTCTAGCATGGAAATTATGATGTTAATACTCCACTAGCACTATGTGAATATTATTAAAAGAAGAATGAACATAGATATGATTTTATACTTGTACGTTAATAAACGTATTGCAGTAATAAAAATAAGTTATTTCTGTTAAGAATAACACACTGTGTTTTATCTTCACTCATTCCTATCCTTTATACTTCAGATCAGTGGTTCCCAAACTTTTCAGTCCGCGGACTTTTCCAAAAAATTGAAAATTTCACGGACCCCGTCTGAGTTCTGAAATAAAACAAACAGTAAATGTGATACAAACTCTTATATTTTAATCAAAATGTATTAAAATCAAAATTCTCTTAATTTGTAAAATTAAAATAATAATGATATGAAACATAGTTTAATGTGAACAATGAAACTGCTTTTGAACAATTAGGTCTGCAACATTAGGTTTAATGTCTGATAATTTCAATAGTAAGTCACTTTCGACATCAAGTTTATTTCTTAACTTTGACTTCAAGTACATGACCTGGGAGAATGCGGTTTCACACAAATAATTAGAGGAAAACACAGTTAAACACTTCAAAGCTTTTTTTGCGAGTTCAGGGTAGTCGGTCATTACATATAACCAGAAGTCAGCTAGCTGTAATTGTGAAAACTGTAATTTTAATGAACTGTCAGTGAATCAATGAAAGTCCTGCCAGTGAATCTTCTTTTTGTAGTGTAAGAGAGAGGTTAGTTGACAGCCCATCAGCAATGGATTCCTTGTCCACATGTCACTATCATCCGTCACTGGAAAATATTCCCTTAGCTGCAAGTACAGTTGCTCCAAATGACCCTTAGTAACATTAAGGATCTCCTCTGAAACATTTTCTCCTGACATCTGGACGAAATCTTCCATGGAAGGGAATTGTTCGAAGATTTCAGAGTCTAATCTCTGAATCCACAGCTTCAATTTTTTTTTATCATCCCCTCTGTTTTATCCCTGCAGGTTTTAGTGAGTCCATTCAGATGAATGAAGATATCAACAAGGTATGATAGCTTCAAAATCCAGTTAAAGTCATGGAACCTGTCTTTAAGGTCGAAGTTGGAATCAAATAAAAATAGCTTTACATCATCCCTCAGATCACATAATCTGTTCCAGTACCCTTCCACGCGAAAGCCATCGTACTTCACAGTGGAACAACAATTGCTTGTGGCCACTAGCCATAGCCATAATCTTCACATATTATACTAAATAATCGAGGATTCAAAAGGCGCGATTTTATTCACAATCCTAACTACCTCATCAAGGCAACTCTTCAGTTCTGGTGGCATCTTTTTTGTTGCTGACGCTTCTCTGTGGATACAACAATGAACGCACTCAACAAGTGGTACTACAGTTGTTATCTTTGTAATCATGCCACTCTTTTTTCAACACATCGATATTGCTCCGTCACTGATAACACCCAAACATTAATACCGTTGTCAACCATGAACTCATTCACAGTCGTAAATAATCCTCCTGAAGTTGTATGTGATGGTAGATGTTTACAAAAAAGAAAATCCTCCTGTAATTTATTCTCATAATCATAGAGGATGAGAGCAATTAATTTTGCGTTATTCACAATCTCAGTACTTACATCTGACTGGAGAACCAAAAATGTACAATTTTTAATTCTAGTTATCAATGTCTCCCTAACATTTTGTGCCATTTCATCTATCCTTCTTCTTACTGTACTGTTTGACAATGAAGTTGAATTCAAAGACGTACTAGCTTTCTCGCCCAGAACTGCCAGGCCATCAGTTTAGCGGCGGGTTTTATTATTTCCCCGCCAATGGTATGTGGCTTCCCGTTTTCAGCTATGAGTAGAGACAGTTCACATGCAGCACGAATTTCACTATAGCCACCACTTATTACTGTATACATAGTTTTTTTTTCATTACGCTACTTAACCGTAAACCCAGCAACGCGGAAAAACGTTTTGCTTAGATACAGTTCTTATACGTGGACTAAAACAGCGCGATCAGTTCTGCGCTCTAGTCAGTTCGGCTGACAAACATGTCTGCTAAATGACATGATTTAAAGACATTATTAAAACCATTAGTTTGAAATTATTTTTACAATTAAAATTAGTTTGAACAAAAAAAAAATATACTGGAATCTTCTACTAATTGTTTTAAGATTCTAAAATTTAGATTTTAGAGCATACTACAAAATCGGAAAAAAAATTACGGTACATTCTATTTTTTCTGAAAAGTATCCGTAAACCCCTGGGAACATTGTCGCGGACCCTACTTTGGGAACCACTGCTTTAGATTATTAAAAAAAAAAAATGGTCCAAGTTCTCATATTCCCCACACAAAAAAATTGCTTGCTAGCTTCGTCCCTGCCTCATTATTATTATAATTAAACTTTAAAGTTTTTACCTTAATCCGTCTATGTGACCGCTTAATTTTTCTTCTTTGTCTTCTTACGCGTTTCGGATTGTGTTAATCCATCATCAGAGATTAAAAAATTCGTCGGTTAAGACTTCGTTAAACATTAAAAGTTACACTAAAAGACATTTATAGTCCACAAACACAGCGACGTACGCGGATGTGAGTGCGCACTCAATACTGGTTAGCGACGTACTGCTCAAAGTAGTGAGCAGTACGTCGCTAACCAGTATTGAGTGCGCATTCACATCCGCGTACGTCGCTGTGTTTGTGGACTATATTTTTAAATGTCTTTTAGTGTAACTTTTAATGTTTAACGAAGTCTTAACCGACGAATTTTTTAATCTCTGATGATGGATTAACACAATCCGAAACGCGTAAGAAGACAAAGAGGAAAAATTAAGCGGTCACATAGACGGATTTAAGGTAAAAACTTTAAAGTTTAATTATAATAATTGTGACGCGGATACCAATACAATGACTCATTATTATACTCCAAGTATTCAACCATATAAAGAGTACACAAATCCCAATTTGTGTGTGTGTGTGTTTACACGGCCGTACACAACATGATCCACAACGCAACAACACATGGCTTGTGCAGTAAGATGCACCGTTACACTGATGACTTCATCTGCCGCAGTTTGGAAGTTTGCCTCTGCCTCTCGTAATGGCTACAGTACAGCAACGTCATAAGGTCAATCGTTGTTGTGTTTATATTATATAAGTGTCTTTGAAAACATGTTATATCGTTTATAGATATTTACCTAATTTAATATATATTTTTAAATTATAATAAATAATAACCTTATATAATTTAATAATAATAATTTAACATTTTCTGTTACAGGTGAGATGGTTTTTAGATTCGTGGTAAGCTGTCACGTACCGTAAGTAAAACTATCCATTGGCGTTCGCGTCTTCGTAAGTAACCGGAATGTTTTGTATTTCTCTTTGCATTTGCTCAAACAGCCATTCTTTTATAAAGTACACCTAATGATAAAAAAGTTAAATAATATATTATGCAATATAAACCATGTAGCCTTCAAGATAAATATCCCAATCTTCCACAAAATCAATTGAAATTCCAATTCATTTGTATTTTACCCTTTATTTTTGTAGAATGAAGTTGGTGTTAAACACCCGATTACCAAGTGTTGAAATCAGCTCATTTTGAATCAGCTGTGTAGTAATTATTTACTAATCAGTAGAAATTACAGGCACAGAATGTGAAGTTTGCATATCAGTTATACTTTATTTCAACTTATTTTGGCGACTATAACCATATTTATTCACCTACTTAAATCGTTAAGTTATTACGTCACGTCCGTTACAAAGAAACAGCACAAGTTTTGATAACATTTAACTTATAAATCATATAAAGTTGTAACCTGGTGAAAGTGAGGTTATGATATTCTTCTCTTTAAAAAACTTTTTTACTCATTTTTATATATTTTTTAATCCTAAATATATTGTGAACGGACGTGACATACCTTTGTGCACCGGACGTGACAATATGTACAAAAGACTCTTTCCCTCTGTGTTATTAAGCTTAACTACAATATGTTTGTTTGTTTGTTAAGATCGTGGCTCCTGCCAGTAGAATGACAAAATGTAGAGAAAATAAAAATATACTGAAAAATGGAAAGAATATTTACAAAAAGACAGAGAACAAAAAAGAATATGCAGAGAGAAAGAAAAGAGGGAATTGGTAACCAACAAACTCAAGTGATTAGAAAAAATACCCAAAGATAGAGAAAGACAACGATTGTACAGACAGAAAAAGAAGTTAAAAGAAAATAAAGAACAAAATTTAGAGAATCATCTAAATAAAATAGGATCATATAAAAGCCCACGGACCTTTGGATAAGCAATGAAAAAAATTAAAAATACACTCCCTTCAAGGTCGTCCGAGAAAAAAGCAGTAATAAAAAGATTAGTTCATGAAAACTATGGTTTAAATGTAAATAAAAATATGTTAAAAACAATAAAGACTGGACCAAGAAAACTGACCCAAGTGTGTATCAAAAGAGTCAATGACTTTTACAATAATGATGAAATTAGCCGCCAAGCTCCAGGAAAGCGTGATGTTAAATCAGTTAAATACACTAAAACTGGGAAATGGAATTTATATCAGCTACGACACATGGTCATGGGTAATGGGGAGGCTTTTGAGGAATTTAAGGTGCTGTACCCTAATGAAATAATTTCCAAGTCTAAGTTTTATGACTTACTGCCAGAACATATTTTAACTGTGGGTGAAATGCCTCACACGGTGTGCGCATGTGTAAAACATGCAAATTTTTGTTTTCGATTGATGGAATTGCAAAATCTGAATCTTCTTTAGGAAGACCTAAAATACATTCACCTCAAGAAAATGTTTGCAGTGAAGTAGGTGTTTCTAATATTTCACCTGAATGTGCTGATTTCTCATGTCCTTGTACGACTTGTTAGTTCAAAAGGTGAAGAGTTTAGATATGTAGCAGTTTGTCAGAGGTGTTAATGAAAATGGAGATGTTGATGTGTCATTTTTGAAGAGTTATAATAATGGCAGAAGATTATTTAAAATAAATGAAAGACTTGTCTCAGTTACAGACATACTTAAAATTTTAGATGATCCTGAACTTAACACTATTGGCGATCAAGTTATTTATGGATTTAAAAACAAAATTAATGTTTTGGAACATTAAATATTCTGTTTTTAAAATGTGGCAGTTATCACTACATGGATTTTAAAGTAAAATATGTGTTTAAAATAAGTTTTTTATATTTCTGGTTTCTGTTGCAACATAGGCTACAAACACTGATAATTAAGAAAAGCCATTTTATCAATTTAATTTAGTTGTCACATCCGTTACAGCTGTTAAAATTTGTATAAAATAACAATTGTCTTACATACAAATATTAATTTCTGTAAACAGTAATATCAGCATGAGAACTTTGTTGTCAATAATAAAATACTTATATTTGTTTATACTTGTTTATACATTTTGTTATTTCAAAACAAAGTTGTCTACATGTCACGTCCGTTACAAAAGAATGGTTGAAAATGTGTCTGTGTGTGTGTGCGCGCGCGCGCGTCAATTATACGTAATCCCGTTAATCCCGAAAGTGGCAGCCTCACCATCGTCTTACCGAGCGATACGCTAGTAACATATTCAGGGGGGGGGGTCGTCCGAGGATGAGATGGGAAGAAGAAGAGGAAGACTATAAAGTGGTAAAAGAATTCTACAAAGGTTTGTAATAGTGCTGTACTAAACCACATAGGAAGCAGCACTAGAATCAATCTAAACATATCTTTTCTTTTCTGGCAGTTGTCTAAACTCGAAATTCCTAAATTAGAAGACTCTCTCTCTCTCTCTCTCTCTCTCTCTCTCTCTCTTCATTTAACAATGTTCACTACGTCCTCCCGGCGGAGACAATGAACACGTTGCCCGTTCATTTAAATATAAATATGTATGAATAATTTATTTTCCTTTTTGTCTCCAGTGGCGCGCGTTTTTTTTTACCTTTTGTGCTTGTCTGGCCCGAGAGGAGATTCTGCGTGCTCTGAATCGGTAACCGACTCACTCCCTCACTGCGTGGTACAATATTTGACAAAACACACGTATGTGTGTGCGCGCGCGCGCGTGCCTCCGCGCGAACGGAATAAAGGAAATCCATTAGGACACCGGGGCCACCCACAAAACGGTCTTTACTCACGCCGCATAATGAACAAACGCGCGCGCGTGTGCGTGTGTGTGTTTTACGGTATCAGACATACAGTCTACCCAAGGCCGAATTTTTTTAAATACATTGTCTTCTCTTCGGTTCCCATATTCCATTACATATGGATAAGTATTACTACCTAAAATCGCGATTTAAAAACATGTGGAATGGTGTCTTCTTATAAGCCGTGTTCTGCCCAGTATTGGGAACACATGCCTTCCTCGTGATTTACCAATTTCCCCTGTCCTGTCCAGCTTTTTCTCAACAGCAAGATTGGTGGGCAACACGATGATCTTCTGTTGCTCTGCAACGTCAGCTCTTTAGGGTACCGTTACACGAGTTTGGAAAAACTCATAGTGGTCACACGTACTTGCACGGACGGAAGTGTAGTCGTTGGGACGTCTCGGACGCGCATCCCTACAGCTCTGGCTATAACGGTTAAATGTGTATATAAAGGTTAAAACGCAACTGCACAGAAACGTCCGTGTTAAATTAAAGAAAACATTAGTTGTCAGTAGTAAATAAATCTTTATTAAGAAAATTTTTTATATTTTTCTATAAAGATGTCAAAAACACCATGGAGACCAAAATCGATTACCATAGTAACAAGTAAATAAACAAATTATATTTTAGCGGCATCTTGTGACCACCGCGTGCGTGTTAAAACATCGCCGAACTAACAGGCCCAACAACAGGAGAGTGACGTAACGCGTCTAGACCCGTGCTGCCTTGCCGTGCGGACTACTACGGCTCCCGTAACTGTTGTCGCGTACTTTTCTTGTGTTTAGTTATACTAATACTAACTTCTTTATACTTACACTTGAATATTTTTCTAAAAACCTACCTACATTTAACTTGACTCTCCACCGAACTTTAGATACTGTAGAGAAAATACAAAATTCACATATGGGATTTCGTTTAACTACCGAAATGAAAATGAACCCAATATATATCAAATCTAACGTGTTAGAATCTATTTCAAAAAGGCTTACCATAATTTGCTTTACTGAAATACTGCATTAAAAACACCAAATATTTTATTAAATTCGCTTTTGTTTGAACCACTTTTTCGTTAAAATTTTACTAGGAGTAAATGTCTCAAAACTTGTCTTTTTGGTACATGAAGTTCAAATACATTTTTTTAAATGTATTAACTTTCAGAAGCCTGTTTATATGATTTTAAATAAGTCACCACTATGTAAAAAGCGTATACTTTTATTTTTCTGTTTAACTTGTAAAATGTGTTACAATAAAGTATTATTACATAAGGCTTATTTACCGGTCATATAGTTTGGTGATGGTTAAAAACGTACTAAAAACTCAGCAGGTTGGGTTTCGACGCGGGATACCTTAAAAACGCAGCAGAGTTGACGACCCGTGCGTGTTTTTCACGTCCGTGTGACCAATTTAATTGCCGCCTGTGTGTTAAATTCAGTGGGTTTGCCAACCGCACGCACACGGCCGGGAAGAAAACGCTCGTCTAACCGTACCCTTAATCAGACGGTGAAGGCGTCCACGTAAAGGGCACCCTGTAGCGTATATCTCGCCTATGTCAACTTTACGCTGCATTCATTACTTAAAAGACTAATTTCCGGCCTGTTGGGCCGTGGTCGATTCCTTACTGGTGGTGTTGTCACAACTACAGGTTTCGCCCACCCACTGGACGCCTTCTTCAGTACGACGAAAAATCGAAAATCGTGCGACAAAGAGATGGTAGACCTAACATACCCCTGATTGAGGCAAACGCTCCCCTTGCTTTCCGTCAGGAGTGGTTGGGTTTACATTTTTACCTTACATTTGAATGTATCTTGTCCATAAATTAGCATTATTTGATACAGAACTCTTCTTCTCCTTCTCCGCTTCAAGGATTAGGTTAGAGGAACCGGTTCCGGCACGCATCGGACGACCCACGTCTCTTCTACCAATGGCTTTATAGTTCAATGCCGCTTTCGCCAATCGATCCACTGTCGTCATCTTTCCAGACGATTCTACCATTGTCTTTTATAAACTAAAATAATTTCTTCGTATTGTTTAAATTAGCAGCCATCCTTACTATTTCTTTTATGAATTTGCTAACTACTATAATTTTTATTGTTCGACTAAGCTTTTCGTAACCTGAAGTTGTTGTTTAAGACCTGAAGATGTCAGTGATGACGAAAAGCTTAGTCGAACAATAAAAATTATAGCAGTTAGCAAATTCATAAAAGAAATAAAATAATTTCATTTATGTTCTTTACTTCGAATTCTGCTCCTGATATCTTCATTCCTTATTCTATCTTGCAATGTATAATTTAAAGTATTCGAAGAAACTGCATTTCAGCCGCCGAAGAAACTCTGAATTTTGCCGCTTTCCTTTTTTGTCATGACCCACGCCTCATTCCCATAAATCGGCGTGGGTATTGCAATTTTTAAAAAAATTTAATCCTTGTGTTGTGTCTTGTTTTGTTTGATACAAAAGTCGAAATTTTAAATATTTTTATATAGACACTAATATGTAAATAAAATTTATATAGACACTAATATGTAAATAAAATATATTTTCTTTTCATAGACACTAAATTTGATCCAATGTTTTCCATAGAAATTATTTTTTTGTAAAATTTGACCGTTGAAAAAATTCGAACGGTATTAACTATGCACTAGTAACTTACTGTAAATATTTCACCACTCTTGACAGTTTGTAGTTTCCGATAAAAAGGTACTTGAACATGAGAAAATTTAATTATCGTCAATCGGGCGTTAAAGTTAGTGCAGAGACTGCTCAATACTCATTATCTTCTACGTTTTCCTCTTAATCAACGGCTTTTCTTTCTTTGCGATTATTTTCTGTTGTTTCATGTAGGCCTATATTTTGTTGACATCTCTTTCTGCATATTGGATTTCGTTTTCTCTTTAATTCCTTCGACGTGGCGACCATGTTTGGGCCAGTATCTACACCTAATTGCTCTAAACACACTTATGATTATCGTGTTATAATAAAATTATGATGTAGATGTTGACTAGTTGTGGGCGATCTACGAAAAATCAACTGGAATACGATTGAGAAAAAATCAATCGTAATTTTAGAAATACAATAAGTTGAGAGAAAATTTAAGTTTTACAAAATTATGGCAGGCCTTGTATTGCCTTATAATACAGTGGCGTGGCGTGGGTACATAACACTTTTTGTCGGTTGTGATAGGCCTAAATGTTAACCTAAAAATTAATTCGAATTTTTTCTTGTACCAAGTGTTCTTTTTAGAGCATTTTCTATCCCTGGGAGAAGAAGAGGGTTCCGGTTCAACGCGATCTGACTCTCATTATACTTACACAGAATAAATCAGAACACAAATAATCGAATTAAAAATAATAAAGACAAACAGAGAAACACACGACTAACGCACAAAACACGAATAGGTATGTAGTATCTGCTGCACGTCAGTTCCGAAAGCGAACATATCTGCTAACTGAGCGTTTTGCCGGTTTATACAGCGGCAACACATTGTGTGGACGAATGTGCCCCCCTCTCCGCAGTTTGTACAGTGACAACTACTACGAGGTCAATGACCGTACGTAGTAAAACATTGCCGCTGTCTCAGCCGGCAACAAAAGACGGTTCAGCAATTGCAAGCGCCCAGCATTTCGAAAGCAATGCTATGCTTTCCTTCAAGTTTCCCTACTAATATTGTTCGGATTTCAAATGATTAAATAACTAAAGTATTTATTCTGTGATATAGTTAATATTATTTTCTCTTATTTCCAGTATTATTTCTTATTTCTTATGTAACGGCAACGGCGGTTACATGGACGCCACGCTACTGCTTATATGTGTTTTTTATGGACGACAAACAAGAAACAAGATACAGATACAGGCATCGGAAATGGAGTTCTTCAGAGAAGCTAAAAGGTTTTCTAAAGTTTACCGTATAAATAATGAAGACATAAGAGCAGAGTTGGGAGTTTCCAACTAGAATGAAAAGATTTATAAGCGACGGTGGAAAGAACACTTAGAAAGAATGTCAGATATCAGGCTGGTCAATCAAGTCTGGAAATACAAGCCTATAGGTCATACGTGAGTGGGTAGACCCAGGAAGAGATGGCTGGAGCATGTTTAAAGGCGGAGCTTACACAGTCGGTGTCATTTAGATCAAAACTAACTCCCGGGCTCCTGCGACGTGGTCCACGGTTTTCCGACAAAACCAGAGTTTCGACAGCACCACTGGCTGTCATCTTCAGTACTGTGGTTAAGGCTGATGGTCCTAACGTACTACATCCACGTTAGCGTTGACTCGTTTCTTCTATTGAAGATGGCAGCCAGTGATGCTGCCGAAACATCTGGTTTTGTCGGAAACCTCGGACCACGTCGAAGGAGCCCGGGAGTTAGTTTTGGTCTAGGTAACATCTTGTCTATTCCGTGTTGTAAAGATGATGTTGTTGATAACAATAGCACAGAGTTATTCATCTTCGCGTACTCATTGTCTGCACTAACATTATTAAATTTGCAAACAATCAAGAATTACAGAATCCAAGGGAAATGGATGTGGGTGTTCTGAGACAGTTCTCGATTACAGATCGTTCGTTTTGCTTTTCTTAAAATCGTATAACTAAGTGTCTTCTTTAAGGGCATCTACTTGTTACGGGCAGTAAACAAACACACTGTCAATAGACAGAATCAGCTGAAAGCGGGGAGGAGTTAGTTACGCGTTTCCATCTCCAAGCCGCGCGCGCGAAACTTCAAGTTATCATGTTAAACGGCAGTAGTAAAGAAACGGCCGGGGGGCGGCAAATAAACTCGTCTGACGGATGTCGGGCGCCAGAGCGGTCGGGAACGCTGCCAGCGCTGACAGCAGCTGATGACAACCAGAGCATCACTCCATACCACTCACTTCCCGTTTCAAGGAAAGGACGGCAGCCGAGTGGAAAAAAGACGGAAAGATTTGGTTCGACTGAAAAATGACGTCGTCGCAGTGGACACGCTCTGCGATCGTCTGACGGTGACTAATGTGTCACACACACACACACACACACACTACAACAGTAGTTAACATTGTTACTGTGTGTTACGAGCACATAAATCACTAACATTACTCGTTCATTCATAACAGTCTAATCAGGTTTCAAATGTTGTTAAATTCAAATCTCAAACGTGAAAGTTCGTAATAGTTCATTGAATTAAAAAGATAGCGCCACAGATTCTTATTACACGAATCAGATTATACACCAGTAGTGTATTATATAATTTGCCAAATGTCTAATACTGTATATATTCAAATACTTACTGCTAGAGTCTATTTCTCGATGCATAACCTAACCTTCTTGTATATTGTAGAAGAAAAACGAACAGAAGAGCAACACATATAATTAAAAAAATAATCACTAGTGAAATGAAAAACAAATCTAAACAAAAGCAGGAGAATAAAATAAATTAAAAGTAAAGTAAAGAACAATAATTTAATCATAACTAAAGCAGACAAAAGTCAAGCAACAGTATTTTTATTGACAAAACAGACTACATCAGAAAACTGAAGACTTCATCAACAATAATAAATACAAAACTAAATAAAGACCCAACAGAAAAATATCTTAAACAAACAATAAAAACAGCTAAAAACATTTTCAACAATAAAAATACAGACATATATATATAAATAATAATCCAGAACCACCTAAAATGAATAGCCTAATAAAAATACACAAATTAAACAACCCAATATAGTCCATTAATCAACTTCAAAAAAGCACCTACATACAAAATAGCAAAAATAATACCACAAAAACTAAAAAGTAACCATCTAACAAATAATCATCATAACATAAAAAATACATACGAATTAATAGACAAACTAAAAATAAAAAATATAAATGAAAATACATTTTTCACATCATATGATATCACAAACATGTAGGCCTACACCAACATCCCAGTAGATAAAACAATAGACATAATAATAAACAAACTTAAAGAACAAAATGAAGACACACAATATATAACTGAAATAAAAAATAGCCTCCAACTAATACTAAAACAAAATTACTTTGAATTTAATAGCAAAATTTATCAACAACAAGAAGGTTTATCAATGGGGTCTCCATTATCTAGCATAATAGCAGAAATATTCCTACAACACATAGACACCAAAATAGAAAATATTATAAATTCATTTGATCCAAATGGCATATGGATAAGATATGTAGATAATGGGCTATATGTATCAAATAACAAAAACACAAATGCAGATAACATATTAAAACAAATCAATAACATACATCCAAAAATACAATTCACGGAAGAAATAGAAAAACATAACAAAATCAACTATTTAGACATAACCATCACAAGAAACAACAACCATCTACAATATGCAATATACAGAAAACCAACTTCTACTAACATCATTATACCTAACCATTCTGACCACCCACCACAACATAAAATCGCAGCATTTTATTCACTATTTAACAGAATGTACAAAATTCCCCTAAACAAACAAGAAACAGACAAAGAAAGAAATATAATATACCAAATTGCTCATGTAAATGGATACAATAAAACTACTGTAAACAAAATAGAAAATAAAATCAAATATAAAATAAAAACTGAACAATTAAGAATTAATCAAAATGAACAACACATAAATAATAACAACAATAAAAAATGGGCCACGTTCACATACATAAATAATAAAATGACAAAGCTAACAAAACTATTTAAAAACACAGATATTAAAATTGCATACAAAACTAATAAAAATAATTTACAAAAACTAAATAAACCCACACAACAAAGATAAAACAACAACCAATGGTATATACAAAATTGGATGCCAAGATTGCAATAAATGTTACATAGGACAAACAAACAAAAGCTGAAAAACGTTATTTTGAACACCTAAATGCATACAAAAAAAACATAAATATATAATTCTTGGATTTCGTTGTCCATGACGTGTCCGTTTCTTAACTAAAAAATAATTATTCACTACGACTCGGAACACAAAACGTTTTATGGGTAAAAACGTAAAAGCTTTACCTTACAACCTAATAGGTAAAAATTTACGACCGTATAGGTTGTAAGGTAAAGCTTTTACGTTTTTACCCATAAAAAGTTTTGTGTTCCGAGTCGTAGTGAAATAATTATATTTAGAAATATATAAATCTAATTTGGCAACACATGCAATAAACACTGGACATGAATTCCCAGACATAACCAATATGACACTAATAAAACACATACCACACAAAGGGACCATAATGAACATTTGGGAAAATTTACAAATATACAAACATAAAACACAAAACAAACTAATACCTAAACAAATACAAATCAGTACAAAACATGACACAATTTTCAAAGAACTCAACATAGAAAATACACTAAATACTAACATACACACCACAATCACACACAATAATACCAATTTAAACACCAGAGACCAACAGGAAACCACAGCAACAACCAGCCAACACACAAATACCTCACAAGGCTCAAAAACATAAGGCTTCCCGAAACATATTCCAAATAAGGAGAAAACATTTTGAGGTAAAGTCGTCATAAATATATATTATATACCTCAAGAAACAGACTGTAGCAAAAAGTATTTGAATATATATATATATAATAACAAAAACAAATGCAGATAACATATTAAAACAAATCAGTAACATACATCCAAAAATGCTTTATATTTTTAAATAATAAAAATATTTTTTTATGGTTTTTACAATGTTTCGACTGTTTTAATTTAATTTACTGACATCATTAGAATTATTTATGACATCAAATTAAATTAAAATGGTCAAAACATTGTTAAAACAATTTTTAAAATAATGACAGAATCTGATACGTCTGGGGCCAGCAGAAAATGTTCGTTGAGTGAACAAGACCTGCAATAAAAAGTGACCGTCGAGAAGTCTTGGGAAACAGTATTTTAGCCTCTTCTCTACTAGGCTCTACTTTCGCAGCCTCTACTTGCAAGTATGTATTGCCTCACATTATCATTTTGAAAACAGAAGATCTAGTTCGTCATATACTGAGCCGATATGTCTGAATATAGTCATTGTTCAGGATCACGTACACGCACTTTTGCCGTCTACAAATGCACAAATTTACGTGCATACACGTCTCTCTCTCTCTCTCTCTCTCTCTCTCTCTCTCTCTCTCTCTCTCTCTCTCTCTCTCTCTCTCTCTCTCTCTCTCTCTCTGTAATGTGCCCACTACTTCTCTCACGTTTACCTTCAACTACCCTCCGATTAACACCCTAAATACATATAAAGAAACATACTTTGTGCGTCCGTTTTTTCCCCAGTCACGTAATAGATTCACACACTGCCACTATGCAGTATATGCAAAATGAGAAAAAGAATATATAATTAATATGTATCATAATGTTTTTGTATCGTAGTGTAGTGTATAGTTTTATGTAATATGTGACTTGATGTAAGTACTATTAGTTATTCTATACAACATAACGGCACTGTTAATATCATACACCTTATATATTATAATCATAACTCTCATTACAATTACAGTATATTACTTTACATTTTATGTTGTAGACATGAATATTATGAGATAAAAATAAATTTCGAAACTTCGCATAAAATTTGCATTTTTATTAGTCCGAACTCGATATCAACTTGAAACTACACACACACACACATGGGGAGAGAGAGAGAGAGAGAGAGAGAGAGAGAGAGAGAGAGAGAGAGAGAGAGAGAGAGAGAGAGAGAGAGAGAGAGAGAGAGGAGAGAGAGAGAGAGAGAGAGAGAGAGAGAGAGAGAAAGGGATACTGGAAATCGGAGAACATCATGCAGCGATCTGTAATGACCAATGACGAACAGGACAAAGAAGACATCAATAATAATGGTGAATTAAGTGAAACAATGGGAACATTATTTGTGAAGTGAATTGTAACCGCTGGAATGTAGACCGATAATATACAGGTCAGTTCGGCTGAATGGATTTGCAACGCGAACAACATAACAAAATTACTTACAAGACTATATGCATAAATGGTAAGGTTAATATTACAGCAGCTGCTGATAAAAAGAAATTATTAGTGGTCAGTGCTCAGTGGTATTTAACTGCTGCTGACTGAACAGCTTTTCCTTGACCGTTAACAGGAGAATTATTAGACTTAATTATTACGTTAAGTAGACAAGCAGTTTACAGTTTACTGAATGCAAAGTCCGATGCGCTATCTACCGGCCTAATTACCAGTTACAACGCAAGCAGCGATAACACCGTGCAAAAGGTCACTGTTCCACGCGTTAATTAAATATCATATAAGGATATATACATATACAAATACCTTTATAATCTGTGACCCCATGACCTCTGAATACGTGCTGAAAAAAGTAGATCGTAATACAGAAAATTGGATTTATTTGACCTTTTTCCCTTTAGCTGAAAGTACTGACTTGATAAGTTGGCAACAGTATGCTGTTTGCACGCTTATTGTTCTGCATCGATTATGCAGTAACATAAATATTCCTTCGTTTTACGAAATAAGCAGATAATTTCATAAGAACATTTCTTCTCCTTCTTCTTTTTCCTGCGAAGTATATTATAAACCTGACAGCCTTTCTAGAGCGGTGCACTGCGCCAAACCAGCGTGAACCACCCCCACCCCCACCCCCACCCAACTTATAAGCATAACGTAAAATGTTTAAACAGGAGAGAGGGTAGACAACGCGATTACAGTTCGCCGTCTCACTCACACACAATATCTCGCTCTCTGTCACAATAGCATGCTTCTAATGTTTTCGCCATTCTAATGTTCAAGCCGATTTTCACACTATGAAACACTGTACAGGACTGTTTAGCGCATGTGCGAAATGATTGAAAATTTTGTTAGCCTCGCAACGAGCGTTTGTCCACTGCGCATCTCTAAGCGACTGTTCAAAATCTACCGTCACGTCTATACACCATTGGCTTCCTCCTCTGTTTATCGCCATTACGTTCTTGTTCCTGATCCTCACCTTTGTTATCCATCGTTTCCTACATCCACCGTCTTCTCAGAACTCCTAGCCGCATCAATTGTCCGTCCTAGGTTCTTAGGTCGCCTGTTTATACGTACTTACGGCTCAATCAGTCAATTCTTCTTGTAGAGGAGGTTAGAGGATCCTGCGTGGACATCCACAAGGTACCACCGCTGTCATCTTCTTATTCTTCGCGCCAACGTTTCCAAATTCTGACTCCCGTCTTCCCCCTCATGTAGTCTTCGTTTTCTCGGACTTTCCACCCACCTCGCTCCATCCATTACTCAAACCGGAGATTCTCTTTGCTTGCTTTTTGATCACATGCCCAACATGTTATTCCTGGATATTAATATTAATAATATTGTCAAGTCTTGTCGAAAAATAATATTAATAATATATAGTCAGCATATTTAACTGACTGTTTCGTATGGACACCTCAGAAGAATGGAAACAGAAAGAATAGAAAAAAATAAACTCATCTTCCAGGACAAATAGAAAGACACAAGTGGCGTGGTTGAAAGAACTCCATCGGGATCTATAAAAATGTGGAGTCAGGGAAGAAGGTACAGGAAACAGATAAGTGTTTAGAAGGAAAATTGCGGGGTGAGTGATCTAACCGGAGAGAAAGCAAGAATAAGCAGAAGAATCTTATCGGAAGAAGAACTTCCGACTGGTTCCGTCGTAATACGTATTTTTTCTTGGTTGACTTTTCGACCCCTACAATCTGGGATCTCCTCAGAAGCTGTGAGTGGCGGTTGAAAGACCTAACAACCAAAAAAAAAAATCGGTATGGAGAACCATACATGACTTCCATGTTCTAAGATTTATATTTAAAATCATTTACTTGAATTCGGTTCGATAATTTCTAAAAAAATATCCCCCACCCTTAAATTATTTTCACTATTTATAGAATTTTTTTTGTTATTATTGGGTAGTCGTTTAATATAATGTTATTTTCGAGTCACTATATCTATAAAAATTAGGTACTTTATTTTTATAAATAAACTGAACTACGTAGATAATCATGCATTAATTACATGTTTATCTAATTATGTAGCCACAAATTATTTTGTGGCTGCTGATCTTCACGCATAGATGATTTAAAAATTAAAATAAAAAAATTATAATTTTATTATTGCCTGGCAACAAAATTATTTTATTTTTAACAATTACCATTGTTTGAAAAAATTGAAATGCATTTGTACTTAATTTCGTTAAACTCATTAAATCAATACAAAAGTGAAAAAATTACCCCCTCCTCTATTAACTAGCGTTTTCATTTATCGATATTTCATCTACCTTTCTACAGTGGATTCTTATGACCTTCTTTTCAGGATACTTTATTTATACTTTACTCTTGCTATAACGTAAAACGTTGCAGGTAAACTACCCGTTTTACCTCTACGGAAAACGACTTTTCTTCACGTTTTGAGGGTAGTATAATCAGAATCAGCCTTTATCTAGAACACGATTTTTTTCACCATCACCATACTTCCATTCCTTTACGAAACATGGAAGTAAAAAACATTACGATGGAAGCAGCCCGAGCAGAGGATTTACCCACCGCTTAGGGATTTTAAATAATGAAGGAATACTCGCCAAAAGGGAAAAGAACTTGAGAAAGTGAAAGAACTTTGTGATCGGTGGGTGAAGCGAAAAATAGGAAGGAAGGAATAATAACTGTGGTTATTTTAGATTATTTTTTGTTTACTTGTCAGGCTTGATAAGAATATTCACAGGAATGAACATCATCTGTCTACTTAAAATAATTTTAAAAGCACGATATGCAAGTCAGCAATTTACAATATAAGAAATATAATATCTCAAGTGTATAGTAGCAATTGGCTGATAAGTTATTCGTGTTTGTTGTAATTAAGTCTTGACAAAAATCCCGTTCGTTACACGCTTGCAACTACAGTATTTCGCTTATGCAAACATTGTGTTCTGTTTATGCGCTGAGTCAGCACGACTGATTTGCCCGGTGTCAATACACCGACCGGTTGATGTAAAGAGTTTTAATACGAAATCATAGCAATGCGATATGCTGAGTTGAATTCTGATCTAAACGTAAAATTAAACTACGCGTACAATCTTCAGCAAGAAAGTCTGAAATGCCGGTCGCAGTTGGTACTACTTGTTTACACTTGAAGGTGTAGCTTGCCAAAGAGAGAGAGAGGGGTGGTGACGTACAGAGCGAGTGAGAAAATTTCCTCTCCAATCTGTGAGGATTTTAATCTGGATTTTAATTATTATTTTTTAAATCTTTATTTCATCACAGTGTTAGACATAGGCCTATAGTGGAACTCGCGAATAACGATTACTCGGATGTAACGAACAGAAGTACGAGATTTGTTTAGTTTTGTATCTTACTAATGATAATCAAACTCGCTTTTAACGAGTAGGAACACATTAGAGACTTGGTTATAATGATCATTTTATTGCAGGCTTGTTCGTGGGTTAAGGTCTAACAAACGTTCGTTACAATACAGCATTTTAAACATTCTTTTAAAGTAATTAACGCAAATTAGTGAAACTAATAATGTAAGTCATGAATTCGTGGAATATTTAAATAAATTTCGAAACTGTTTTGGTATCTACAGATACAGAATTACTAAACAAACAAAAATACGTGACTTTTTTAAGGTTAATTAAGTTCTGTGTGCGAAACACGAGTTCGACGATTCCATTTAGAACGAAGAACAAAAAGACAAATAAATTAGAGTGAATTTTCTTGTAATTTAATAATAAAGATTGTACACGTGGTATGGAAATGTTTTGTTTATATAGACAGTGGACATAAATGAAGACCCCGAGTATGAAGCTGGGCTATTTTAAATCAGGGGAAAACAATAAAAATCTTTTTCAAAACTTTCATTGCGTTTTTATGAAAATCGATTTTGTTTAGATAAATGGCCCATTGTTTCAGAAACCAAGTGAACTATCAAACTGAATTTGTTTGTGTCGTTTGGGTTAATGGAAATATAACTATACACTACTAGAACCATACAGTTCCACTAAAAAATAAAAACGAAAAAAATTATAAGTTTTTGCTTTTTGTATGCAAATTTTTAAATGAAAACATAAAAATTTATAAAAAACAGGAAATCGAGATATCGTCATAATTATAGTAGCGTTGTAGTGTAGTGAAGGTAAACACCTTCATGCTAAAATTTCAGACTTCTGTCTTTTACATTGGAATGTTTCGAAATGTGGCTTTACCTGAGAATACTGAGCACTTCGTGGACAGCACATGTAACTAATGTTGAAGTTCTTAGAAAGATGAAGAAAGAAAGGGAAGTTATTAACACAGTGAAGATAAGAAAGCTTCAGTATCTGGGACATCTCATGAGAAGTGAACAGAAATTTTACTTATTGCAGTCCATACTATAGTGAAAAGTACTTGGAAAGAGAGGAGTTGGGCGACCGAGAATCTCATAGTTGAGAAATTTAAGGACCTGGTTTGGCGTGAATACAACTGACTTATTCCGTGCAGCAGTACAGAAAGTTAAAATAGTCTGTATGGTATCCAACATCCGAAACGGTTAGGAACTATCTGAAGAAGAAGATCTTTTACAAAGTTCAAAGTTGAAGAATTTAACATGGCAAGCATACCCGGTTACGAGTGCCCATAAAGTAGTCTCCTTTACCCCTGTATCGATGTCAGTGGTACTGCAGAAGGTGCTAAAATTCTGTCCAAAGATTACATACACGTGATATTGTTTGTTTTGTGATTAAGTTTCTACACTTCTGAAAGAACACTCTTACGGCCCTCCCGTTCCGTTTTAACGAGTTTAGCGCGCACTTGACAACAAAGTTGAGTTTTGTAGTTGAGTTTTGACAACAAGGAAGAGAATTACAATGGTATGGACACACGAAAATAATGGCACAGGAAAGATTGCCAGGGAGAGTTATGGAATGGTCCCCACCAGGAAGAAGAAGGAAAAGAGAAATACCACCTATCACCTATATAGAAGAAATTCAGACTATATTGACGGAACGAGAAATTGAAGATCTTTGGATGGACAAGCAGCAGTGAAAGATGAGAATTCAATCATTTCTGTAATCTTTGCTTCCGGAAAATGTGTAAACATTGTACAGCCGGAATAATAAAATAATAAAAAGTAATCTCCTTCACCCCTGTATCGATGACAATGATACTGCAAAATGTACTAAAATTCTGTTACGTACACGTGATATTGTTTGTTTTGCCCACAAGTTTCTACACTTCTGAAAGAATACTTTTACGGCCCTCGTTAATACTTTTCGTTTTAACAAGTTTAGTGCGCTGACAACAAAGAATAGAATTGCGTAACGTTAAGCGTTTATTGTTTAGTTTATTCTCTGCTCTTTGTCAGCAGCTTCAAGTCGGCGGCAACTGCTGTTATTAAACAGAAGAGGCCGCAATAAAACAGTGGCCACACTTTTACAGCGAGTTCTCACCAACCGATAGGCTATTACTGCTCTGGCTGGGTACATTAAGTTTTATTCTTTCGTCGTCACACTGTGATATTAAAAGTTGCAATGGCGCGTGTCCATTCCGAGCGTCGTCGTCTTGTTTACGACCGCCGGCCGACAAGCGGCAGAGTGCCACAGCAAACGTAAAAAGCAGCAGTATGATACTAGAGTCGGTTTATTTTTAAACATATTTTTTAGTTACAAAGTGGTTTTCTGGTACAATTTATTGTTCTTGTTAGTGTGTTAATGACGTTTCTGTAGAGGTTGGCGGCACTGCCTGTACTGCTGTCCGTATGGCCAGGGCCTGATTAACCGTTAGGCCAGGGGTCTCCAACTTGAGGACCGAATTGAAAAACCTTGGAAGTCAGTCGGGCCAACAACAACAACAACAACAACCACACACACACACACACACACACACACACACACACACACACACACACACACACACACACACACACACACAGCATATATATATATATATATAGTAAACTTTTTTTTTAAGTTTACAAAAGAATCAAATCAAAAAATACGTATTTAAATAAAAATGAAGCAGACTTATCCAAAGAAAACAAACTCATTTATTCAAAATAATGTAAATAAAAGTAAGGAAAAAATAAAATTCACATATATTTCTTATGTATTATTTTTTTTTGCTTTCTTATGTACGTATGGGATGCGTGGAGTTGCTTCTGACATATAATGTCTGTTCATTTTGGCTCAAATTTTGATGCTCCTATCACTAGAATGGACTTCAAATGTTCGTCTGACAAGGTAGCCCTCTACTTTTATTTTACAAATTTCATTTTTGAAAATGTTAGTTCGCATATATAGGTTGATCCATAATTCATTCAAGGCAGCCAGACGAACAAGCATATTAACCACGTAAATGTTTTAAACTTGTACAAAATTATACAATATTTTATTGAACTTGTTTCTTGTTCAATTATTTAGTAAAATGTTATGAAACTTGAAATATTCTGACGATCTATTTAAAAACTCTAAAAGCGGCATCGGCCGGGTTGCCGCGGGCCAGAGAATGACTCTTCGCGGGCCGTAGTTTGGAGACCTCTGTCTTAGGCTAAGTAGGCTTAAACCTAGGGCGCAAGCTTTAAGGGGGCGCACAAATTTAATAGAATAAGAAAGTAACAATGTTTTATAGTGGCGTGGATGAGAAATCTAGGGCAGCAAGAGGAGTGGCAGTATTTATCGATAAAAGATGGCAACAAGGTATACAAGAATATCATTTTGAAAGTGAGAGGATACTATATTTAAAAATAAAATATGGACGTGGTCATATAATTGTCATAGGTGCTTACGCCCCCGTAGAGAGTGAAGCAGACGAAACTGTAGATTTTTACAACAGGATTCAGAAAATAATCGACAAAAATAAAAACCATGAATGCCAGGGTTGGTAATGTTCTGTAACGTATTCCCGCGTTACAAATCCAGGGAACCCATCTTAACTGACCTCTGCCAATTACATGGGCTGCCTACGTTGTAACGAAATTTATCCACACTTATTAACTGAACAAATTACTTACTAACTGTGTAAGGAAACAAGGGAAGGTATTTTATTGATTTACGCACTCATTATATGTGTGTAACAAGAAGACTTTCTCTTTATTTGACAACATTTACTGACAGATCCCATGACATCACTAATTAAACTAAAGTTATTTCAATGCTTTCATCAAACTTTGGGATCAAATTGATTCTATATAGCTATACCTCGGATCCGGGTTAACTTTCTGTATTTTTGTAGTTAAGACTTTTAATTATACTCAATTCATGGTATTAGCTTGCAAGACTTCTTTAACCATTTGAAGAATGGTACTATTACTTGGAATGATACTACGATACATTAACATATAAACCGTTACAACGTATGATATTTGAGTAGTTACAATAAAACTTTTAGATTTACTCTTTTAAGGTTTACATAAAATTAATAGTCTTAGAAAAGTCTCTTTTAAAGTTGTGTAGTGTAACAAATATTAGTAACCCTCGATAGACAGGCTATCGAGTCACCTTTAGAATGGAATGTAGAAACCTCGTCCTGGGGTGTCCGTCTTGGGAATCCTTGAATGCGCCGTCATCCTCTCGGTCGGGTCTTCGTCGATAAGGTGTCGAATGTTCACAGAGTATATTGAAGCTTCTATAGTGTAATTATATGTAGATTCTCGGCTGTCCTGATCTGCATCTTCTGTCGGGTATATGAGTGTTTATAAAGTTCTGGTAGATCACATCTTCAAGAATGATGTTGAAAGTGTAGTTACTTCTTGAAGCGAGTAGTCCTCTTGTTTAACACCATTTTAGTGTTTTGTGTTACATATTATGTCCTTTTGTTATCACACATTTATACTAATTGATACATAACACACGCTTTTAGTAGCAATATCTCATATACAATATTTAAGTTAAAACAAAGAATTAGCGACATTGTGTCAGAGCTTTCGCTCGCACGTCTGCACTGCATGAAGTCAACATAGCGAGAGAGGGTTTTTCTGCTCGCTTCGACTGGTACTTAACAAAAGGGAGAGGGGCAACTACTGCGCGAGAATATAGTCCCTATCTTCATTTAAGTTAACATTTTTTAATTACAAAACTTATGCCTTAATAAACATACATAATTTAAGTAAGTTACTTTAGCGACTATTTGTGTCTTCAGATTTTTAATTATTAACATTAGGTTTTTTATCTTATTCTAAATTACAGACTACTCGGGAGACATGTCGAGTCCGGAATTAACAGGTCACCGCCTGATAACAAGCAAAGGGTTAAATATGACAATAATAACTATTTACAATTTGCCTTTTTATTAAAGTTTCTTTGGACTTATTAATTACTTCTCATTCCCATACTGAGTACATACAGGGGTTTTAGGTATTATAGTGAGATTTAAAATGGCTTAATCGCTCGCAAACTTAATATTTAAAATTTTTTTATTTTACGATTCTTGTTACAATTTAAATCGTCACAGTTCCAATCCCAAATATAGTAGGAGTTTTCGGGGAAGATACGTTAAATGATAATGGAGAGGTTTTGAGAGAATTTGCTACCGTTTAACGAGTTAAAAACACCTTTTTCCGTAAGAAAGAAATTCATAAATATACGTGGTCATCAAGGAGACTTAGATCCTTAAAAGATTATATCATCATCAGCAAAAAATTGGCAAAACAGGTTAGTGACACGAGAGTATATAGAGGCTATGATGTTTTCTCTGATCACTACTTGGTAATCTCACAAATAAGGTTATACACCAAATGGAAGAAAATTAAAACATCTACAAGACAGGAGAATAAAGAGGCTTTTAAAGTATATTTACTCGAACAGGAAAGTATTCGAAGACTTTATCAAGATAGGTTAAATAGACACTTGAATAGTATACCTTCAGGCAACAGTATAGAAGAAGATTGGAGAACTATGAAACGGATAATAGTGCAAGCAGCCAATGAAGCAATAGGTGTAAAGAAAAGGTTTAGAAAAAGGAAAGGTTTAAAAATATGGACAGAGGAAATAGAAGAAGCAGTAGCTGAAAAACAAAAAGTATATCTTAAATATCTAAATTCCCAATCTCCTACGAATGCGGAAACGTATAAGGAAGTCAGAAATAGAGCAGAAACGATTGTTAGGCAAGCGCACAGACAATCCTGGGAGAGATTCATTTCCAATACAGTATTGAACATGATGTTCATGGTAGACAGGTTATGGCATACAAAATAATGAAGATGTTGAATGGAAAGGAAGGAGAAGAGGTGTCTGTCAACCCAATTACACTGGAATGGAAGAAACATTATACTCAACTTTGGTATAGTGAGGATGAGGAATAAGGTGTGATCACGG